>CM031241.1:525948351-526423036 GCA_018340775.1 Taxus wallichiana var. yunnanensis | reverse complement strand
ACTCCTTTATAAACGTGGCTTTGATGGCATCCTCCTTTGATGTCTCACTGCGCGGAGGTCACCCATACCATCCAACAGTCCATGGACGGTATTTGTGGTGGACATTTTAGCGGCTCGCTGTGGCCAAACGAATCCTTCACCTTGGTTATTATTTGCCTACTCTCAATAACGATCGCATACGAATATGTTAAAGCGTTGTGTTATGTGTCACAACATGCCAACCTTCAACATACTCCTAGCCACCCGCTCCGTGTCACTCGAGATCTTTGGCCCTTCTCACAATGGGGTTTAGACCTTATTGGTGAGATTCATCCGTCCTCTTCGCAACGTCACCGATGGATTATCACAGCAACCGAATATTACACAAAATGGGTGGAGGCTATTCCACTCATTTCAACTAAAAAAGAAAAAATTGTAGAGTTCATTAACCACCACATTATCTGTCGTTTTGGTGTTCCTCATCGCCTGATTACAGATAATGGCAAATCTTTCAAAAATAAGTTGTTGCAAGACCTTTGTGACAACTTTGGTATCAAACTCAGCTTCTCATCACCGTACTATCCACAAGCAAATGGACAAGCCGAATCCTCTAATAAAACCCTAACCAAAATCCTCATGAAAGTTGTCAATGAGTCCAGGACGAAATGGCACGATCACATCCCCTTGCCCTTTGGGCTTATCGTACTCAGCATCCGTATCTCTACTAATGCCACACCTTTTCTTTGGTATATGGTACCGAGGCTGTCTTACCTCTCGAAATACAAATGCCCTCCTCGTAATATCCCTTCAGGATATTCTCACCAACGATGATTTCCGCCAAGAGCGGTTAGCCCAATGGAGCTTCTTGACGAACATCGCCTTACAGACTCTCGATCACCTTCAAATCTATCAAAAAACACATCAAGCGTGCTTATGATAAGCGACTTCATGAGCGTGCCTTTAAGGTTGGTGATCTTGTCCTCAAAGAGAATCAACATGTAACCAAACTAGAAAAGAGCAAATGTGGAAAATTTGCTCCCAATCGATGGGCCTTATATAATCACTCACACTTATGGATCGTGCACTTATCGTTTAGCTTCGCTAATGGTAAACCCGAGCTCGAGCCCCTTAATGCCTTGCATCTTCGACCATTCTCTCGTTGAATTTAGTGTTATATCACTTCTTATCTACCTACCTCGTCCCTTGAGCTCATTTACCGCATTACAATACACTTTGTTTTCTCCATCTCAAAATAAAATCACGATCACTTCTCACCTCCCTCGACGATGCCTTCCCCTTTTTAGTCTAGTCCATGAATTCAAAGTATTAAAATAAGCCGTATTCTTATGGGATTTTCTTGAGTCAAACTTCCTACTAAATTAGATGCTTCATGCCAAAAGAACATCTAGTCATCTAAATTAAATATAGATGCTCCTCGAAGGACAGCTATATGCCGAACTATTGCTGATATTATAAATAGATCAAGTCTCTCAAGGACAGCTATGCATTAAAATCATATTCTATTATAAATAGATCGCTTCCTCAAAGGACAACTATACACAGTCACCTTTATCGAAGCTTTCGCATTGATCAGCTTCGTGAAGACCTCAAGAATAAAACAATCAAAATCCCTTGTAGACTTCCCGCATCGATCAGTCTATATTCAATAAAATAAAAGCCTCATTCAAAAGAACTTTTGAGTCATGGACTTGTCTATTTAGGGTAGGTTCTCTTTCGTCCGAACACTCACTTTGTAATAAGTTTTCCATACCTCAACTATACCATTCACCTCACCTCACCATTTGTTTCAACTCAAGGGACGTGACGTACACCTGATAGGATGTGATCATACAACTCTTTTCACCTATTGACTTCTCGTCTATGCACCGGTACCTAGGGCTTCACGTTCATTCTATGTTGTGTGGTTCGTTTTGCTCTTTTCACCTACGGAGCAATCTTTCCTTTTTGCCTCGCATCTAGGATTGTGTGTTGATCTTAAGCAGGACATGGTTCCCTACCACTTGGGTAGGCTAACTTTCGCTTCTCTTATACCTTTACAAACCTCACCAATTCGTTACCAACACCATCAACCTTGCCTTACCAATATTACTATCAATACCTTTACCAACCAACCAATTGCCTAACCATACCTAAATTGCTCCGAATTCACCTCTCCCTAGTCCTAAGGGAGAACTACATCGGTCTCGAGGCCCCTCCTTGCTTTGTGCAATGGGCTATATAGGCAAGATTACGGAGACATGGGGTCTCCCAAGGTTAGCTTGACCATCCCCTACCATAACCTATCATGTGTGGTAAATATAAATATTTTTGTGTATTTCTATTTAATCACATTCCTCTTTATCCTTTTTCAAAACACTGAAAGTCAAAACGAAAACATTCTTATTATTATCGTAACTCAAATCAACATACATATTCAGTTTTATTTAGATGTTAAACAAATACATCTTCTCTATCATCGACACGCAGGTCGGCATCCTTATTAATTCTTATACCTTGCTAACATTTATTTAGACCCTTACGCCTCATCCCGAACTAGGTGAGGATCGTGATCGTCGACCCCTCTCGCCAGGCCTCTCTGTCCTCAAAGGTACCACGGCTATTGGTACCGCCCACTGATCTACCAACCTCTCCTGTAACATATGAATACGCCCTCTCGCATGGAGGACTCCAGCCTCTAGTCTCTCCGCCCGTGACTCCGCAACCGCTAACAATCCTCTTGTCTCATTCACCTACGTTTGGAGCTGCTGAACCAAACGCTGCAGATGATCCCTCTCTGCTGTAATCACCGCTATGTCAGGACGATCACGCACACTCGCACTCTCGCTACCCACCATAATCTATAGGCCTCTAACGCCTCTCGCATCCATTACCTCGCGATCGGCCGCTACTTCTTCAAGACCTTCTAGAGGTGTTGGCCGGGAGGTGAGAATGTTGCTCTGCGCCGATCCTCATATATGGTCTATAAGCCCGCGGTATGTCCCGCACAAATCCAAATTATCGCGCACGCGATCTATAGGAATCCTCTCATATTCACTCGGCCTCGTGCCCCACGATCCACCTCAATCGCTCTACACCCCTCAACTCCTCGGCTATGTTCTCTGCTACCATATAGTTAAGGCCTCTAATGTATATCCGCAACCGTCACCCTCTCCCATACCGCCTGTAATACTCAATGTCACCGTCACGGCCCGAGATCTTGCCTCTTGTTCTGCTCCGGACCCATCGCCTCAATCCCAAACCTGCATCTCCGTTTCTCCCGCCTCGGATGGGTCGACCTATTGGTCACACACAAACAATGTGCTCATAGGCCCAACAAGTGTAATAAGTATGAACAATCCAAGATCGTTCGTGATTTCACCTACAAGCCCATAAACCCTCGTATAGCTCCGCCAAATATACAGTGCCCATGTAAACGCCACATTCCTTTCTATCATCTCCCAAATAACACACATCAATGCCTTTGGAAATCTTCCCCTTCCGCCCTCGGAACTCATAATACCCTACCGCTATCATTAATATCACCGCTAACCTTGTCTCCTCAAGGTGTGCCGCATACATTATCCCATATGTGAATGACAAACCTCACAGGTCAAATCTCGCGCGTATGGACCAAATATTGTTATCGCTCCCGCGCCGCGCTAGGTAATGCCTGATATACTGGTTTTCCTGTAATAGGGAGCCTCAAAATACGAAACACATCTTCCAATGTCACTGTCATCTCCCCTGTTGGCAGATAGAAGGTATTTTTCTCAGGATTCCATCTCTCAATCAACGCCTGTAACATAGCATGGTTACGTGCGATTCGTGAATAATAGCGGATTCCACTTAACCCCAAATGATTTATCAATGTCCATTCAGCTGGCGTTACATCCGCTCGGATTCGTGACAACAGCGCTGGTACACTATCATTCATCCTCAACCCTGCCTCTGCCTGCATACATCAAAATAACAAACAACCATTCAATCCATCAAATCCCCACGGGTTTTTCCTCACATTCTGGAAATTCCTACAGCAACCGGTATCGTTTATAGTCAACCGGTACCGGTTCAGTAACCGATACCGGTTGTCCCTAACCGATATCGGTCACTGTCACCTTCATATAGCCTGCCTAAACACACTGCCTACGACAATAATTTGAGCGTTTATTCCTTTCTATACATACAAACATACCTGAAACCCCTGATTACCTACCCCGTAACACTTACCTCACCTATAACCCTTGCTATCATGTTTTCTTTTTCATATCTACCCACTTAATCTCCTATTCATAACACATGCAAAAATCAAATCACAACCAAAACGTTTACCTCTTGGGTTGCAGCAGCTTGCGGTGGCACTTGTCTTCCCTCTCGGCCCTGCCTGCTGGATGCTTCTCCTCGTTCTGCCATGATCACCACTCTTTTCAAATTCGCCTTTCTACTTTCTGAATCTCTTTTCTTATCACTCAAATCTCTCATACAATTACCTGTCTCAGTCGTCAAAAAGCGTCGCATTCACGTATTTAACCTCTTGCATGGCTCTAAAAATAAGAACTTAAGTTGCCACCCTAGCTTTTCTATTTTTAGAAAAGCTCATACCTAAGTAACCGGTATCGGTTATATAACCGATATCGGTCTATCAGCTACCGTCATCGGTTCCCTAACCGATATCGGTTACACACCTGGCTTTTTAAAACATGGTTCTTTTCTTCATTTTCTACCTAATTTTTTGTCGCGCCCGCCTCTTTTCCTGCATCACAACACCATTATCCATATTTGTCCATCCACCACACATATCATTACAATTTCATTAACATCGTCTATTTTTACAAAAACAAACAAACCATCAACTAAGGATATCAAAAAACTATCAATCTATACTATGCGACATTTCATCATATAACATGTCATCCATATATATGTGCAAAAACAAAAACATCAACATCATCCATATATCAACATGTCAACTAAACTCATCCTACATTCTATATCACAAACCATTGACGAAATACTTAAAAACATTTTCAACACTGCATATGGATCAAAACATCATCTCTATATATATACAAGTTTCAAATGTACAATGTGCCCTGCATCGGGGCCTCTGTGATCTCATAATACAACAACAAAGCCGGCACGCAGGCCGCAATAAATATCAATCACCTCGACTCGGCTCGCAGGCCGGTCCCTCATATCAAAAATATACTCGGCTCGCAGGCCGGTATCAACTGTACAACCCGTACTCGGCTCGCAGGCCGGTATATAATGAATGAATGAATCAATACATGAATAAATGTAGGCACGCAGGCCTCTATCAACACAACCGGTTCGCAGACCGGTGCCCATGTCCATATACAAAAACTATGTGGGGATCCCTCAGCTCTCCCCACCACCCTCAGCACCTCTCCCTGCTGGTCCCTGTGGTGCCTCTCGCCTCCTACCTGTAACGGACACGCCGGCTGTGGCTGCACCTCCCTGCGATCTCTGACTATGCGAGGTCTCCGCTCGGCAAAGCCGCGTATATAGCCGATTCGCACTCGGCTCGGTACTATCAAGGACATCCTGATAGTACCGGGCCTCCGCTCTCGCCTCCATGTATCTATCCGTGCCACCGCTTGCAGTGCACGGGGCTGGTCCTGACTCCTACCGCAGCATTCCCTCGTGCCACTTGCTGGTGGTGGTATTCGTACTCGTGTCATCGGGCCTGGCGCACCACCGCCTTGGTGGTGGTGCCGTGCTCGTGCTCGTACTGTACGTGCCTGGGCTCAAGCTGCCCCTCGTAGGACACCTATTCGTACTGTCAGCAGCAGCCAATCGTCCTCGTAATACCATTTGCACTGGCCTTGGAGCTGATCTCGCTCTGCTATCACTGCAGCCAAGTCTGGCTGTGCAGGCGGTGCTATCCTAGCTGCTCTCTGACCAGCCCACCACACCATGTATGCTCCCGTACAACCAGCATCATCTACACCATCATCTGCCGGCCTCTCAGCAGCCCAATCTGGATCCACGGGCTGTGGTGCAGGCAGTGGGGCCTCTACATCATCCCTCCTGTACTGAGGGAAGGGAGGTGGCTCGTCCTGTCGCAGCCCCATCTGCCTGCGTACCCTCTCTAGGGGTATCCTCTCGTACTCTCCCGGCCTCCGTCCTGCTATCCAGAATGTGTACTGGATCAGGCGCAACTGTAAGCGGGCTCCTCTGCGAGGGTGATGACCTCTGTAAGGTCTCCATACAATATCTACCGCTGTCAGGCCCTCTAACAAATGTCTATAATAGGTGACATCCCGACCTGCAAGAACTGCTCGTGGCTGGCCCACGACCCCCAACCATCTCTGAAAGCCATATCTGTATATGACCTGTGGCCCTGGCTGCTGGGGTAACCCTACTGGCCTGATGCATATGATGTGCTCATATGCCCAACAGTGAAGTAAAAAGGTAGAGCAAATCCCAAATCGCCTCATCCGGCGATAGCCCCATAGCTCCCTGTATAACTGCACCAGGTATACTGGTGCCCAAGCGTAACAGGTGTGCTCCTCCACCATCTCAAGCAGCACCCCCATCAATGCCCATGGAAAGCGCCCTCCCTCTGAGTCCGGGAGGGCGAAGCAGGTGATCCCGATCATCATCAGCACGGCTAGCCGTGTCTCATGTCGGTGCGCACGGTACATGTCACCATACCCGATACTCGTCGCTGTGATAGGTAAGTAGCACGGCTGCATCTCCAAAAACCTGCAGGATGCTGTCCATCGCCGTCTCCGAATCTACCTGGAACACTGCCTCTCCCTCGATCGGCAGTCGAAGGATGCGATACACATCCTCCAATGTGATAGTCATCTCCCCAGTCGGGAGATGGAACACATTGGTCGCCGGATCCCATCTCTCGATGAGGGCAACCATCAGGCTGTGATCTCTATCAATAGCTCTGTATCGTTGGACTCCGCCGAGTCCCACCTCGCGCATGATAGCCCAGTGTGCCGCGGATACGTGTGGCCGCATCCGCACCAACAACAGGGGCATCCTATCCCGTCGTCGGTGCCGACGTGCTGTAAAACCCACCCACTACATTAGCCCTACTCTTCATCATGATAGCAAAACCCACCCAAACCCACACAACCCAAATCAACCCACCCAAACCCACAAAACCCAAATCAACCCACCCAAACCCACAAAACCCACCCAAACCCACAAAACCCAAATCAACCCACCCAAACCCACAAACCCCAAATGAACCCACCCAAACCCACAAACCCAAATCAACCCACCCAAACCCCCACACAAACCCCAACTCAACCCACAAACCCCAAATCAACCCACCCTAAGCCCAACCCATAACCCACCCAAACCCACACAAACCCCAAATCAACCCACAAACCCCAACTCAACCCACAAAACCCACCCAAACACACAAAACCCAAATCAAAAAACCCAAACCCACAAAACCCACCCAAACCCACAAAACCCAAATCAACCCACCCAAACCCACAAAACCCACCCAAACCCACAAAACCCAAATTAACCCACCCAAACCCCCACAAACCCCAAATCGACCCACAATCCCCAAAACCACCCCACCGACGCCGCCGGCCGATATACTGGACCAGTGGTCGGCCTACAAAACACCTGCCCTCGAAATTTGCGATCGATGCGGCCGCTATAAAAATGCGGAGCCGAACCCGACGCGGCCCCCCAAACCTATTTTTTGCCTATTACTACCCTTTTACCCATTGAAAAGCCCTACAAACCTACCCACCCTACCGTTTTAGCCTAACTACCCTACCTACCCTCTCTATTTTCCAAACAACTTCCATTTACTCCTTCTTTTATCAAAAACTTGGATTCCTACCCAAAACCCCAAATTTTGCATAATGCAATAAAATGAACACAATGAAGGGTTTCGAACCTACCCGTACGATGACACGTCGTCGTGGTGGGATGGGTGGTGGTGGTCCAGCTGGTCCAGCCCCTCCTGCTCCTCCTGGCTGGGCCATGGCTCCAAATATCCTCTTCTGGGTCCTCCACCAATCAACTACTGCCTCCTCCTCACTCGGGCCCGCTAACACCTCACTCCTCCGGTCAAATAACGCCACCTCACGCAACAAATGCTCCAATCTCCACTCTCCACGTCAGACAATTCAAATTGGCTTCCAAATTAGAAATGTGACAATGACAGGCCGTATTTTTCTTTTTATAGGTTTTTAACATAGAACCGACACCGGTCACATCGTGCCCTAAGGAACCGGCATCGGTTACCTAACCGGTACCGGTCATAGCTAACCGATATCGGTTTTGTCTTTATCCTCCCAACTTTCTGCCCCTATTTACTAATCGCCCTTTCTCCCAATATCGCCTATATCCACCTTTGTTGAACACCATTTGTTCACCTATCCGGCCCGACCCAAGGCCTCAACCTACCTATCCGGCCCGACCCAAGGCCTCACCCTAACCATTTGGCCCGACCCAAGGCCGCCACCCAACAACTTGGCCCGACCCAAGGCCTCGCCTACCCATCCGGCCCGACCCAAGGCCTCAACCAACTAATCCGGCCCGACCCAAGGCCGCAACCTTACCCATCCGGCCCGACCCAAGGCGTACCACTTCCATACCTTACCCAACATCACCAACATACACTCTTATCCACCCATCCTGTAGTTTTTTGTCCAATCGAGCTCACCTGTTCGTGTTTTAGCATAATTAGGGTCCTTGACTTGATCTGTCGACCAACTTTGCCTAGACCTAGACCGTGACGTTTATCTCAACCAAACCAACCATTTGGTACTGCCGAACATGCCTAAACGTTCTGTGCATTTTTACCCGTTATATACCCTGGAGCTACTTCCTATGCCTTGGATACCAGGATTATATCACCCTTGTTTGGATAAACTATCGACCTTTGCCTATACATTGCTGGTTTGCTCGTCAAATCATGTACCCTAGTCGCACTATTGCATTTCAACATGCGTCTGCTGCCTTGGACCTACCCCACCACCTTACCATCCTCTCTACAACATGTACCCTTTATCAACCCTATCCCTGATTTCCCGTTCACTCAATCTGTGATAGATTTGAGGGGGATTACCTATATCCTTAACAGGAGAAACCACTTCATATTATTGTCCGCGCAGCTTTACAACACAAGCTACACGACAATAAGGGGCTAATGTAGACACCAAATTCATGTCTTACGACCCCTTGTGACCCGCATCCCATTTCGCAACCTAACCTCATTACCTAAACCTTACACAATTATTTATTAATTACCTTGTAATTGATAAATCCCCATCACCTCACCTACCACCTCATTTTGCCACCTCATCATGACCTAGCCCTAATCCTAAACTAACCTAATTAAGACCTAAAACTTGGTCTATACCTACACCCATGACTAATGACCCCTTTCTCGCACCCAAAACCGACCTTCTAGTCACTTGACCAAGCCCGCAACTAATCTCTCGGGAGAAAAGCAGGGAAGGTGGGCTATTTTACTAAAAATAGCCTACTTTTTCCTTACCGATGCCGGTTCCTACTCGACCGCCGTCGGTTACGTAACCACCATCGGTTCCCTGTAAATGGCCTCCCCAAACCAAAAACAAGGATCGAAATTTCATTTTGGATCAAGGTGGAAGGATTTTTGAATCAACAGAGATCATTGGGAGCGAGGAACAGAGTCCAGATCTTCACTTGACCGAGCAGAGACGAGTGGAGATACCAGAAGTGTTTACAGCAAAGGAGATCAGCTTGCATCTTCGTCAAAACCAGTAAGTCACATCTTGCATGTCCTCTGTTATAACATTTCTTATGCCTTTTGAATCACAGTCCTCATAAATCCATCCCTGAATCCACTACCCAGCGTGCATATTACATCTAACTATCATTCATCTACCTCTCATCACCTTATTTCCTAATATCACCCATATACAGCCTTACAAATAACACAGCTACCAAATAACACAAACGCCCCACAAAACAACCAACCTACAGATCCTAAACCCTACCGACATCGGTTACCAGTAACCGGTATCGGTTACCCAGACTACAAACCAGAAATCAGCCTTTCCCCTATCTGTTCCAAACGAAGTAATTTGATTGATATTTTACAGTCTTTTGTGTTAATTCATATTAGCAGGGAAACTGACCACCTTCGAAAGGAAGTTTTATATTTCCTGGGCCCAAGGCAGTTTCCTCATTTATTGTCTAATCAAAATCTTGTGGTCTTGTGTTCTTATTTGCAGGTAGTCCTTCCAAGACAAAAAGGAGTTCTTCGCAGTCAGCCTGATCTTCCTCTACGGTACGCGCACACCATCTCGACATTCCACAGGTATTCCTCCTAGCCCTAACCCTTATCTGTTTCTAAAAGGAATGAAAGGATAGAAGCAACTCTATTCCCAGAAGTCGAAACATCGAGAGCGAAACAAGACATACATGTAAAAACTAATTTTTTATTTTATTTTAAATAGAAGAGCCGGTGAAGGAAACATCTAGTGTCGACATGCTAGCTCATGTCTGTGGTGGGCGTATTTCAAACGTAAGTTTCAAGTTGTACAAACTTACATTTTCAATAAATCATTTAATTGCACTAGATTATTATTATAATTTGTTTCACGTGTATGTTGTACATGTATTAATATTTTTCTATTTTATACACAGGAGACTGACGGGTCATCATCTCGCTCGAGGAATCGAGGCTACTCAGCACGCCTCATATGAGTTTTACACATGTTAGTAAATCTCTTTACACTTTTTTCTAATTACTCAAGTTCACGCACGGATTGCATGTTTTGGACCTCTGTCATGTAGATTTTAATATTGATTTGTACATATTTTTGTATAGCTTATGACTCTGCAGAGAGACTCCTCCATATATGCAGATGTGGAGGTCTTTGTAGATACGCCATACAAGATCTGCAGATCCACTAACTAAGGTACACAATTTTTAAATTTGTTAAATTTTGGAGGTTCATTATTTCTTATTAAACTTAAATCTACAATATCAAATTTTGTAGGTATATATGTGAAATATTTAATTTGAAAATTAATTATTTGTATGTAGCTTACCCCTCGTGAGTCTATTGTTGTCCCTGCGACGCGTCAACAACAAATTGATAGGGATCATGACATTGCGGTAAGATTTCACATGCATTTTAACTAAATTGTACAAGTTTCTAAATTTTGAATGTATTTTAAAATTTTGGGTGTTAAAAACTTGTTGTTTATGAATGTGCAGGTTAGGTTACAGGCATGCTTAGAGACACCTAGGACCACACGGATGAAATCCGTAGTGGCATCTCCCTCCACTACATCCCTAGGTCGTGGACGTGCTACTTCTAGCAGGGCGAAGAGAGGGAAGATGTTTCATGAGTAGATTTATAGTCCACCTGGATGTACATATGTGGTCATGAGTAGATTCACAGTCCATTGTCTATATATAGCCTTTTGCGACCGCATGTGGTCCCATATGTACATTATGACACATGCTTAGTTCGAGATGTACACATACAATATGAACTTATGTACATATATATTTTCGAGACGTGCATCCTGGAACACACATTGTTTGATTCTTATATATATATATATATCCATGTGTGTTGGTTAAATCATATTTATGACTTTTTCAGTTCTTTAACAAGCAGTGTAACGTGGTTAATCATCATCTTTGAATGGGTATATACCAATTTTTCTATATGTTCTTTGTCTTGTTTGTTTACTAATGACTCAACTTGAGGATTTCACTATGAGACTTATGTTTGTTTTTCTTGCACTTGGATCAAAGAAATAAATTGGCATGTGAAATTTTTTATTCCAATCTATCGGTTCGGGATATAGTAATGTAAATTTTCAATCAGATGGAGTATCTAATTATATGACAAGGTAAAAAGAACTCAATTAGGAAATATGTTACTTGAGTAAAGATCCTCGTATAGGACCTCCATTGGGAATATGCATCACGTTGTCAAAATGAAATGAGCCATCCTCATTTTTTGAATAGGTTGTGTCTATCTCATAAGGTGGATCATTATGGGGTTTGATTCCAAGGCCATGTTTAAGTTCAATTTAAAATAAGGAATGGGAATAGGTTCTAGAACCTTCTTTGTGCGTTGATTTTGCATCCTTGAATCCATTATAAGGTCCATGACATATACCATGCGGTGGAATTTAATATCTTGTGGATCTTGATGACATGATGACATCGTGCCATGGTACCCTAAGGGAGGGAATTTTTAGATCATGATATATGTTGGCGTGTATTTATATTGGAACCACTATAGTACTATTGATTCTCACTCTTCATTATAATACAAGTGATGTGATTATAATAGTTTTTGTACCCAAATCAGTTTCTGAATGGAAATGGTATAAAGATGCTAGATCTGTAAAACTAAAACAATTAATTATATCTAGATTGTATTTTCATAATTTACAATCTTGGATGCTTGCATTGTTTTGTCTTGGAACAATTCACATATCGCATCATTCACTTGTGCAATATTCAAACCAATAGATCTATAGGGATTATCGATAACTTATGGAAAATGTTTTCAAGAGGTACAAAGCATGCGTTATTTTAAAGAATATGGTGAGTACTCTTAAATTGGTAATATGCTCCAAGAATTGTTCTTGTGATGATTATATTTGAATAAGCTAGTGAGACAGGTAGCTAGTTTGGTCTATGAATTGAGGTTTCTTGAATCAGTATATACATATAATTTGCTTATGCGTCTGTAAAGAATATTTCACAGGTGAAATGTGTACATTCCAAAATACAAGTATCTGTCTAGTGTCCATTGTGCTACATGACTTGAAATTTTCAAATTTTCTCTAATTTTGTAACCTACATGCCTGTAGGTGTTACTTAAAGTGCTTGAAAAAAATGATCAATGCCTAATCTTGACAGGAGTACATATATGATAGATTCTTGAAGGTACTCTAGGTGATTTCGTGTGCTAGAAAGGCATTTTTTCGACAAGATGAAGCTAGATTTGGAGGGAAGGTTGATGATTTTATGATAATCAGTTTACAATGATATGAAAAGGAGATTCTATAGAGCTATATGATGATGTGTATGATACAAAACACTCAGGGGGACATTGTTTATTTAAAGGATTTTGAGGTCTGTGATGAGTGTATTCTGCGAGAACAAGTAAGGTATGAGTCATGAATGCATTATTTCTTCCCAATACATGAAGGCTACAAACATGTGACTAAATCAAGTTTTGGTGCCTAACAAGTAGAGTTAGCCCAAAGATGAAGGTAAGAAGGATCATTTTTCTATAGAGATGACTGTTTTAGGTATGTAGGTCTAGTATAGTGGATTCTTGAAGGTGAAAAAAGTTTTTGTGAGGAATGAATTTTTTTGCATACCTACAAGGTGACTGATGGTGCTCTTACTTAAATAAAAGTTATGATGATGATAAATATCAATGATTTTCAACATGTTTAGATCATGCATATGTTATTCCCAGGGGAGCTTAGTGTCTCTATGCTTGAAAAGAGCCTAAAATCAATTTTTGAGTGAAATTTTAAGATTTTGAGCTTATTTAAGACATTTGGTTGATGTTTCTAATGAAGAGGTGATCCTATCGGAGGAGAAATATGAAGAAAATGTTGTTAAATGTATTCCTTTGTCGTTAATGTAAAAAATGGGGATAAGTTGCTTAGGGCGGCTACTTCATTCGGGTGTAGTCCCTTAAGAGCCCTGAGACCAAAATATCGTTCAACTTCGATGGGTGACTACTCGGACTCCATTTCACCTAGAGAGACCTCGTCTAATCTAGAACCTCAGTGTATGGACCCTCTACATTAGCCTCTCTCATTTTTTTCCTTCTCATTTCGGTGCTCTCGTTGTCCTACTGTTTTACAAACACACGAAATAGTGCGGTTGGAGCAGTATAAGGTTGTCAAACACTATATTTTGCAAAGGGTGAGTCATGGCACCGGACCCGACTTCGTCGGCATGTCCTGGGTAGCCAAGTGAACACTAGAGGAGGTGGTGTTTTGGTGCGCGAAAGGGTCGTTGCTTCCGGGCTACTTCGTTCGGGCGTAGTCCCTTAAGAGCCCTAAGACCAAAATATCGTTCAACTTCGACGGTGACTACTCGGACTGTGGCACCTAGAGAGGCCTCATCTGATCTAGAAACTTGGCGTAGGGACCCTCTACAATAGCATCTATAAGTTTTTTCCTTCTCATTTTGGTGCTCTCGATGTCCTACTGTTTGCAAATGCACGAAATAGTGCAGTTGAAGCCAGTGTAAGGTTGTCAAATGCTATATTTTGTAAATGGTGGGTCATGGCACCAAACCGACTATGCCGACACGTCTGGGTGGCCAGGTGAACACTAGAGGAGGTGGTATTTTGGTGCGCGAAAGGGTCGTTGCTTCAGGCTACTTCGTTCGGGCGTAGTCCCTTAAGAGCCATGAGACCAAAATATCGTTCAACTTCGACGGGTGACTACTCGGACTCGTGGCACCTAGAGAGGCCTCTTCTAGTCCAAAACCTCAGCGTACGGACCTCTATAATAGCCTCTCTTAGTTTTTTTCCTTCTCATTTCGGTGCTCTCGATGTCCTATTGTTTGTAAACGTGTAAAATAGTGCAGTTGGAGCCAGTGTAAGGTTGTCAAACGCTATATTTTGCAAACGGTGGGTCGTGGCACCAAACCGACTATGCCGAGCATGTCCGAGTGGCAGGTGAATACTATAGGAGGTGGTTTTGGTGCGTGTGAAAGGGTCGTTGCCAGAGAGCTACTTCGTTCGGGCGTAGTCCCTTAAGAGCCCTGAGACCAAAATATCGTTCAACTTCGACGGGTGACTACTCGGACTCTGTGGCACCTAGAGAGGCCTAGTCTAATCCGACACCTCGGCGTACAGACCCTCTACAATAGCCTCTCATTTTTTTCCTTCTCATTTCGGTGCTCTCATTGTCCTACTATTTGTAAACGCGTAAAATAGTGCAGTTGGAGCCAGTGTAAGGTTGTCAAACGCTATATTTTACAAACGGTGGGTCGTGGCACCGAACCGACTATGCCGACACGTCCGAGTGGCTAGGTGAACACTAGAGGAGGTGGTGTTTTGGTGCGCGAAAAGGGTCGTTGCTTCCGGACTACTTCGTTCGGGCGTAGTCCCTTAAGAGCCCTGAGACCAAAATATCGTTCAACTTCGACGGGTGACTACTCGGACTCCATGGCACCTAGAGAGGCCTCGTCTAATCTAGAACCTCGGTGTATGGACCCTCTACAATAGCCTCTCTCATTTTTTTCCTTCTCATTTCGGTGCTCTCGTTGTCCTATTGTTTATAAACGCGTAAAATAGTGCAGTTGGAGCCAGTGTAAGGTTGTCAAACGCTATATTTTGCAAACGGTGGGTCGTGGCACCAAACCGACTGCACCGAAACGTCTGGGTGGCCAGGTGAATGCTAGAGGAGGTGGTGTTTTGGTGCGCGAAAGGGTCGTTGCTTCCGGGCTACTTCGTTTGGGCGTAGTCCCTTAAGAGCCCTGAGACCAAAATATCATTCAACTTTGACGGGTGACTACTCAGACTTTGTGGCACCTAAAGAGGCCTCGTCTGATCCAAAACCTCAACATACGGACCCTCTACAATAGCCTCTCTCATTTTTTTCCTTCTCATTTCGGTGCTCTCGCTGTCCTACTATTTGTAAATGCGTAAAATAGTGCAGTTGGAGCTAGTGTAAGGTTGTCAAACGCTATATTTTGCAAACGGTGGGTCATGGCACCAAACCGGCGTGGCAAAGCACATCCAGTGGCGGTGAATGCTAGAGGAGGTGGTTTTTTGGTGCGTGAAAGGGTCATTTCTTCCGGGCTACTTCGTTCGGGCGTAGTCCCTTAAGAGCCCTGAGACCAAAATATCGTTCAACTTCAACGGGTGACTACTCGGACTCCATGGCACCTAGAGAGGCCTCATCTGATCCGGCACCTCGGCATAGGGACCCTCTACAATAGCCTCTCTCATTTTTTTCTTCTCATTTTCAAAATTTACAACTTTTTCAAAATTTACAACATTTTCAAAATTTACAATATTTTCAAAATTTACTTGACTTTTTCAAAATTTACAACTTTTTCAAACAATGAAAGCTTCTCTTAGCTTCGAGAATTTAAAATTCTCTACTAATTTACAACCACGTGAAGGTGGAAGCTTTTCGGCACCACTAACCTAAACATAAAATTGTTAGTCAAAGAAATTTAAGTTTCAAATCAAAACCATATACTATCTATATACATGTACACAAAATACACAAATTTAAAATAAAATATATTCAAACTTAAATCTAGATCTTTAAACTAAAAAAAATATATATATATATATATATATATATATTGAAAAGAAATTAAATATATACTAGACATGAGCATTGTAAATTCATTCCAATGAACCATCGGATCGGATCTACTCTAAATAGCAGACAAGATTACTTCGTGATCGACTCTCGAACCTTCCAAAGAATCTTTTTATTATGCCTTCCTCGATATCTATACAATGAATATTTGTCGTTAGAACTAGATGTGAATATAAGAGTATTTTCCTATGTGTCTCAAAGTCTTCAAACACCCAAACAGAGGAGTTTTTAATGGATACCGTCGAAGCCAAGTTCCAAGAAACTACCATTGACCCGTAGGATACTCAATCTCTTCGCCATCTATAATAGGAGAAGTCAACTTCTTTCTTTCCTCGATGCAACGACATAAGAAATAGTCTGCATTCCTTCTTCATTGTCTTCATCGCACCATTTCTGCAAACACATGTCCTACAAAAAAATAACCAAGGTTGAACAACTCAAATTTAAATTACATATTAAAATTTCAATTTGGACATAACTCAATACAAAAATTAAATAAATAACCATAAATACCTTATCGCACCAAAATTGAAATTTTGTCAAAGTCCTTGTATGTTGTAACTTCATCTACAGAAACAAGTTGTAATTCTTGTGGAGGTTGATAACTAGGAAGTGGAGTTAGAGGTCTATAAATCCATCCTTCCACCCATTCTTGTGAATCACACTCAGCAGTGACAAATTCGATACAAGATGCACAAAAACATGTCAAATTTCTTGTCCATACAGCCCACGAAGTAGTGTCTGAGCTACAAAATGAGTGCATATCACTGGACCCAGTGAGTGTCATATAATCCTCGTAGTTAGCAATATGTTATTCCTCTATCAACCAAAAATATCTGCAAACTGTGGAATTTTCTTGAAAACCTCGGGCCATGTTGTCAGTACACCATTCCACTATGCTCTTTGTATATTTTAATTTAGCACCATCTTTGTACTTCAACTCTTCTCTTGCAAGAGTTCTTTTCACACATGCCCCTGCACCGTCATGCTCTCCTTTTCCATGTCCAGCCTTAGTGAAACTCCAAATATGTTGCACACCCATCTTGACGTGCATTCTACTCATCCAATAAAATATTTGTGCATTCTTAAACTGAGACGTGTAATTATCTGACCATATATAATGTTGTTTGAAGTGGATGTCCCTATCAGACAAGTTTCCATAAAATAACTGGAAACACCCTTGCACAAATTCAGTAGAATGAGTACGATCATCACTGATATAAAAGTGGTACTCTCTTAAAAAAATTGATCATTCTTTGTATTGTCAGGAGAATGTAGAAATGCTATATGCACAAAAATGGCAACTTGTACTGAGTTGTAATATTGCGATTGAACCTCCATTTTTGGTTGTAATGTGTAATTCTCTGCAAAATCAGCCGCTGAAACAATAGTACCAATAGGAAATGTGTCTCTACATAGCTTGAATTGTTCATCCAACCATTGAGCTCTATGTGTATGCCTCACATACTCATAAACAATTTCATCCTTAAATTTTCTCATAAATTGAAAAATGGGCATTTGTTCTGTAACTAGCTCACACCGTTTCGACTCTTTTCCATCTTTCAACTGGTATGCAACTGATTTATATTTATCAAATTCAACTAAATTATGTCCTATTGTACCTTCAATTTGCTCATGGATGCAACTTTCTAATTTAGGTAATCCGCCGCATGTACTACAACTTCCATCTAAACAATCCTGACTATAAAAAAATTGTCCAACTTCTTTTTCACAAAATATAGTAGGAATGAAATCCCTGGAAGATATTGGTGGAACTTGAACACCACATTTAGATAACATAGTTTCAGAATGAAAATTAGAACGAATACGTAAAAATTTAGCATAATGCATCGCAAATTCAACATGTTGCCTACAACAACAAGTGGTGCGAGCATGGTTGATTTTCACATAGAATGGTTTCAACATTTCAAAAAAACGTTGACTAATTTTAATTTCCAGATTCTCTTGTTCAAACTTACAAAAAAATTGAGTTTGAGTCATATCTAAGAAATTCTTTGGATGTGGTTCACGATTAGTAGAACCAACTCTCCGTTTTATAACATCTCTTGTATTAGGTGAAACTCTAGTGTTATCATGCCAAAAATTAATAACAACTTCTCTTATAGCATCAGAATTATTTTTGTCCTTACGCGGTGCTCTAGCAGAAAATGCCCAAAAATCGACATTATTGAGTGATTGAAGGATATTACGTCTTTCAATTGCTTTCATTAGAGTTTTTCGATTAACTTGCAACATTCGACTTGTTTGCGTAATCAAACGTTATTTTTTATTGATTCACTTACAACACTAGTAGCAAGTACACGACGCACAATATTACTATCCCTAGTGCGTCTCTTGACACCAACAGTGTGATATGCATCATGAAGGTTTTCAACAATTGTAGAGGTTTGACCACGTATATTAGATGTTGTCAATCCTAAGGTGTTTAATGTAGGTCTCATTTTAATCAATTTCATCAAACTAACCAACAACTGACATCTTTGGGAATCATTTAAAATTTCAAAATGATTATCCCAAATTTGATGGCTTTTCTTCGATTTGTCGTTGAAAGTTGTTCGGACATTGGTTTCAAAATATTTTCATCAATTTCAATAAAAAAATTAGGTTTCTTACGTAAAATCCTAGGAGGTGTTTTTGTCAAATTTTGCTTGTCTACAGTTTCAACATGAATTTCCTTATTCACATTTTCATTGTCTCCTTCAATTTCAACATTTGCTACATCATGACTATTTAATTTTTCTTCAACATTGATAGTAAAAACTTCTTCATCATGAGTATTTAATTCAACTTCAACATTGACAGTAGAAACATTACTTAGTTCTTCATTGCTTACAATAGTTGGGATTGAAGATGAACCTCTTCTAGATTCACGAAGTTTCCGCATTCACTCAGCATTTTGAATTTTGTTGGCCTCTAATTCGTTTGGTGTTTTTTTACTTAATGACTTCCTTTTTGACTTCGTTTTTTGTCTCCCATGATGTTTTACTTTCGGTGATAAGAAAAACATGCAAAAAAATATCATTTCAAGTAATTCATACGGTAAGGTCAGAGAGTAAAAATCACATGGTAATTCGGACATTGGGATGTGTGTAAATATGATTTGAACCGCAAGTGCACTTTATGAAGCTCATGAGCGCGCTTTATAAACCGTGCTCGTGGTATTGTTAAAAAAAAACTGTGATCGTGGATCTATCTGCTGAACCTAAGCCTCGAAATTTTGTCTTTCCCCAACCAAAGCTATGGAAGGTCATTATGAAGTGTAAAAGGTCAAAAAACCTCAAATCTGCTCTTCCAAAGACTTGAACCATGCAAAAAAACTGAAAACATTACACAAAAATGGTGCCATCACGTAGGGGAGACTCTTAGCTTCGTAGAAATATTGTTTTTAAAGTGAATAGAATAAGATAAATATCATTTTATAATTTCTTACTTGACAATAGGTCTTTAAGACATTTTTGCCCGTGAATGTTCATGTCTGCGTTTAAGACTGTAACTTTTGTTTCACTTATCACAATATGATAAAACTTATACCATCCCAAGCGTGGACAAATTCTATACATGTTAAAAAAAAATTGATTTCTATATTTTTTGATATAGTTATGGCAGCAAACGAAAAGCGCTCCATTTTCTAAATATTTTCAGACCACTTTCACGGAAAAAATCATTAAAAAAATATTGCTAAAAAAAATACAAAATAAAATCCATCCCAAGATAGACAACTACATCTAACATTTCACCAAAGAAAAAAAAATAACAAGATTTGGTCATCCAAAATGTGGGCAAATGGACTACAATCTTATAAGTTTTTTCAAAAAAAAAACTAAGTCATATAATTTTAAGTGTTTAATATAGCTAAACTTGTCCATTTTTTACAAAAATTAGTATTTTAGAAACTAGATCTGAATGCTACGATTCATATTCATATAAAATTTTCTAATTTAGAGTGCATGTATAGTTAGTAATCCCTACAAGTTGAGATTTCAATTTTTTGCAATATGACGTCCACGGATGACCCTATATTTGTCCATCAACTTCCTGCACTTACCCGATACACCTACTCTTTGTTGAACTCGAGATGTGATTCACTTCTTACAAATAGGTTTATGCTCTCTAGATTTCAGCAAAGCAAAAAGAAGATACTTCATATTACAATCCATCCCATATGTTCTCATTGATGGCATTTTGCTTAAGAAAGATGTGAATGGAGTTTTATTGAGGTGCATTGGAACCAATAAAATTGATAAAGTGTTGCATGAGTTCCATGATGGAGAAGTTAGGGGTCATTTTTATCCATGAGTAACATCCCTCAAGATCATGAAGTCTGGTTACTATTGGCATACAATGTTCAATGACTATTATACATGGATCAAGAAGTGTAAAAATGTGCATTCTTCATAGGTAAGGAGAAGCTAGCATCACTTCCCCTTCATCCAATCTCGGTGGATCAATTGTTCATGTAATGGAGATTTGATTTCATAGGGGTCATCAATCCAAAATCAAGACAAAATCACAAGTGGATCCTCATGGCAAAGGACTATTTCACCAAATGGACTGAAGTGGTAAAGACCTGAAAGAAGAAAATGAGTCTAGTATCTTGGACTTCTATAGGGGATAGTAACCATATTTGGTGTTCGGATACCATTATATCGAGATAATGCTTTGGAGTTTCTTGGCACAAAGATCAATAAATGGGTTTTCAAGAATGGAAAATATCTCATCACTTCATCTAATTATTACCCCTGAGTAATGGGCAAGCTAAGTCCATAAACAACAATTTGCTAAGGATCATCATAAGGAATCTTGATGAAAACAGGAGGGCATGGCATGCCAAGCTCAAATCATCCTTATGGGCTGATATAATCACACCCAAAAGGTCAGGTAGCTCTCCATACAAGTTGGTCTACGAGAAGGAAGCAAGGTTGCCTATATCCCTCGAGTTGCCTACATTGGAGCTTCGATGTAGCTAGAGTTGTCCAAATTTGAGCCTATGGAAGCTAGGTATGTGGAACTCATGGAATTATAGGAGACAAGAGAGCATGCAATGAAAACCATGGTGAAGGATCATGCATTGATCAAGAGTTCATTTGACAAGAAGGCCAAAGAAAGGACATTCCAAGAAGGATACTTGGTGCTAAAGTGGAATGTAGATCGGGCGAAACCGGACAAGAATTCCAAATTTGATGCAATATGGAGTGGTCCCTACATGATCACGAAGTGCAATAGTAGAAATGCTTTCTGACTGTCCAAGTTGGATGGTGAAGAACTATGTATTCCAATCAATGGAATCCACCTCAAGAACTGTTACTAAAAGGAATAATTCTCACCCTTGTACATGTGATTTTAGGATTTTTAATTCCCCAAGTGCTTGTGCACATTGTATTGTTGCTAGATTATGTTCCATTTTTCCTAAGTTCCTTGTGCACATGTTTTATTGCTTCTAGTGTTCTCTCTGCACTTTTGAGTTCACCATAGAATATTAGAGTAAGAAGCTCAAAATTACATGTGAGCTTGTTATCCCCAAGAAAATTCAAATGCAAAGCAACTAAAATTAGGATAAGGAGTATATTTTCGTGTTTTCTTCCCTTTACTACTTCAGATCAGCATCATCGAGTTTCTCATACCCTCATAAATCATATCAATAAGTCTTGAGTAGCCGGTGGTGTTCCAATTGTTCCATCCCTTTAACAATGTTTCGACCAGCTGCAAGAAGGTGGAAATCAGTTTTATAATAGTCTATATCTCTCTTTTAACCTCTATGATATGCAGTTCTCCACCCTTGTCAAGAAGTCATCAATCATTTTCTCTTCAAGTCTTAGCAAGGCATCAGATATTGGGGGAAATTCAGGTGTTGTCATGCACTCAAAAAAAATCAAATTTACATGGAACTGAAATAAGAAAAATAATTTTCAAGATCAAAACAATTTTCCACTCACGTATATTTTAAGATTTTCTTACAAAGAGTTGGAAAATGAAAGCAACGGAAGTCAAATTCAGTCTCAAGTAGTGTTTTAATGACTGGGACACGGGTTTTCAATTCAAATCAGTTTTTGACCATTACGGGAGACTCCATGCCCAATGGATACATTTAGGAAGTTGGTCTACTCCATCCGAAAGGTGTATGTCCCCAAGAGGTTTCCAAATTGTTATATGTTTTTACGCCCTAGTAAAATAGCCAACTTGGGAGGATAGGCTTGGACTCTTGGCAAGGATTCATAGAGAAATCTAGAGGGATACATATATAATTCCATGATTTGGAGAGCATTCACAATGTTTATTGGGAGATTTAGGGTCACAAGAGGATTTTTTTCCTCTTCGGGTTCAAAACTTAGGAGCTTATTTGGAAAGAGAATAGTAAGCCTCAATGGGCCCCTACGGGTAGTTAAGATGGGCCAAAAAGGAAACTGGGAAAATTGGCCTCCAAAATCTTAGTATCATCTTCATGACCCCCGGGTCGAAAATTTCCCAAGAATCCAAAAATGCTAAAAATTTACAAAGGAGGGTTCAAGGAGGCCATTGAGCTAAAAAAATAGCTCAAATGAGCTAGGAGATATGAGCAGGAGGAGAGCTAGCCAAGTAGCTCGAGAAGCTTCTCAATGAGATGTGTTGAGGGGCCAAAGGTAAGCAACAAGGGGCTCATGAGAATGAATATTGAGTTGAGTTGAGGCCGCAATCTAGGTGTGAAGGCCAAGTGATAGGTAGGAAGTTTAGGGTGAGTTCTAGTATACGATGGTGGGTTAAACCTCGATCGGCTCGGATCTTCATTGCCTAGGGATGCATGGAATTTGGCTTAGGGGACTTAGAAAAATTGCCAAGAATTGAAAGTTAGAATTATAAGTTAACTCGATGAGCCGAAGGAAGGTTCATGGCAAGGCATCAGTGGCCAATGCAAGTTTTTGGTGCTCGCGTGTCCCCTAGGAACTCGGGCCTTTTGTACCTCAAAGACCCACTTTTTCACTACAATAAAAGGTAGTCGAATATGATGTGAGCAAGAGTCACTTTGCACATCCAAGGTGAGATGGGGAACACAGGAGGGTTATGTAAAGAGGGCCCAATACAGCCACATCAACCACGCGAGGTATATGAAGAACTTTGTCCATGGGGACGTGAGTCCCCCGTGGACCTGACTTGTTCGTAAACCAAAGACGTCTTCCGCTAAGTTGGAGTGGTGAGTTAGTAGGGTCAATGCAGATGGGGGATGATGTAATTTGAATTAGTCAAGGTTGATGTGGAATAAGTGACATGGATGGGAGTTCCCGTAGGGTCTTCACACCTACAATGCAAATGTAAGGATCTTGGGCCCGCACCGAGCTAGAGGGAGTTAGCGCGAAGTTGGTCGAGCACCGAGTTGTTAGAAAGCATTGAGTTGGTAATGCATGTAGGGTGAGTTGCATCTTGGGGATCAATGTGGAAAGGAGACTTGGGAAATACAAGAGGAGTGTCATCTCGGTGAGTTGGCCTCTAATTCAAATTTCTTAAACACTCAACCACTCCCCCTCCATTTTAATATTTAAAAGCGGTCAACCCACACAAATTTTAAATACCTTCATGAAGATATTATAATAACAGAAACATCATGAAGGGGAAAAAGTAAAAATTATCACTCTCAGCAACCAAAATTTAATGCTCAGTCCCATGAAATGGTGGATAAGCTTAGGAATGTGTAAAAAGTTGCCTACAGTCAAACGATCGTAACTTCTTCATTTGTCAGCCAAATCATGTAAAATTAGAATCTTTGGAATCATGAATCCATCCTCTACACTCAAAAATCAAGAAATTAAATATTTGAAGGATTATTTATGGTGAAAATTGTAGAAAATGATCCCAATTTCAAACAATGATTTCAAGTGGTTGAAAGGGCATTTAATGAGCATGGGCAGTCATTTTCTTCATTTAAGTTACAAGACAACATGGGATGGATCTTGTAGGTTTTCCATCATGATTTACACCCACTTATTTTACTTTTCAATGAGGTGAAAGGGGAAATACAATATTTGCAACTTCTCTCTCCTTCCCCTCTTTTCTATAAATTGTAGTGACCTCTCATTTGAAGGGGGAATTCTCATTATAAAAAAACTTTTCAAAAATTGTTTTAGAACACCAATGTGCTGCATGCATTCATTTTATACTTCTTACATGATGATCCAAGCCTTCCTCTTGCATTGCAATGGAATTTTTGAACTGCTTTCATTTTCATTTCAATTGCACATGTATTGTGTCTCTTTTATTAATCTTGCAGGGTTTATTGTTGTTGTTTCTTCATGGAAATGGTATTATGAATTTTTTTGTTGGATTGTGGTGATTACTTCCACCCTCTCTACTCTACATTTTCTTTCATTTTCACCCATTAGAGATATTTTCCACACCCTTCTCTTAATGCATCACCTCTTTTAGTGTAGATTTATTTCATTTTCATGCTCCTTCTCTCTCCTTGGTCCCTTGGAAGTCATAGATTAGGAGTAGTTAGTAGATTTTCCTCCATTATAGTTATATGTTTCACTAGTTTAAGAAGAGGAATCAACCTTTTCTAGAGAGTTGGTTCAATTGCAAGGTCCCACACGTTAAAGTAACTCCATGTTATCCAGTCACACTACTTGCCTTAACACACTCACTTACCTTACCGGGTAGACGAAGTTGTGGTACTTAAGGAAACTACTAATTAAGAAATCCTTGATTTTATTGATGATATTGTGACAAGGTTTAAGGTTCCTCGAGACTATTACGTCCCGATATGTTTTCATGCAAAATATATAACAAGAAAAACTAAAAAATTTAATCATGACAACTAAGACCATAATTGAAAATTTTGTTTCCGGTCACTATGAATCCCCCTCTTGCTATAATTTCCTAAGATTCACCCTCACTCTAGCTCGGAGGAAAGTTCTAACAATGTTTTTAATTGTGTCTCAATGTATAGGGAAGAATACCAAATATGATCCATGAACTCATTGATATTTGATGAAAGATAATTGTTAGGAAATCTATGGTTAGTGCTCCATATGGGTGAATAATAATTACAAGAGTAATTATTATCTTGGAAGAGTAAGTTAGTAAATGTGTTAGTAAATAATAATTACATTAGTAATTATTATTATGAGTTAGTAAATATTTGTTATATGTTGTTATATTAAACAACTATAACAAATATATTGTTATGTGAGTTTGGAATACTCACATAGATTTGAGATGGTTTGAGAGGTTATAGCTACCTCCTTATTTATAGGGGATCTATTACTTATATATGTGGATGTATGTAATATTGAGTATTGATTGAATGAGATTGAATATGAATTATTATTCTAAGTTATATTGTTCGTAAATGATATTTATGTAACTCCATTTGGATCATCCTCCACATCTCGGTATCGAGCGAGTCTAGCAAAATGATTTATTCATTTTGTTTCTTTATACCATTATTTGTGCACATTTTAAATTAAATAAGACAAAGGAGTGATTTTGTTCTACATTCAAATTTGGCATCATCCATCTTCAGAGTTGGTGTTCAGATTTCATCTAATAGTTTTAACTGTAATTATTAAGTTGTTGCTTCATCTAGAAAAGATTTTTTCATGTTGGTATCTATCTTAGGAAGCAATCCAAATTTAAAAAACTTTAAACACGTGTAAAAATGTTTATCTAGAAAGATGTGTTGAATTTTACAAAGTGATTTCCAACGATTTTGTACCTAAAATGCAATCGCTAGTGATTAGGGAAAATATCCAATTATTATAGAGAAATCATTTGTGATTCTCTACACCACAGAAATATATTAAAACCATATTTATGACACATTTTATGGTTTGTAAAAAAGATCTCTGGCTCTCAAGTTATCATCAAATCATCGAAGTGTTTTTATTGTCGATTGAGTTTCATCATGTAAATAATCAATATTTGCATCATGATCCTCAAATAAAAATCAAGTTGATTTAAGCGAGCATGACACGAAGGCTAGAGGCATTAGAGGTAGGATTTCAATCAGTGACCTCTCATCAGTCTCCAACAATGAGGCCGCATATCAATTCTAGTGGCGCTTTTTGGTGTGAGTATTTGCTTTGATTTTTGCAGGTGCTTTTGTTGTGGTTTCAAAGTTCCGATTTCGGTGTGCTTAATACTTATGTGATCTTGTTATTGTTTTAAATATGTTTCCCTCAATTAATTTGAGCTACAATGTAACAAACCATAATGAAATGCAAATGTTTTAAGCCCAAATCCATAATTACATTCAATGTAGCAAATGGAGAACAGGAAGAGGAATGCTCTTTCACTAATGCAATGCAGTAGAAAGAAAGATGTGTCCTTTTTAAAGCACCAAAATCACAATTTATTTTGGAAGATAGAAGGAAGGAGAAGATTCCAAAGAAGAAAATTAATGTGAATACTTTTCAAAGGGAAATAAACACACAATTTTTACCTAGGAATGAACAAATGCAAAAGAACCCCTAATGGGTCCCACCGGGTGTGCCAAAATGTTTCACCGATTCTTAGTAGATTAATGAAATAGATAAGGGTAGAAGGCCAAGGAGGAATACCTATTGTTACGTTGGTGTAAGGTTGTGAGCATGAATATGAAATGCAAAGCAATACCACAAAACATAGTTAATAGAAAAGGTTAGTGGATTGCCTAGCGTGAGCTAGATCCAGAAGTGTGATACTTCCTCGACGGTTGTCAATCCACTGATATATATAATTCAATATAAAGTAAATGAACATGCAACTAAAAGAATCTAATGCTAGTGTTTTGATTTAGGTATCTCATATTACTATCAATGTTAATCCAATTAGATGATTTAATAATTAAACTAGTAAAGTTCTCGGTCAGTTCATGAAATTTGGGTAGGTGGTTTAGAGGTCACAATTAGGGTCCAGGTAAGACTTGGTGAATTTTGGGATTGATTTGGGGAATTAGAATGTTTGCTGGTCTACGGGAGTCTACTAGATATAGAGAGCGATGTCGGTCGGTGTATGACCAATGATGGTTTCAGTATGACCAATACCAGTTTAAGATGACCGATATCAGCCTCGTGAATGTGGCCAAATGTTTGGAACAAGTTTCTAGGCTCTCTTGGTGTCCGAACAGAGAGTTAGGAAGGTCTATGGTGAGGTTATATGTGGAGTACCAGGTTTTGGCAAGGTTCTGTGAGGGTTTTAGGGTATTAAGTTCAGTTTAGTGAAAGTTTGACAGAGACACGATGGAATCGCGTCGGTCGGGTGAATGATGTCAATAAAGGGAAAGCGATGACACTGATCAAGGTAACTAGCATTAGTAGGGGAAATTTGGTGAAATTTGATAAAAGGTAATTTTAGGCTTCTTCTCGTGATTGCATAGAGAGTGGAGGGATGATTGGGTTTGTAATAATATGAGGAAGACTCAGGAAGGTATAAAGGATAGGTAGGGAGAGCCAGAAGGTTGGGGGGGTTGGATAGGTAGATGGGTAGGAAGGTGGGGATGGAGGAATATAGGGAAGAACAAGATCTAATAATAAAAAGATAAAGAACCTATTAAATAAGTACAAAAATGATGCAAAATCAAATGTACTTACTTGTATTTGCAAGCCTGGTTGGGTGAAGGATGGTGATGGTCGATCTGTGAAGAACTTGGTGGTCAATGCCATGGAAGTACTTCTCGGAGTGCTCTTGTGAATGCCAATACCTTTGGATTAGTCTCAAGTACTTGTTTGGGCCTCTGGCTGAATGTATTCTATCATCTTGATGCTAAGAAAACTCTTGTTCATGCTTGAATGTAGATAGTTCTCTCCAAAACTCGAAGTGACCAACCTGGGAAAAAGGTTGCAAAACTATATATATGGTAACCGATGACATGATCCAACGTGACTAGCGTTAGTTGTGGGATAACCAAGTGTCGGTTAGGGTGGGAAATCCTAGGTTTACAAAAATAGTAGATCTTGTCTATTTTTGGCATGTTCTCTTGTGAGTACCCAAGTCTCAAGTGATGGTTAGTGCTTAGATAAGTGGGGGTGTTGTTGGAAAAGGAAAATGAATTTAATTTTAGGTTTATACTAAGTCTCAATTGATTAAGATAAGTAGAGACCGAGTCTTAGTTAATTAATAGGGTAAGAATAAGTCCATGGTGAGGTGTATATGTGATGTGGCTAGGTGAGGTGTAAATTAACCTAATTAAAGTAATTAAATTAATAAATAATGTGAGGATGGGCATTAATAAAATTGTAAGTAATTAAATTAACATGAATGTGGGGTAAAGGGGTCATGGTTAGGTGAACACGTTATATTAACTAATTGAAAGGGGACTAAGGGGAGTGTGACCCAAATTTGGTGTCTACATTTGCCCCATTTTGTCACGTAGCTTGTATTAGTAAAGCGATGCGAGAGAAAAATAGGAAGTGATTGCTCCAAGTATAGGTGAGAGTTGGGTTGCCACAATTAGGGTTGAAGGTGAGGTTTCCCCAAGTTTTGGTGGAGGTGATCCCCCTCAAACCAAGAGCTGATGAGGTGTTAGACGGAGTTAGTGAGTGGTTTGATAAATGGGTAAGTGATGAAGGTGAGGGTAGGTGGGTTGTAAGGGTATGGTCACTGTGGGTAATGGGTAAGGGTAACATTGGGTAATGGGTAATGGAAATCGAACACACACACACACGTATAGACTGCGACATGGTACCAAGTGGAAGAGCTTGAAAACTCTACATCGTCTAAGGTCGATAGGTTTATCTAAACAAGGTTGAAGTGTTTTAGGTATCTAGGGTACAGGATATGGTCCGGAAACACAACTTAGGTTAGGTGTAGGAACGTTTAGGTATGATTTGGTACACCAAAGGTTTGGTCAAGATAAACAACATGGTAATAGGCAAGGTAAGGTCATCAGGCTAAACAACACGAGTAATTACATCGCAAGGTATAATGAGTACAAAAATTTCAATGTCACAAAAGGTGGTTCAGGTCAGGGTATATAGGTCATGGCATGGGTAAGGCCAAGGTATAGGTAAATAACATGTCCCTAAATGTAGTTAAGGACATGTACAGGTAATTTAGGCTTGTAGGTAGGGTGTAATAGGTGTTGGTAAGGGAAAAAGGTAATGGGTCATTAATGTTTTTAGGAAAAATGGGTTTGGGGTGCATCAAATGGTATGGGTGATTTTGGTGAAAGAAGAATTCTGAAAATATAGGTGTTGATGGTCTGGTCTGTATAGGAAGATTAATAAGGAAGAAAAGAGGTGAATGGTAAAGGAGATAACAAGAGCTACCTAATTGATAAGAACCATAACGAGTCTATCATACCAAAGATTGGCTTATGAACATAAGACCCTGAAGGCATTGCATAATTGACTATTCTAAGGGTGAAGAAAGTCACATGATCACAAAATGTCGCATTTGTGGCACGTCCCTTGAGTAGGTAGGAAATTAGGGTGAAAAGGTGATGAGGTGAAAATAGTTTGGTTTTAGCATAACCTAGTGTGAGACAACATGCCTATTTGGCAAGAGACCCAAGATCAAAATAGGCAAGTCCATGACGAAAAAGTTATCTTTTTATTTTTTTCTTTTGTTTTTATAGATTGATCAATGTGGGAAGTCTATATGGGATGAGTATATTATATCCTTGAGGTCTTCATGAAGCTTATCGATGTTGGAAGGTTCGAATTTTTATTTTATTTTTGTAATAATAGTCTTCTTTTGATGATAGACTATGTATTGTATGGCTAGATTTGTATAACTCTCCTTCAAGGAACAATCTATTTATAGCAGCGAGATATAAAGAGTAGATTTCCTTTTGAGGTAGTCATCTTTTGCGAATTTTGACTCAAGGAGTGGAATCCCATTTTACTTTCGATTTTTTTTTTCGTTTGGACTTTTAGGTCATGGACAAGGTTATAGAGAACAATAGGCTTGTGAGTTGAAGACAAAACCATAGCACACATAGGTTAACTATGAAAGAGAGGTTTTAATTGATGAACGACCATGGGATTCCATCTTGAAAAAGACAAAAATTATCCATGAGAATCATGCCATGAGTAGAGCCATGGTACTCATATTGAAGATAAGGCTGAAAAAGTGACGGGTAATCACATGATTCTTGTTTAGTCATTGATCCTTAAAATAGGTAAAATGGAAGGTGAATGGTGCTCAAGGGGACAAGCGTTTTAACTATAAAAATGTGATATAGGACTTGATTCAACAATAGAATGTTTGAATATGTAAGGCATTGCGAGGCTCAAGTCCAGGTTTACCTTTGAGTGAAGACAAACGATAAGCACTTGTCCATAGGTATGAGTAACGATATAGGGTCCAATCCAATTAGGTGAAAAATTTCCCGTTTACTTTTCTCCTCTTTTGTTTCATGTTGATTTTCCTTCGAGGATGAGGTCGACACGGAAGTTTCATTCATGGACACATTTATCGTAGGCACATTCGATGTGTTTTTGGTAGATTTGGAGGTGATCAAGAGCATTGAGATGACGTTCATCTAATAACTTGAGTTGTGTTAAAATGGTCTTGGTGAAAGTCATCATTGTTGAGCATCTCTTTAAGTGAGGTATGAAGAGATGGAATCTAGACTTCAAGAGGCATAACAACCTCTGTACCATAGACCAAAGAGAAATACATGGCAACAGTTGAGGTATGAATACTAGTGTGATAAGACCATAAGGAAAAAGGAATGTGTGTATGCCAGTCCTTTTTAGTATTATCAACTACTTTCATAATGATTTTGTTTAAGGTTTTTTTGGTTGATTCTTCTTGGCCATTTATTTGAGGGTATTAAGGTGAAGAAAAAATGAGTTGAATGTCGAAGGCGTTATAGAGTTTCCGTAGGATTTTTTTATGAACTTTTTTCCATTATCAGTGATGAGATGGTGAGGAACACCAAAGTGAAAAATGATGTGATGGTTGATGAATTCACATATTTTCTCGAATTTTGTAGAAATAAAAGGTATGGATTTAACCCATTTAGTGTAGTATTCAGTAGCATTAATAATCCATTGATGACATTATGAATAATGAGGATTGGTCTCTCCGACAAGATCCAAACCCCATTGAGAGAAAGGCCAAAGGTCTCGTATGACCTATAAGGCGTGACTAGGTGTGTGATGAACATTAGAATGTTGTTGTAACTTCACACAATGTTTGACATAATCACAAAAATCATCGTTTAAGGTGGGCTGGTAATAGCTCAAACAGACAATGCATTTACCGATAGCTAAACCACTGAAGTGACCTCCACAAATTTTGTCATGAACTTCCTTTATGGTATAGGGAATTTCAGAACTTGTAAGGCATCATAGGAGGATACCGTCAAAGCCACATTTATAAAGAAGACCACCCATGATGACATAGCGAGAGACACTTTTGAGAAAGTATCATTTTACATTCATGAGTAATATTCCAACACGAGAATGGAAAGGAAAGGTATTCATCGAACTACTTATGTCGAAGGTCGCGTGGGTCGGACTCAATGATTTTGACAAGGTTTACATCTTGAAATAGATAAGAAGGTGACTACAACCTTTGTACTATGAAAAATATTTTTGAGTCGAGAGGGTGAAGGTATCTAAGAAGCAAGACAAAGCCACGGTATCGCAAATTTATTACTAGAATGCGAGGTGGTTTGAAGTTCATAATCAAAGGTAGTCAAAAGTATGTCAACATGATGTTTATACTTTTGAAGTATCTCGTTATGACACTGGTATATACCATTAACTTGGTTTGCAACCAGTTGGGAATCACCAAAGATATTAATTGACTTAACATCTAAAGTGGTGGCAAGTTTCAAGGCCTAATACGATTGCTTCATACTCGATAATATTATTAGTACAATAAAAATCTAGTTTGAAAGATAATGGCATAGGCTCACCATCAAGAGGAATGAGGATAACTCGACACCACCCCCACATTGACATTTGGAACCATCAAATAATAAGGTCATCTAGTAAATGGTATCATCCAAAGAGAGGGTAGCGATGGATTCATCCGGGAAATCAAAATTAGAGGATTGATTTCAGAGAGAGAGTGTATGTGTGAGTTGGTCGAGATGATTTTTCCTTTGTGATTTTTGATGGGTGAATTCAAGGTCTAGGTCTATAAGAAGCATGAGCCAACGTGCAACACGTTGATGTTGGTAAGGCTTGGCATACATGTAATGTAAGGGGTCAGTATTGGTGACAACAAAGGTTTTTTGGTTAAGTACATAATTTCAAAGTTTAATGGTGACAAAAACTAAGGCTAAGTAGAGTTTTTTGGCGTGAGTGTATATGGTTTTGTAGTCCAAAAGGGTATGGCTTATATAATAAAATATTTACTCCTGTGTTGCTCATCATGTGAGCAAGCATGGCACCCAAGGAATGATCGGAGCGAGAAATGTAAAGGTAAAATGGTTGGTCATCCTTAGGGGAATGAGCATAGGTGGTTGGAGGAGGTATTATTTTAAGGCCTCAAAGGCTTTGTGGCATTCATCATCCCATTTGAAGGAGACATCCTTTTTAGGAGATGATGAAATGGGTAGAAATGGTCAAAAAGTTCCAAAATAAAGTGACAAATAGATTGCAACTTACCTTGCAAACTACGAAGTTGATGAAGGTTAGTGGGTGGAGGTATTTCAAGAATAGCCTTGATTTTTACATAATCAACTTCTATGCCACACAAAGAAATGATAAATCTAAGGATCTTTCTAGAAAGAACAACAAAAACACACTTCTTAGGTTGAAAATGAATGCAATACATGATGAGATGGTCAAAGATGACCTTAAGAATTGTGAGGTGTTTGGTCCAATGTTTAGATTTGGCAAGAATATCGTCAACGGAATATTCCAATATGTGATATATAATGTCATGAAAGATATAATTCATAACCCACTCATATGTAGTACTGAATTTTTAAGGTGAAGGGCATGACATGACAGCAGAAGGTCCCCCAAGGAGTGATGAAGGTGGTTTTGAGTTGATCTTCCGGGGTAATTAATATTTGGTTATAACCTGAGAAACCTTCCATGAGTGATAACATCTCATGGTCAGCAGTGAGATCAACTAGTTGGTCAATACTAGGTAGAGGAAAGTCATATTTAGGGCAAGCTAAGTTAAGGTTGTGGAAATCCATGCAAATGCAGAGTCCCCCTGTCACTTTTGTGATAGGAACGATGTTAGAGATCCATTGGGGATAATCAATGGATAGAATGAAAGAAACGAAGTAAGGCATTGGATTTCTTCTTTGACAAGAAGGGCAATGTGAGGATGTATTTTCCGTAACTTTTGTTTTACGGGTTTGGCTTCAGGAATAGTTACAATATTGTGGACCACAATTTTTGGGTCAATACTGCATATTAGTGTAGGACCAATAAAAAGCGTTGTTCGATCCGGAGGAAAGAATTAAAAGTTTCATGTTCAAAGATCATCTAAATATTGGCATGTCTTTAGAATGTGCGGGTCATCCTTAGTGTTAATATTGATTTCGATGGTTGATTCATTTAACATGGTTTGTGTCTCATAAGGAAATGACTAGTGAATATAAGAATATTCCACACCAAGGTAGGTGAGAATAAACTCATCATCCTGACATTGAATGAAGTTAATAGAAGGTGTATCATCATCGATCATGTGAGGATACAAGAAGGGAAAAGAAGAGGGATCCTCGCCATATCATTGATAAGTCCAAGGTCCCGGGAAAATGGTGTTCATGAAATAAATGTTAGGAGCAATGGATTCGGATCCATAGAATCTATAGGTTAAGGTGGTGAAGTTGGTATATGGGGTGAAGGAAGGTTGTCTTCCTCAATGAGTTTAATGCGGGATTTTTTGGAAGATGGTTTGGTAAAGCTAATACCACTTCAATATTTATGTTTATGGGTGGTGCACGGGATGGCAATATGACAGCCTTGTTCATAGAAATCAAATACAAAACCCTTCCATGCACAATGATGGAGGAAGGTGTGGGCGAAGCGATAGTTGGTGAGAGATTTAAGGTTAGATGAAAATGGTCACATTTGGGTAGGCGACTCGGGAAAGAAGGTAGAAGTATCAAGTCCCCCATACATTAAGTTAGTGCGAAGGTGGGGAGGACCGTAAGGGAAAACCTCTCCTATGTGGGGATCATAGTTGGGATGTTGGCGAAGGTTACCATAATCTTGAGGAGTAAGGAATGAGTCGATGTTGTACAGGCGGTACTCCTCTAGAGTGAGACGTTGAAAAACACCTTCTAAGGGATCGGTAGTCGGTATGTGGGTAGCAGAAATGGATGAATTACTAGGTGGCGAAGAAGAAGAAGCATTGGTTGGTTAAGAATTAGATGGGTTAGTGGATGGGTTAGTTATATAGGCTACAATTGCAGTGGGAATAGAGGAGTTAGGTGTGGGAGAGGTAGCGGAAATGTTGGTGGAAGGGTTATGGGTGAAGGAGAGGTGGCAGCGGTGGAAGATGCCTTAAATGGTATAAGGACATCATTAGGTCTATACAACATGTTACAGGTTTTGAATGGTGAAGGGTCAACTGGAATGGTATATTTATGTCCTTCATGTTCAAATTTTACAACGATGTAAGGTTAAAGGAACACAACCCATGATGTGGATCCAAGGTTGGCCAAGCAACAAGTTATACTAGAATTCCCCCTCTAAGATGTAGAATAATTCTGGAATGGTACGGGGCCCACGCGAATGTGGATAATGATGGTTCCAAGGGTTGAAGTTATGGCATCATTGAATGAACGCAACATAATTGGGTTATTATGCATGTAATTGGCGGGGATGTGCATTTGGTTGTATGCATGGGAAGATATAATGTTGATGCTAGCACCGCCATCAATCATAATGCGTCAAACATGTATATTATCAATGTAGACAAAGATGAATAGGGTGGGATCAAGATCATATGATTAGAGAGGTACAATCTCGTCATCAGAGAAATTGAGAGCGACTACTTGATGAGTGGTAGTGGGTGTAGAGGAAGGTGATGAAGTGGTGAGAGATTCCACATGGTGAGGGGTGATAATGGAAGCCACGAGCATAGGGTCATTAGGTAAAACCTTGATGTATTATATAACCTCCACGAGGGCCTTTCGGTGAGATTCAGAGGTTTGGACAAGGTTGTATAATGACATTTTAAGAGGAGATTGGTGTAAGCTGTTTAATCATCAGACGATGGGCAACCCCATAAAAAATAGGGTATGTGGCTCCCGAATTGTAATTCTTGGTGTGGGTGTAGATGGTATATTGGGCACAAGATTGGTGGATGGGTCGATTGCTTTCTCCTTTCCTTTTCTTTCTTGGTGTGTTGGTTTTATAAATATCACTTTGTAGTAATCAACGGTCATGAGACAACAAGTCCATCCTCTTTATGGGAGAGGTTCCCTTATTGAAAGCAAACAGAAAAGCTTATATACAAATATACAAATTTCATATTAATGAGGACTCTTGATACTTTGAAATGTTTTATGCCAATAAAGATTATCAATACATAGAAATAGAAGAACAAGAAAACTGAAAAGGGAAGAACACAACAATACTTTCAGGTAGTATAGATAGTAGAACATAACCTTATGTGTACTTTAGCAAAGGAGATACAAAATGGAATCATTCACATGAGAAACATCTGATATTATTCCACAGACACAAAGTTCTAGAAATCATATCACAAGAACGAAAAGATTCTTAATATGAAAAGATTGATGATTCATAAATTTTAGATAAGGGAAGAAAGGATAGTAGATGGAAATAAGAGACAAGGAAAAACTTCGTATTGATTACTTTCAAATCTATTACATTCCAAGAGTATCAGGGTCCAACCCTTAACAATGACATGAAGAGCCCATTAAATAGCTTACAAAGACAGTTACATTCGGTTCCAACTTATTTTAAACTAAAGATTAAAGACCACTTAACAAATACATTAATATAATGTCTTTAATCAAGTATTACATCATGGGTTTTAAAACCCCAAAATAAAATAAGTGGCCTAAGACTCGGTAGTAGAAACATCTGAAGGAGGTTTAGAGGTACCGACTGTCTTAAGAATCCGATGCCTAAATATTTTCAATGCTTCACTATCTCCATACACTTTGGGATGGTGGTGTACCAAGACACTTCTCCATATCCTTATCAAACTTTTGGTTTTCAGAAATTCTTTTTTGCCTCGGTGATAGCTGATTGAAGAGAGCAAACATCTTTCATTTTCTCCTTAGACATTGACTCTTCCTTGAAAATATCCTCTTTGATGAAGGTTTTCAACTGGGCCTTGATTTATTGTAAGGAAATATTATTACTTGAGGCTTCATTCTAGATTTAACAATGAATATCTTGGAAGGAAGACAGAACACAAGTCTTAAAAGCTTCTCCTTTCTGCCACATATTTTTAGTTCTCCCATTGCTTCCTCCAAAACCTTGATCTTCCAATCAATACTGAAAACCCAGGATCATGATAGGTTGTTCTTGGCTTCATCAAATACTTTTTTTGCCAATAAAATCTACTCATCTGTCTTGCTCATCAAACGAATATCTTGGATGTATTCACACCATAGCTTTAGTTCTTTCTCCAAGCCACTGAGTGTTGTGCTGAATTTCAACTGTAATTTGGATACCTCCTCATGTGACTTGAAGGCCCCCTCAATGAAGTTCAATCCAGACACTGTCATGTCATCAACTAGTGATTCGATGGCCTTTCCATAAGTGACATGTTTGTGAATATTCTTGATGGTCTAAATTTCATCCTTGCTGAGAACTATGGGAGGAGGAAGAGTGGTCAATGGAGTTGGATCCAACACCTTATCTTTTTCCAACATGGATTTTATGAAATCTGAGAGAACTTGATTATGTTCTTCCAATTGTTCCATAGTTTTCTTTCCCTTCTCTACTCATTCAATGACCCTGGTTATAGTTTCTCTGAGGTTATGAACCTCACTTTCAGGCATAGACTCCCCAAGTGGAATCCTCGTGAGTTCCAAATCAGACACTAAAAGATATTTCTCTTCTCTATCCACTTTAGGCCTTACAATCTCCATGAATTTTTGACCCTTTGAATCTGATACTAACCTTGAGGTCATCTTTGCTTTCTTTGTTGGAGGAGGGGAGTAGTACCGAGCAAGGCTGCCACAACATCAAACTTAGGAACCACAATTTGAGAGGTGGACTTCATTTTCCTACTATCAATGAAAGGTTGAACCCAAGCAAAGGAGGAGGAAGTGGGGTAGAAGGAAAAATGGGTTCGAGTGCAAGTTTACTCATCGCACTCAATGTTTGTACCACATATGTTTCGAATGGAGAGGTTTGCATATCCTCAAGAATATCCTTGGAAGAAGAGTCCACCAAACCCATAGATTCATACATTTGGCCCTTATTCTCCATTTTAGTAGTGTTGACAGGGGTTTCTTCCTCTTCCTTTAGTTCTTCACTGTTATCTTCACTCAAAACAATGATATCCTCTGACTCTGTAAGAACCTATGACTGCTCCAAAGAAAACTCCTCCCTTTCCTCAATCATTTGCTCTTGCTTGATGAATTTCCTTTCTTCATGTATACCTTGGTCGAAGAGGAAGGGGTGGATTTCTTAGGAATCTCAACATCAAGTGTAGGTTCTTCTTTCCTAGGAGAGGAATTTTCTTGTGAAGAATACCTAGCTCTGTTCATCCTAAAGTTCTACATCTTCTTATCAAACCAGAGCTTAGTTCTCACTAAAACTGGGTTGATCACTTCTTTCAAATCATCCTTCTCTTTTACAAACCAATCAATGGTTTCAAGAGGAGAGTGTTTGATGGTATTCTCATATTCAATAGATTACAGGTCTTCATCATCATCCTGGAGTTTTTTAGGTACTTTGTAGAGATTGAAATCTATAATTTTTGAAGAGAAAGTATGCCAAAATACCTTCTCCTAGCCTCAAAGTCATCTACACAATCAGCCCAATAATCTTTAGTATCAGCAAAGTGAATGAAACCTAATCTGATATTTTTAGCAATATATCCCTTGATATCAAAGCAAGTTCGACACTTGAAATCATGGAGAATACGAGGAACAATGGTTCTATCAATGTTCTGAGCATTGAGGGTTGTTTTGCATGTATAATTTCCCAAGGTGATAGGGAAACGAATTCTAGAAATCTTTTTATCTTTGTAAGTCGATGAAGTTTTTCCAATTGCCTACAAATTTCAACCAGGGCCATTTTATCATTGCAAAACATAGGAATCTTTAGAGGGGAACCATCAAAACCAGCCAACCTGAGATATGAAATTTTTCTAAATTGAGTGAAGAAACTCCCATATTCAGAGATCAAGGTCTTTTCTTCCTCAGAAAATCTCCGAGTAGTATTTCCTTCCAAAATCCTCACAATGTACATGGTGAAGGCATCGTTGAATCTCCTAAAATGATGATTGTTGACTTTGAGAGTGAATTGAGGACAATACTCATATATAGGAGCATCCTTCTTATCCTCAATGAAAGAGAAGCTGAGCCATTCCCTAGATGTTGTAATAGTGTACATGAGATAAGAGGACATGTGGAAGGTCTTTGTTCTCGAACATTAAGAAGTCTGTAATGTTAGGTTTTCAAAGATTATCTCACCCCAATTCAGATTCTGCTTCCCTTCACAAATGATGTTGATATAGGGACACATCCAAAATGAAATTCATTTGTAGAAGGCATTCCCATGATCCTAGCTAGAAGAGTGATGATGTTTGAAAGTTCTTCATTGAAATCAACCCTAAACAACAATTTTGAAAGTCTGGATGCTCCCTTTTTAGGGTTCTTCAACCATGATTTAGCTACCCTAGCCTTATATCTCTCACTATCCTAGTCAAATAGTGATTGTGCTTAAGCAAGGGTGAGGGTATTGGCCCCTTCTACTATTAGGATACGTAGGGAAACACGAGATAGCTTGGGGATCTAGTTGTGCAAATACTTCACCATGTACATCAACAATCTCTTTGGATTCTGGATTGAAACAAGTCCCGCAAGTAAGCATGGTGTTAGCACACTGAACAGAGATAGGAAAACCTCCCGTGAATGTAATCCCGCTATTTTTTATCATTTGAGCGATGGGATTAGGGTTATCACATCCAAGTCTGCTCCAAAAATCATCAAGGTCTAGATGTCGAGCTTCAATGTTAGGTATAGAGGTTTCCAACGAGGAGAGATGTTCGTGCCCTTGATATTGCATCTTCATCGTGACAGAGGTAGAGAGAAGATAACCTTCAATGGAGTATTACCATGATCTCAAATAATCCCTGCAAGAGAAAATATAGAAGTACAAATGCAGGAAACGGCTTGCTTTGCACGAATACGAGCAAGGGAAAAATGAGCAGGAAAGTGTGAGAAATAAAGAATAGTTATACTCCTTTATATAGCCACGAATTTACATGAAGCAGAGAGAAATTAACAAATTTTCAATAAATAACCCTGTGCCGACTCAAAAAGGTGATATGCGGGAAAGTCAAAAAAATTGGCCTAGATGGTCCATGGGACATAGGCACACAAGGGATGCGCAAAGTTGATATAACCGATTCAAAAAGAATGCGGAAAAAACTGGTTTGGGGAGCACAAATGGTTCATGGGACATGTGGGACTTGCAGATCCGATTTAGCCAATATACAAGGAAATGCAGGAAATTCAGAAATTAGCGAACAAAGGGCCCGAAAAAACTTGGGACATGCGGGACGTGCAGATCCAATTTAGCTGACAAGTAAGTGGTGTGGGTAAAGCGGTGAATCAGCAAATGGGAGGCCCGACAGTACTTGGGACATGCAGGACACAAATGTTCAACTTAGCCGATGTGAGAGGAGTGCGGGTAAATTGGCTAAGTGACGAATAAGAGGCCTACCTACACTTGGGAAATATGGGACAAGAATTTCCGATTTAGCCGCAAAACACTAAAAATGAACCTAAAGAGTGAAATTTTCTAACTTTTAAAATTTCTCTCTTTACTAAAATACTTCAGAGGACACTGACTCAAAATTTTGGAAATTTGTCTTTGAAAAATGAGGGAATTTTGAGGGTGACAATAGGGTATAAGTGGCAATGGTAACCATATTAATATGGGGTGAGGGAGTAGTTGATTCATGATAAGTGTAGTGACAAGACGAGAAATAGAATGATGAGGGCATATACTGGTGTTGTGAAAAGAAGGTAACACATTAACATTTAGGTGGAGGTTTGGCTAAATCTCTTATGCATACCATATTGATCTTAAATTTTGTAGGAGGATAAAAGGGTTCTGGAGTGGGAGATAAAGGTCACTGGATAGGTAAGGGATGAGGGATAATGGATCAAGTTACGTAGCGGATTGGATCGGAAATGCTGTCTATGCTTGATGGTTTTTCAGGCTATAATCAGATTGAAGTCTCGCCTGAAGATCAATTCAAAACAGCATTCACTACTCCATGGGGTACATTTGCCTATAACAGGATGCCTTTCGGCCTAACTAACGCTGGTGCCACTTTTCAGCGGGCCATGGACTTTGCATTCAAAGGCATGATGGGAAAAGTCATCGTAGTTTATCTAGATGACTTAACCGTGTTCTCTAAACTACGAAGTGATCATTGTGATCACTTGGAGCAAGTATTGGCCAGGTGCCGAGAACATGGAATTTCCCTAAATCCCAAAAAGTCTGTTTTTGGGGTTACAGAAGGGAAATTGCTAGGCCATGTGGTTAGCAAAGAAGGAACGAAGATTGATGCCGAAAGAGTTAAGGCTATCCAAAGCCTTACTCTGCCTACAAGCAAGAATGGTGTTCATTCTTTCTTCGGAAAGGTGAACTTTCTTAGGCGTTTTGTCCCTGATTTTGCTGAGAAGACCCGCCACATACTGAACATGATGAAAGGGTCACCCTCTTTCAGATGGAGTGAAGAGGGGAAGAGGTCGTTTGAGGAGATAAAAACTTCTGTTGCTCATGCACCGGTCCTGGTATGTCCGGATTTCTCCAAGAACTTCATTATGTATAGTTACGCCTCCGAACATACTGTGTCTGCAATCCTAATGCAAAAGAACTCGGAGGATATTGAATCTCCAATCGCATTCATGAGTTCTCCTCTCAAGCCTCACGAGTTGAAAATGACTCAGCTGGAAAAACACGCCTTTGCCGTTGTCAAAGCGGTGAAGAATTTCAGGTATTACATTCTGAACTCGCATACGGTGGTGCTGGTTCCTGACACCGCGGTGAAATCAATTCTAACTCAGCAGGAGTTAGGAAGTTTGAGAGGGAATTGGATCGCAAAAGTCCAGGAATATGACCTGGATATTAAACCCACCAAGCTGGTAAGGGGTAAAGGCCTGTGTCAGCTAATGGCTGAGAACAGGGGTTCAGAAAATCCTGATGAAAGAGAGAATTATACCGACAAAGAGCAAAGCCCTCTAGAGGAGCCTGATTCTCTGCCTCTGGTTCTATTTATTGCGACCAGTGATGAGTGGTACTCCGACATTGCTTTCTTCCTTACCTACGGCGAATGCCCGATGCACCTAACTGCAAAGGAGAAGCGTGCTATAAAGCTCAGGGCAGCTAAGTATGTCATCTGGGATGACGGTTTATATAAGCGCGGGATAGACGGTGTCTTCCTGCGATGTGTTGACAAGCCCCAGCAAGTAAAACTGCTGGAAAGTTTTCACAATTCAGCCTGTGGAGGCCATTTTTCTTCTTAGTGACAAAGACACAAGATCATTCGAGCTAGGTACTACTGGCCGACGCTTTTTCAAGATGCGGCTACCTGGGTGGCAAAGTGTGAACCCTGTCAACAATTCGTCGGCAAGCCCAAGTTGGCTGCCCTTCCCCTTAGGCCGGTCATCATCAATGAACCATTCAGGCAATGGGGAATTGATTTTATTGGTGCACTCAATCCTCAATCGAGTGCTGGACATAGCTATGTCCTCACAGCAACGGATTACTTCACTAAATGGGTGGAAGCCATACCTGTCAAGCACGCCACTTCTGAGGTAGTTTGCAGTTTTATCAAAGAAAATATCATCGTCAGGTTCGGTGTTCCAGACAAAATCGTTGCTGATAACGCTTCTAACTTCTCTTCGCGGGAAGTTATTAGTTTTTGCTATGAATATGGAATAACTTTAGCACATGCCTCGGATTATTACCCTCAGGGAAATGGTCAGGCGGAATCCAGTAATAAGAACTTGGTGACCATCATACGGAAATTAGTAGATGAAAATCAGCGGATGTGGCACAAGTCTTTGTACGATGCTTTGTGGGCGGACCGCATTACTCCTAAGAGATCTCTCGGCATGTCACCTTTTCAAGTGTTATATGGCACTGATGCCGAACTTCCCATTTCTGCGGAACTTCCTGCTCTACGCAAGCAGCACGAGCAATCGAAGATGAAACTTTTGAGTTCTCTAGAAAAGAGAATCATGTATTTAGCGAACTTGAAGAAAAGAGAGTAAAGGTGGTCGACAGGATCATTGAACATCAGAATCAAGTGAAGAGGCTTTTTGACAAGAAGGCCAAGCAGAGAGATTTTCTAGTAGGAGATCTCGTCCTTCTTTGGGACAAGCGAAGAGAACCAAAGGGCATGCACGGAAAGTTTGATTCCCTATGGAGAGGGCCCTTCAAAATCAAGCAACTCAATGGAGAGAATAGTTTCTATCTCTCGTATCTGGATGGAGCTGAGCTCCCGCTTCCCTATAGCGGGCAACATCTCAAGATCTTCAGGAAGTAGAGCTTGCTCTCTTCTTTGTACAGTTTGCTCTTTGTTGTGTGTTTGCTTTCGTTGTGTGTTTGCTTTTGTTTGTTGTGTGTTTCCTTTGTTCTCCTTCCGGTCCCCCTTGTTTTTGACTCCGTACCCAATGGATAGGCACATGTGATCTGGGATTCTCTACCCCCGAGTTTGCTCAAGGATAGTCCCCAGAAAGAGCCAGCTGTTATCCCGTAAAATTGACAAGGGCAATTTTACCGATAACCATACCGAAAATTTTGTTTCGATCCCTCGTTAGGGATCCCTCGCGTTCGAAACATTGCAAAATCCCTCCCCGGGAAATCTAGTTTTCGAACTTAGTCTTTTTGAGCCTTTTTGGCTGGGCGCATGTATTTTCATCGTAACACATACTTTTGGTGCGCCCCCTTAAAAGCCTTTGGCGCATGGTTTTCCATGTTAGCACGCTTCTCGGTGCGCCAAAGGCGCATATAGTCTCCATGTTACACCAAGTTTTGGTGCGCCAAAGGGCGCACATAACTTTATGTCGACAACGAATTTGGTGCGCCAAAGGCGCGCTCATTCTTAAGTTGCCATTTCCTTCCATGCGCCAAAGGGCGCACGCTTTCCCTTGTCGACAACGATTTCCATGCGCCATTTCAAAAGGTTGGTGGCGCATTAATGACAGGTTTTTCTATAAATATCCGTGCGCGCCCATGTCATTTTCATTCTTTTGTCAAGCACGTGATTGCTCTGGATTTGTCAGCTCTGCTCTCTCTGTCGCTATCTCGCCCTGTGGACCCGCTTTCCAATCTTTTGCTATATCTAAGGTAAGAGGTTCTCCCTCTTTTCCATTAACGTGCTTTCATGTTCTCGCGTTTCGTGGTTTTTTTGGTTTTGGTGCTTTGTTTTTGGCGTTTCTTGGTTTTCGTTTTTGTTTCTTTGGCTGTTTTCTTCTTTTCTTTTCTTTTCCTCCTCCTCCCTCTTTCCGGATCTGCTTTGGAAGGGGAGTATTTTAAAATGGCTTGAGTCTAAGGATCTTTTGATATGAAACCCTTTGTCAGCGGCCTTTGAAATGGAGAAAAGAATGAATATGTTTGAAAGTGTTCTGCAGCGCGCCTTTGCGCGCCTTGTTAAAAAGGACGAGTTGCGCCCCTCGGCGCACTCACACACCATGCAACACTTTCAAAATCCGCGCCTAATGGCGCCCCTTTCCATCTGCTGCGGTTTGAAATCATGCGCCTGAGCGCACCTTTGCATGCTCAAGTGTAAAACCCGCGCCTCCTTAAAAGCCTTGGCGCACCCTTTGTCCATCTTTGCATAATGTTTCCATGCGCCAAAGAGCGCACCCGGTTCGATCTGCAACAAAAGCCTTTTTCGCGCAAGTATAAAGATTACATGGCGATTTGGCGCACCCTCCGATGTCATGATAACATGATGTTGTGTAAACCCTCCATGCGCGCGCTATATTCCTTTGGCGCATCATTCGTCCATGTTACACAATCTTTCCATGCGCCACAGGCGCATCGAACCCCAATGTAACACGCATTTCTGTGCGCCTGTTATAAAATGCAACACTGCTTCATCCATGCGCCATGCGCTTTGCGCCTTGATATAACCTCTCTATGACATTCCTTTCTTGCGCGCCTTATCTATTTGGCCCGCGATTGTATTTTCTGCGCCCGAGCCTTTAAATCTCTAACTCCTCTGCTAAGCTTTCCGATGGAAGATCAAATGACTAATTCAACCTTTTTGGATTGGGTCTCTCTTCTTCTTCGTGCGAGATCAGCGGTGAGTTCGAAAGAACACATGTCTACGTCAAGCAAGAAGCCCACCAAACCAAGAGGAAAGGCAAAGCTAACGAGAAGAAGAAATGAAATACAAATATCGAGAAAGTCGGGATGCCGAATCACAGTGAGTGCGGTATGGATGTCAGGGACTACGGGAATTGGGTCACATTGACATGGATGAGTTCGGCTTAGAACTCAAAAGGATTCTACAAGAAGTCCATGGATGGACAAACTAATAGGCAAGTGCCCTGCACTTTGCCGGAGGAATCCTGTCGTATTGTGAACAACGAATTCATGATGGTTGTTGCACTGATCCTTCAACAAGGACACAAGATGTGTCGAGAACAGCAAGGCGAGGTAGTCATAAACCTCACTTGCCCGTCATTTTGAGTTGATGCTTGGCATCCCTCACCGGGAACTACGTGGTGTTAGCCAACGAGGAATGCATCAAGGCACGGGAAGACAACGAAGGCCGGTGCATGCGGTTAATGAATGAGGTCTACCTAAAGAATAAGAAGGTAGTGACCGGTGGCCTCGGACTATCCACGAAGTGATTTCTCGGAGGAACTCGGTGATTCTATCACCTTCTTGAGCGAGTCTTGGGCTTTGGATGCCCACTATTTCCATAAGTGGATCTTTGCGGTACCTAGAAACAATGAATAAGAATTTGCCGATCGGCGCTTTTCTTTGGGGTGAAATAATCAAGCAACACCATCTCGGCGGCATTCTACAACACTTGCCCCCTGGAGTATTTCATATGAACTCCTATGTAGTCTGCTGCAAAGCATCGCGAGGATTACCAGGGCTCAACCGAAGTGGAGTATGGCCTCAAGCCAAGATATTTGATTACTATCAGGAGGTGAGGCTAGAGAATAGTATCCCTCAATTTGCTAAAGTTAACGATGTTTTCTTCTATCACGTCATGTGCATGTTGCGGCCAAATTTGACTCATAGCGGACTGACAAAGAACATAGTGGCGATCCACGAGAGAAATGGGAGCCTTGTTCACCCAATTTCCCACGTTCACCTATCTAAGGGCTGCCAACTTTTTGGGAGAGCCAACTAGGCTACCAAGGTATCTTTGGACCAAAGTTGATTTTATTGGAGTTATCAAGGCGGCTGGTCACATACCATGAAAAGTGCCTCGAAGAGAAAGAAGGCGGAACTCCTTTCCCCCTCACGGTGAGGCCGTTACACATGCTCCGGCTATCACAAGGCGAAGGAGATGTTTCTTTGAGCTAGAATTGCTCAACCTAAAGCATGATTTCCCAGTGAGGCCTACATTCGACCCTGGGGTGCTCTACCAAGGGCTAAGCTTGATCGATTCATGTCCCTCAGATTGAGGATATCTACATTGGCGTTCTCCATGAGGTAGAACTCGGAAGAAAGGATCACTCTCGCTTGGCATTAACGGAAATCATCAATACGGAGTGGCCATTGTCCCAAAAGGCTTCCAAACCACACGGAAGGCGAAGTAGACAAAGTGTATAATGACACGAGAAGGGGATGATTGGCCCTTCCGGACATTGTGAAGCGAGGCTCCTCAAACAATTGAGGAGAGGGTAAAAGAAACTATGCGGAGAACGGAGCATTGGTGCCGCATGAGCGGACTAATCTACCTCGGGGTAGATTTCACGACTTCCCCTTTGGGCAACGCACCTCGAGGTCAAAAGAAGGCTGCTTTGAAGGCAAAGGTGCCGAAGGTGAACCTAGCACCATTCAGGAGGAAGCCCCTGAAAGTCCTCTTCCTTCAGAGCCTGAACAAGTAATAACTCTGGATTCGCCAGAGAAAGAATTGACAGAGGATAGTCCTATACGCCCATCCACCCAGGATGTCGGCGTCATTCTACAACCAGAGGTCCCTTCTATCCCTTCTTCTTCTCTTCCTTCCCCTCCTCGAGTGACTCAAGCAACCACTCCTTTGGTTGTGTCCTCTGCCCCTTCTTCTACTCTTTCCCCCGCCTCTTCATCTATCTTCTCCTCCCTTGCTGATTTGTCTTCTTCCATTTCTTCCCTCATCTCCGAGCTCCCTTCCCTTCCTATATCTTCTGCGGTTGCGGTTTCCCTTTCTCCCGTGGGCACTTCCTCGGCTATTCTTTCGATGCCGCCGCCGCGTGTCTCCACGTTTTTCCCCTCTTCTACCGTTGCTGCCTCCCCCTCTGTCTCTGGTCCTTCTTCTATAGGACCAGCTTGGATCTCTCAGCAGCTAAGCCAACAAAAGAGGAAAGTCCCCATCGCTCCGATGGACTTTTCGGTCATTCCGGCTAAAGGAGTAAAGAAGCACAAGCCGGTTACACGCTTCTCAAAGAGCGCTGCAGGTGAGAGAGTCATGGAAATAGCTTACCCTGACCCTCTCAAAGAGAAAGAAGATCTATCTCCAACAGATTTCACCGTGACCCAAGTCACAATGGGGACATCCTCAGAAAGTCTCCAGGGGGAAGCTCTTTCCGCAGTTGATGCACTCTGCGAAAAGCTTCAAGAAACAAAGGAAGAAAAGAGGCTGCGAAGGAGCGAGAATAAATACCTTCAAGCCTTACAGAAGATGGGAAGTGCACCTCCCACAACTGCCGCCGAGACTCTGAGCTGCTCAGTCAGGAGAAGATTAATGAGTATTCAAAAATCGGCGAGCAAGGTATACATTTATTCTGCTTGGAGGAGCCAGATCCTCAAAGATAGTGAAAAAGTAATCGCCGAATATATCAGTTTATACCTGAACATCGAGAAGGCGAATAAGGAACTCCAAGCATTAGCAGGCCCGATATCAGAAGAGTTAGAACATGCTAGACTCCGGCCACGAGACCTTCCGACAAATGTTATTGTTGGTCGAAGATGCAGTCAAGTTCGGAGTCTTCGGCCATCCAAGGGCCCTCAACAAAACTATGTCCACTTTGGACTATCAGATAGATCAGCTGGAGTTTGTTTTAGAAAAGATAGACAAGGTAAAGGAAGAGGCCCTGGATGCGATGCATCAAATGGAGAAAATTGTTTTATCTATGACTCGGGGTTGCTCACTCCTTCCCTTACCTTGAGATCGGTGATGACACTATCCGGATTTTGAGAGGTAGCTTCTCGAGGATAGGGCGAGAAGTCACGTTCGACATCGAATCCATCAACAACCTCTTGGCTGTAGAGACTTCATCGGGTCCCTAATCGAGGCGGGTAAAGACTATTCCAAGATCCGGAAAAGCTCATAGATGATGGCGGGAAACTTGTGAAGCAATCGGTGAAGCGGCACTGAGGATCCATCACGGGATCAATTTGGGCGATGATCAGCAAGTTCTTGGAATACCGCGCTCGGTTCCACATCTCATCTCTGATCGGCATCGAAGCAGGTGACCCCTTTTAGGCCCACGGGATGATGATGATGAATAGCTTCCTCTTCTTCTTCTTCTCCTTCTTCTCCTCTCTTTTCTCCGACTTTCTTTTAAGTAGTATACGAAGTAAGTTGGCACAAATGATGACATCATCCATGTTGCATCATGGGATGATGTCATCCATCCAAGTTGTCAAAGTCAACATGACTTTTGGATATTTTGTAAATATCTTGTAAATAAGTGGTTGGCTCCATTTTGCCTTCTCTCTCCCTCATCTTCTATAAATACAAGAATACTTGTTGTATTCAGGAGGTGAACATTTTTCAGATAGAAATAGAAGTGAGGAGAGAAAGACTTTGAGCTTTCTTTATATGAAAAAAACGATAATACAATTATTCGGACTTTGTGCTCAATAGCTGTGTTATACATTAGATCTTTCTTACGTTAGATCTGTATGTGTTTGATCTGTTAGATTCATATCTACTTTTCCGTCATTTGTTTATCAGTATTGCTTTGTTTATTTATGCAAGTAGGTTTGGCTCTGTTTACTACCAAACTAAAAGCATAGATCTTCTGACCCTTCTGCTTTGGAATTCATTTCTTTTCTCCCTTCGGATCTGTTCTTTCTCTTCTCTCTCTTTCATTCCTTTCTTTTCGCAGCCTGGAACACTCTACTGGGATGAGATCCCAACCCCCGAAGGCAGAATCTGTGAGACTTGCATAGATTCCTGCTAAGTAGAAATAGCAATAAACCGGATTTCGCTTCTTTGTCTCAAAAGAGGGCTAAGCCCTGCTGACCTTGTTGGCTCGTCTATCCATAGATCGCCCACGCAATGCATTTTCGGACCAACATTTTTGGCGACTCATTTGAGAGCAGACGAGATCATCGAGATCTATGGTGGTGGTATAATATAAAATCAGAAAATATAAGAAAATCACTGCCTGTTTGCAAATCTGCACTTTTGTTGAAAATCCAAAAAATTTGCAAAAGTGCTCAAATCGAAAAATTTCCTTCTGAGAGTCATAGATCGGGCCTAGTTACAGATCTTTAGTTCGCTGAGTTTTTATCAAAATCATTATTTTTCCGTAGATCTGAGTTTTGACTGTTTTCTAAAAAAGTTTAAAACCCTTTGAAAAAGTAAAGATCAGATCTGAAAATCAGCCTACTATTCTTCCCTGCCATCTTATCCTCGCTGCTATTTGTCATTAAACATGATCGGTTTTCGAGGAGGATAGTTTTTAAATATTCAGAAAAGTGCATGCTGCTGGTTTTTGACAGAAAAACCAGAAAATCAGCAAGTACACCCAAAAATAAAGTTTAAATCTGCGCCGTAATATTACAGATCTGAAAGGTACACTGGCGAGTGAACCTTTACGCGCGCGAGAGAGCCGTGGAGAAGTTGATCCTACTTTCGATCTGCTTCAAAGGCACAATTTCAGCGTAACACCGGCACGTTTTTCAGCGTTAAGCTCGGCTAGGTGGTCATCCAGGAGTGTCTCACCTCCACGAAGAAAAAGTCTTTTACAAGGAGCACCTACATCCCTTTGTAGTGCTTTGCTGCTCAGTGGAACCACCCTCCCAGTTCGTGTGCTTTTTCCAGCCTTTCAAATGGCAGTACCATGGGGAAATGCTATGGGTCCTCTCGCACTGCCACATCCAGTTCACGCGCTCCCTCATGGGAACCGAAAGAATTTTCCTAAATTTGACGGGAGCGGAAATCAAAGCACGGATTCCCACATATCTGCTTTCATTATGTCATGCAGTATTTTGGACGTGACTCACGAAGATGTGTCGGTTCGCCTTTTTGGAAACTCTACTGAGGCCCCGGTTGAATGGTTTCAGCATTTGCCAGCCGGATCTATCACCAGTTGGGCTACCTTGCGGGATGCTTTTGAAGACAGATACAAGCCTTCAGAGGATGCATTTGCGTTGTTATCACGAATCACTCACCTGAAGAAGGAGGCAAATGAGACCATGCGCGATTTTGTCGCCCGGTTCAATGCATTAATCAACCGTGTCCCGGTTGCCATGCTTCCAACGCCTGAAAATCAGAAGTGTTTCTTTGTAAACGCCATGAGCTCAAAAGTCAGCTTCTTGCTCCTTCAAGAGCGAGTAGCTACTCTACCTCTTGCTCAGGCTGCTGCCATCCGGATAGAAGACAATTTGATAATATCTGGCGAGTTGAGAAAGGAATCAGCAAAGCCTAAGTCTTTGGGCCCTTCGCCCACCACTTCGTCTGATCCAGCATTCCAAAAGATGGCGAATGATCTGCTCGCATTAAAGAAGCAGCTGGCCCAGGCTTCTCCTAGTTCCTCGTACCGGGATGCCCCGCGGAGGAATTTTGTTCCTAACAATGCTTCACAAAGCCGCGCTTACCCGGCCGCTCCACGGTTGGCGCAAGCTCCTCGGTCAATGCTTTGGCGAAATTGAAGAGGAAGAAGCGAAGATTATGAAGAATCTTCGCCTCAAGGCGAAGATGATCAAGATGTCGGTGAGCCATTTGGCGGCGACTCCACAATTGGATATATGGAATTTGATGAGGATGAATCTGATGAAGAAGAGAGTACTCAGGGCTATGCAAGCGGACAATCATATGCTGTTTTCACCCGCTCGCAAGGAAAAGAAGCAGAAGTTGCTGCCCATGTGCAGAAGGAGAAGGTCGTGTCAAACGTGCCTCCAACCATTGTTAGAAGAGGTAATCCTCTTCCTACTCAATTCCCTGTTAAGTCTTTTGCAAAGAAGTCTTTTCCGCCCATCTCTCCTCCGAATCAGCCCCCTCATATTCCTATCAAGATCAGTAACCCTATTCCATCATCGCGAAGTGAAGGACTCATTCCCTCACCAACGCAACCCTTGGCCGCGTTCGATATAATAGATCATGCAAAAAAGACCAAGATTCAAATGTACGAAGAAGTGAGTATCTTGATCAAACCCCCGAAACGACTTGTAAGATTGACTAAGTATATCCAAGGCCAAGCTGTTATATCTAATCAGGCTTCCCCTAAAGGAATCCTTTCCACTCCCCCTGAATCCCATATAAATGTTGCTTCAACGTCTGCGTCAGGCAAGATAGAACCTTTCTATCTCTCCCTGCTGATCAATGGGCATAAGTTGAGTAATTGCATAATTGATTCAGGAGCTTCCGATAATGTCATGCCGGCGAAAGTCGCCCATGCTTTGGGCCTCACTCTTACCAAACCTTTCGGCAGATGCTACTCATTGGAAACCAAGCAAGTGCCATTGATTGGCCAAATCAAAACGCGATTTGCGTTTGCGGCCTTCCGGATAAAAGAGTAAAAATGACCGTCCTTGTCGTGACATTCGGCGGCCTATGGAAGTCTGGCTTTGGGAAGGAGCTTTTGCGGCGAAGTTGGTGGAGAAATTCACATGGGTGGTCCAAAGCTAGAATTCAGTCAAAGGCGTAATGCAAACTTTGGAGCAGAATCCCAAAAGAAATACTTGGTCACTAGCTCACGAAGACCCCAAAGCCCAAATCCTTTTTGAATCATCGGGGATGGGAAACTACTTCTTATCTACCGAGGCGGATCTGAAAGGATGTTTTCGTTCAAGAAAAGGACCTTAATAAGGTCTGGACCTTGCAATTTGATGGCAGCTGTGCAACTAGTGGATGTGGCGCCGGAGCCGTGCTAATATCTCCTGAGGAGGAGGTAATTCCTCTTTCTTTCAAGTTGCAGTTTTTCAATACTAACAATACTGCTGAGTATGAGTCTCTCTTACTCGGTATGCAAGCCGCAAAAGAAAAAGGGATAAAAAATCTAAAGGCACAAGGTGATGCCGAGCTAGTTGTAAATCAGGTCAAAAGGATTTACCAAGTGAAAAATGAAAGGCTCAGGCACTACCGTAATGCAGTATGGGACAGCATTGAGGAATTTGACGCTTTTTCAATAGAGGCAATTCCAAGAGCCCAAAACGACATGGCTGATTCGTTGGCTGTTTCAGCATCTCTCATGCTCCCGCACCCGGGTTTGAAAACGAGCAAATACACCATTGAAGTGGTTTTCCGCCCAAGCGTGCCAGACAACTCTCAGCATTGGCAGGTATTCAACGATGATAATCACCTCATTGCCTTTCTAGAAAAATCAGAAAATTTTGATGAGTTGTATTTTGAAGGATCCACCTCAACATGCCGTGAATCAATCAACAGTCAAAACCACGAAACAAAGGAGAACGATGGCATATGTCAGCTCAAGGGAAATAAAATTCCGAAGGGCCTGGTTTCTCTGGAGCGCTTGTTTGACAGACATGATCGTTTTGTGAAAAAGAAGAGGCGAGATGATCCTGACTCATCTCCAGAGACAGAACCAGTCAATATAGGTTCTGAGGCACACCCATGATTCGTGAACATCGGGAAATGTTTGCGCCGGAAGAAAAGCGGAAATTTGTCAAGTTCTTTGAAAAGATATATGGATGTATTGGCATGGTCTATGCCGATTTAAAGTCCTTCAAGCCAAAGGGCGTTCGGCATGATATCATTTGAAAGAAGATGCCAAAGCCTTAAAGTCGAAGCAAAGGCATTATAATCCCAAGATTTGGGCACCATTCGGGCCGAAATTCGAGAAGATCTTGGGCCTTGAGAATCATCTTCCCTATCCATCACTGACACTTGGGTGGCGAACATTGTGCCGTCTGCAAGAAAAAGCGGTGAAATACGCATCTGCGTAGACTTTGAAACTTGAATCAAGCATTTGAAAGACAACTACCCTCTTCCCATAATGGATCAAGTTATGCAAGCGGTGGTTTGGATCGGAAATCTGTCTCATGCTTGATGGTTTTGAGGCTATAATCAGATTGAAGTCTCTCTGAAGATCAATTCAAAACAGCATTCACTACTCCATGGGGTACATTTGCCTATAACGAGGATGCCTTTCGGCCTAACTACTTGGCTGGTGCCACTTTTCGGCGGGCCATGGACTTTGCATTCAAAGGCATGATGGGAAAAGTCATCGTAGTTTATCTAGATGACTTAACAGTGTTCTCTAAACTACGAAGTGATCATTGTGATCACTTGGAGCAAGTATTGGCAGTGCGAGAACATGGAATTTCCTAAATCCCAAAAAGTCTGTTTTTGGGGTTACGAAGAAATTGCTAGGCCATGTGGTTAGCAAAGAAGGAGCGAAGATTGATGCGAAAGAGTTAAGGCTATCAAAGCCTTACTCTGCCTCTGGCAAGAATGGTGTTCATTCTTTCTTCGGAAAGGTGAACTTTCTTAGGCGTTTTGTCACTGATTTTCTTTGAGAAGACCCGCCACATACTGAACATGATGAAAGGGTCACCCACTTTGAGATGGAGTGAAGAGGGAAAGGTCGTTTGAGGAGATAAAAACACATTGCTCATGCACGGTCTGGTATGTCGGATTTCTCCAAGAACTTCATTATGTATAGTTACGCCTCAGAACATACGTATGTCTGCAATCCTAATGCAAAAGAACTCGGAGGATATTGAATCTCAATCGCATTCATGAGTTCTCCTCTCAAGCCTCACGAGTTGAAAATGACTCATTTGGAAAAACACGCCTTTGCCGTTGTCAAAGCGGTGAAGAATTTCAGGTATTACATTACGAACTCGCATACGGTGGTCTTTGGTCCTCAACACCGCGGTGAAATCAATTCTAACTCAGCGGGAGTTAGGAAGTTTGAGAGGAATTGGATCGCAAAAGTCGGGAATATGACACGGATATTAAACCCACCAAGTGGTAAGGGGTAAAGGCTGTGTCGGCTAATGGTGAAACAGGGGTTGAGAAAATCGATGAAAGAGAGAATTATACCGAAACAAAGAGCAAAGCCCTCAGAGGAGCACGATTCTCTGCCTCTGGTTCTATTTATTGCGACCAGGTGATGATGGTACTCGACATTGCTTTCTTCCTTACCTACGGCGAATGCCGATGCACCGCCTAAGCTGCAAAGGAGAAGCGTCTTTATAAAGCTCGGGAGGCAGCTAAGTATGTCATACGGGATGACGGTTTATATAAAGCGCGGGATAGAGCGGTGTCTTCTGCGATGTGTTAACAAGCCCCCAATGACAAGTAAAGCTGCTGGAAAGTTTTCACAATTCAGCTGTGGAGGCCATTTTCTTCTTAGTGACGACACACAAGATCATTCGAGCAGGTACTGCTTGGCGGCGCTTTTTCAAGATGCGGCTACGGGTGGCAAAGTGTGAACCCATCACAATTCGTCGGCAAGCCCAAGTTGGCTGCCCTTCCCCTTAGGCGGTCATTATCAATGAACCATTGAGGCGATGGGGAATTGATTTTATTAGTGCACTCGATCCTCGATCGAGTCTTTGGACATAGCTATGTCCTCACGGCAAGACGGATTACTTCACTAAATGGGTGGAAGCCATACACTGTCAGAAACACGCCACGAGGTAGTTTGCAGTTTTATCAAAGAAAATATCATCGTCAGGTTCGGTGTTCCAGACAAAATCGTTGCTGATAACGCTTCTAACTTCTCTTCGCGGGAAGTTATTAGTTTTTGCTATGAATATGGAATAACTTTAGCACATGCCTCGGATTATTACCCTCAGGGAAATGGTCAGGCGGAATCCAGTAATAAGAACTTGGTGACCATCATACGGAAATTAGTAGATGAAAATCAGCGGATGTGGCACAAGTCTTTGTACGATGCTTTGTGGGCGGACCGCATTACTCCTAAGAGATCTCTCGGCATGTCACCTTTTCAAGTGTTATATGGCACTGATGCCGAACTTCCCATTTCTGCGGAACTTCCTGCTCTACGCTTGGCACGAGCAATCGAAGATGAAACTTTTCAGAGTTCTCTAGAAAAGAGAATCATGTATTTGGCAGAACTTGAAGAAAAGAGAGTAAAGGTGGTCGACAGGATCACTGAACATCAGAATCAAGTGAAGAGGCTTTTTGACAAGAAGGCCAAGCAGAGAGATTTTCTAGTGGGAGATCTCGTCCTTCTTTGGGACAAGCGAAGAGAACCAAAGGGCATGCACGGAAAGTTTGATTCCCTATGGAGAGGGCCCTTCAAAATCAAGCAACTCAATGGAGAGAATAGTTTCTATCTCTCGTATCTGGATGGAGCTGAGCTCCCGCTTCCCTATAGCGGGCAACATCTCAAGATCTTCAGGAAGTAGAGCTTGCTCTCTTCTTTGTACAGTTTGCTCTCTTCTTTGTACAGTTTGCTCTTTGTTGTGTGTTTGCTTTCGTCGTGTGTTTGCTTTCAGTTTGTTGTGTGTTTCCTTTGTTCTCCCTCCGGTCCCCCTTGTTTTTGACTCCGTACCCAATGGATAGGCACATGTGATCTGGGATTCTCTACCCCCGAGTTTGCTCGAGGATAGTCCCGAGAGAAAGAGCATTTGTTATCCGTAAAATTGACAAGGGCAATTTTACGATAACCATACCGAAAATTTTGTTTCGATCCTCGTTAGGGATCCTCGCGTTCGAAACATTGCAAAATCCCTCCCCGGGAAATCTAGTTTTTGAACTTAGTCTTTTTGAGCCTTTTTGGTAGGCGCATGTATTTTCTTGTAACACATACTTTTGATGCGCCCCCTTAAAAGCCTTTGGCGCATGGTTTTCCATGTTAGCACGCTTCTCGGTGCGCAAAGGCGCATATGTATAGTCTCCATGTTACACCAAGTTTTGTGCGCGCATGAAGGCGCACATAACTTTATGTCGACAACGAATTTGGTGCGCCAAAGGCGCGCTCATTCTTAAGTTGCCATTTCCTTCCATGCGCCAAAGGGCGCACGCTTTCCCTTGTCGACAACGATTTCCATGCGCCATTTCAAAAGGTTGGTGGCGCATTAATGACAGGTTTTTCTATAAATATCCGTGCGCGCCCATGTCATTTTCATTCTTTTGTCAAGCACGTGATTGCTCTGGATTTGTCAGCTCTGCTCTGTCGCTATCTCGCCCTGTGGACCCGCTTTCCAATCTTTTGCTATATCTAAGGTAAGAGGTTCTCCCTCTTTTCCATTCTGTGCTTTCATGTTCTCGCTTTCGTGTTCTTGGTCTGGGCGTTTCTTGGTTTTCGTTTTGTTTCTTTGGCTGTTTTCTTGAGGTTTGTTTAAATTTGGTTTCCCCCTTGTTTCTTTGGCTTTGTTTTCTTCTTTTCTTTTCTTTTCCTCCTCCTCCCTCTTTCCAGATCTGCTGGAAGGGGAGCTGTTTTAAAATGGCTTGGTCTAAGGATCTTTTGATATGAAACCCTTTGTCCAAGCGGCCTTTGAAATGGAGAAAAGAATGAATATGTTTGAAAGTGTTCTCAGCGCGCAGCGCGCCTTATTACAAAAAGGACGATTGCCCCTCGGCGCACTCACACACCATGCAACACTTTCAAAATCCGCGCCTAATGGCGCCCCTTTCCATCTGCTGCGGTTTGAAATCATGCGCCTGAGCGCAGCGCCCCTTTGCATGCTCAGTGTAAAACCCGCGCCTCCTTAAAAGCCTTGGCGCACCCTTTGTCCATCTTTGCATAATGTTTCCATGCGCAAAAGCGCACCCGTTTCGATGCAACAAAAGCCTTTTTCGCGCGCAAGTATAAAGATTACATAGGCGGCTGGCGCACCCTCCGATCTTGATAACATGATGTTGTGTAAACCCTCCATGCCGCGCTATATTCCTTTGGCGCATCATTCGTCCATGTTACACAATCTTTCCATGCGCCACAGGGCGCATTGAACCCCAATGTAACACGCATTTCTGTGCGCCTGTTATAAAATGCAACTGCTTCATCCATGCGCCATGCGCTTTGGGCCGATATAACCTCTGCTGACATTCCTTTCTTGCGCCTTATCTATTTGGCTTTGCCCGATTGTATTTTCTGCGCATGAGCCTTTAAATCTCTAACTCCTCTGCTAAGCTTTCCGATGGAAGATCAAATGACTAATTCAACCTTTTTGGATTGGGTCTCTCTTCTTCTTCGTGCGAGATCAGCGGTGAGTTCGAAAGAACACATGTCTACGTCAAGCAAAAGCCCACCAAACCAAGAGGAAAGGCAAAGCTAACGAAGAAGAAGAAATGAAATACAAATATCGGAAAGTCGGGATGCCCGAATCACGAGTGAGTGCGGTATGGATGTCAGGGACTACGGGTGGGTCACATTGACATGGATGAGTTACGGCTTAGAACTCAAAAGGCTACAAGAAGTCCATGGATGGACAAACTAATAGCGGTGCCACTGCACTTTGCGGAGGAATCCTGTCATTATTTGTGAACAACGAATTCATGATGGTTGTTGCACTGATCCTTCAACAAGGACACAGAGATGTGTCGAGAATAGCAAGGGCGAGGTAGTCATAAACCTCACTGCCCGTCATTTTGAGTTGATGCTTGGCATCCCTCACCACAGGAACTACGTGGCTGTTAGCCAACAGGAATGCATCAAGGCCTGGGAAGACAACGAAGGCCAGTGCATGCAGTTAATGAATGAGGTCTACCTAAAGAATAAGAAGGTAGTGACCCGGTGGCCTCAGACTATCCACCGAAGTGATTTCTCAGAGGAACTCAGTGATTCTATCACCTTCTTGAGCAGAGTCTTCGGGCTTTCAGATGCCCACTATTTCCATAAGTGGATGCTGCGGTACCTAGAAACAATGAATAAGAATTTGCCCGATCAGCGCTTTTGCTGGGGTGAAATAATCAATGACACCATCTACGGCGGCTACTGACTTGCCGCCTGTTTGGAGTATTTCATATGAACTCCTATGTAGTCTGACTTTGGCATCGGCGAGGATTACCAGGGCTCAACCGAAGTGGAGTATGGCCTCGGGCCAAGATATTTGATTACTATCCAGGTGAGAGGCTAGAGAATAGTATCCCTCAATTTGCTAAAGTTAACGATGCATTCTTTATCACGTCATGTGCATGTTGCGGCCAAATTTGACTCATAGCGGACTGACAAAGAACATAGTGGCGATCACAGAGAAATGGGAGCCTTGTTCACCCAATTTCCCACGTTCACCTATCTAAGGGCTGCCAACTTTTTGGGAGAGCCAACTAGGCTACCAAGGTATCTTTGGACCAAAGTTGATTCTTATTGGAGTTATCAAGGCGGCTGGTCACATACCATGAAAAGTGCCTCAAAGAAAAAGAAGGCGGAACTCCTTTCCCCCTCACGGTAGGCCGTTACACATGCTCCGGCTATCACAAGGCGAAGGAGATGTTTGCTTGAGCTAGAATTGCTCAACCTAAAGCATGATTTCCCAGTGAGGCCTACATTCGACCCTAGGGGTGTCTGCGAGGGCTAAGCTTGATCGATTCATGTCCCTCAGTTGAGGATATCTACATTGGCGTTCTCCATGAGGTGGAACTCGGAAGAAAGGATCACTCTCGCTTGGCATTGCGGAAATCATCAATACGGAGTGGCCATTGTCCCAAAAGGCTTCCAAACCACGGAAGGCGAAGTAGACAAAGTGTATAATGACACGAGAAGGGGATGATTGGCCCTTCCGGACATTGGTGAAGCAAGGCTCCTCAAACAATTGAGGAGAGGGTAAAAGAAACTATGCGGAGAAGCGGAGCATTGGTGCGCGCATGAGCGGACTAATCTACCTCGGGGTAGATTTCACGACTTCCCCTTTGGGCAACGCACCTCGAGGTCAAAGAAGGCTGCTTTGAAAGGCAAAGGTGCAGAAGGTGAACCTAGCACCATTCAGGAGGAAGCCCCTGAAAGTCCTCTTCCTTCAGAGCCTGAACAAGTAATAACTCTGGATTCGCTAGAGAAAGAATTGACAGAGGATAGTCCTATACGCCCATCCACCCAGGATGTCGGCGTCGCTACAACTTCAGAGGTCCCTTCTATCCCTTCTTCTTCTCTTCCTTCCCCTCCTCGAGTGACTCAAGCAACCACTCCTTTGGTTGTGTCCTCTCCCCCTTCTTCTACTCTTTCCCCCGCCTCTTCATCTATCTTCTCCTCCCTTGCTGATTTGTCTTCTTCCATTTCTTCCCTCATCTCAGAGCTCCCTTCCCTTCCTATATCTTCTGCGGTTGCGGTTTCCCTTTCTCCGTGAGGCACTTCCTCGGCTATTCTTTCGATCGCGCGCCGCGTGTCTCCACGTTTTTCCCCTCTTCTACCGTTGCTGCCTCCCCCTCTGTCTCTGGTCCTTCTTCTATAGGACCAGCTTGGATCTCTCAGCAGCTAAGCCAACAAAAGAGGAAAGTCCCCATCGCTCAGATGGACTTTTGATCATTAAAGCTAAAGGAGTAAAGAAGCACAAGCGGTTACACGCTTCTCAAAAAGCGCTGCGGTGAGAGAGTCATGGAAATAGCATACCCCTGACCCCCTCAAAGAGAAAGAAGATCTGTCTCCAGCAGATTTCACCGTGACCCAAGTCACTGATGGGGACATCCTCGAGAAAGTCTCGAGGGAAGCTCTTTCGAGTTGATGCACTCTGCGAAAAGCTTCAAGAAACAAAGGAAAAAAAGAGGCTCGAAGGAGCGAGAATAAATACTGCTTGAAGCCTTACGAGAAGATGGGAAGTGCACCTCCACAGCTGCCGCCGAGACTCTGAGTGCTCGGTCGGGAGAAGATTAATGAGTATTCAAAAATCGGCGAGCAAGGTATGGCATTTTACGCTTGGAGGGCAGATCCTCAAAGATAGTGAAAAGTAATCGCCGAATATATCGGTTTATACGAACATCGAGAAGGCGAATAAGGAACTCAAGCATTAGCGAGGCCCGATATCGGAAGAGTTAGAACATGCTAGACTCCGGCCACGAGACCTTCCAACAAATGTTATTTGTTGGTCGAAGATCTGGTCAAGTTCGGAGTCTTCGGCCATCGAGGGCCCTCAACAAAACTATGTCCACTTTGGACTATCGGATAGATCAGCTGGAGTTTGTTTTAGAAAAGATAGACAAGGTAAAGGAAGAGGCCACTGGATGCGATGCATCAAATGGAGAAAATTGTTTTATCTATGACTCGGGGTTGCTCACTCCTTCCCTTACCTTGAGATCGGTGATGACACTATCCAGGATTTTTGAGGAGGTAGCTTCTCGAGGGACGGGGCGAGAAGTCACGTTCGACATCGAATCCATCAACAACCTCTTGGCTGTAGAGACTTCGCCGGGTCCCTAATCGAGGCGGGTAAAGACTATTCCAAGATCCGGAAAAGCTCATAGATGAGCGGGAAACTTGTGAAGCAATCGGTGAAGCGGCACGAGGATCCATCACGGGATCAATTTGGGCCGATGATCAGCAAGTTCTTGGAATACCGCGCTCAGTTCCACATCTCATCTCCTGATCAGCATCAGAAACAGGCGACCCCTTTTAGGCCACAGGATGATGATGATGAATAGCTTCCTCTTCTTCTTCTTCTCCTTCTTCTCCTCTCTTTTCTCCGACTTTCTTTTCGTAGTATCTGAAGTAAGTTGGCACAAATGATGACATCATCCATGTTGCATCATGGGATGATGTCATCCATCCAAGTTGTCAAAGTCAACATGACTTTTGGATATTTTGTAAATATCTTGTAAATAAGTGGTTGGCTCCATTTTGCCTTCTCTCTCCCTCATCTTCTATAAATACAAGAATACTTGTTGTATTCAAGGAGGTGAACATTTTTCAGATAGAAATAGAAGTGAGGAGAGAAAGACTTTGAGCTTTCTTGTAACAGAAAAGAACAGTAATACAATTATTCAGACTTTGTGCTCAATAGCTGTGTTATACATTAGATCTTTCTTACGTTAGATCTGTATGTGTTTGATCTGTTAGATTCATATCTACTTTTCCGTCATTTGTTTATCAGTATTGCTTTGTTTATTTATGCAAGTAGGTTTGGCTCTGTTTACTACCAAACTAAAAGCATAGATCTTCTGACCCTTCTGCTTTGGAATTCATTTCTTTTCTCCCTTCGGATCTGTTCTTTCTCTTCTCTCTCTTTCATTCCTTTCTTTTCGCAGCCTGGAACACTCTACTGGGATGAGATCCCAACCCCCGAAGGCAGAATCTGTGAGACTTGCATAGATTCCTGCTAAGTAGAAATAGCAATAAACAGTTTCACTTTCTTTGTCTCAAAGCGGGGCTAAGCCTGCAACACTTTGTTGGCTCGTCTATCCATAGATCTATTCCGTTGTAAATGTGCTTGTGTAAGAATCTCCTTGATAGAGGGGATAGGAAGAAATTGAGGAAGGGATGAGTACGACTTGAAAAATAGATTGAAATTCACGAGACATTTTGTCATTAGTCATGGCAAGCTCGCTTGATTTGGTTAGATGATGGGGTGTGATTAGGAAATGGCTTCTTGAAGATACGCAAGTTCTAATTAGGCAATATGTTTAGGTTTTCCAACACAAGATCTCTGTTGTCTAACATTTCTGGACAATGTTTTTGAAGGTTTTACAATTACCATCGCTGTGACCTTTAACATGATGATAGTTACATTAATCATGTTCCTTATACCGTGAAGGCATAGGATGAGCGGGGTCAAAACCTTTATGTGGATTGATGGGTGGAAGAGCAATTGCTCAAACTTTTAGAAGTTTTTCTAAAATGGAAGAATAGTGTTATCTTATGTGAGTGTAATTTCGTTGCTCCCCCTTTGAACTGGAAAGCTTGGATGGGAGAAATGTTGGAAGTAGGTTTTGATCGATAGGATGGGTGAGATGGGCCAACTTTTAAGACTACCACGTTGGCAGATCCTTTGGCTTTGGAATAATTATTTTGGGTTTTAGAAGAGGAAGAGGAATCATTTGACTTGAATGTAGTGTTTTTGTTACGTAATTGAATTTTCTTCTCTTATATGGCACATATTTCAAGTTTTCTAGCCATGGTGAATGCTTCACCAAACATACGGAAGGTTTGGACTTGGAGTTATGGTGAGATGTTTCTAGCACAATCCATGGTAAACAAATCTATAAGCTCAGTTTGAGGTAGTTAGAAGCGTGTCTGGTTTATGAGGCTTCGCAATGATCGATGAAATTTGTCATAGATTCACCTTACTATTGTCATGTTGAGTACAAGTTGGTAATGGTGACCTTATTGACGATATTGATTGAAAAATGGTCCAAGAAGGTTTGAGCCATTCGGTTAAATGAGTAAATGGAATGTCAAGGTAAATTTCTACACCAATCCAACATAGATCTGTTAAGGACATTAGGAATGTTTGTAAGAGTAGAGCGTCATCATGAGTGATTAAATAACACCCATGTTTGAAATACACCGCAAGTTTTTCTATAGGTCCTCTTTGTTGTTGAACCAATTGAATTTGGTATTTTCCTAAAGCGTAGAGTATAAACAAATGGGAATAGATGGATGAATGAGATCATTTCATATTTCTTCATACGTCAAAGAGTTGTGAGAGAAAAAACTGATGCTTTCAATGTTTGCATCTTTTCCATCATCATTTTAATAAGGTCGTTGGTAGGTTGTTATGATTGGGCACCTCTGTAATATAATGGGGTAAATGGTGAATGTATGATGAGGATGACATCCCAATATATGGTGGCGCGAGTACGTGAATTGTGAGGGGGGAATAGATGTAGGAGGAAAATATCCTAAATATGTGATAGGCGAGATAGGAGGTTATTGGTGATATGTGTAAGTAGGTGGGGTGGATGTAGTGATTCTTGTAGTGATTGGAGGTAAAGCGCATGATGGAGAGGATGATGTTTTGGAATGGAGTATGGGTTGCGACACCATTGGTGGATTCGATGTGATAGGTATATATGAGGTGGTGGGTGTAAATGGGGCTATGATCGGGGTGGTGATGAAGGAATAGTTTACACCATGGGAACAAGTGACGTCCAAAGTGTGACCACTTCCATAGGTGTAACAAATATTGATGATGTGGGGTCAAGTTGGGATATCACAGGTGGTAAGGTGGAATAATGTAAGGCTGAGTTAGTACTAGCCGATGTAAAAGTAGAGGTGAGGGCGGGGGTGGACACAAGCATGTTGTATACTAGTTGTCCTAATGAATCCCGATTAGATGAATGGGAAAGATAATGTTGTAAGGCAATGAGGTTTTGCTCAAGGAGTCTTACAAAATCATCATCATTGGTATTAATGATCATGGTCTAAGTAGGATCCATAGGTGACGGGATGGAAGGTGGTGATGGGATAGGTGGGAGAGGCTAAAGACTTGTGTGGAATACTGAGGGCATTGGCTTGGCTGCGAGGCAAAACCATGTGAGTTGGCGTAGGCTTTCCAATCTGCTCTTTGTAAATGACATAGAAAAATAAAATAAATGGATAAAAAATAGTTTTGGAAGGTGAAAATTGATGTTGTTTTAATTAAAAATTCAAAACACAGGAACCGACGAAGGTTGTGTTAACCGATACTTGAGTGATATAGGGTGACCGATGGCGGTTAGGGTGGTGATACTAGTTACTATGGAAAATCAAAAGTTTTGCAAATGAGGCAATAACTGATGAAAATGAAGTAAAACCTAGATTTTATAGTGATTTCAAAGATACCGAGAGGTATGATGATGTATACGAAACCCCAGAAAGAATAAAAATGTGATGAATGTTGTTTTGGTGAAATAATCCAAAAAAACAAAAAACTAACAATGGTTAGGTAAACCGATGATGATCAGATGTAAACCGATGACAATTGTTGGACCGATGCCAGTTATTGTGAAATTTGAAAAGATGAGGAAAATGGGATTTAGTGACTTAGATCAGATAAAACACCAACCTAGAAACTTGAGTATGGTAATGATGAACCCTGAAATAGTCGAATACATCGACTATTATTTTGGAGTGTGAATAGAAGAAAAGAAATGGAGAAAATGATCTCTCAACTCAAAACACAAATCATGCAAAAATAAAGAAACATGAAATCCTATTGGTGAATTTTATGTTTTATCTTATGCTATTTAGGATTGACTTGTGAATAGAATAAAGTTTTTGGTTTGATAGAAGGCGCCCTATGAAAATCCAATAACTAAGGATAGTTTTAGGTAAAGTTTTGGTGGGGGTGTTCCTTTCTCTAAGATAATGATTTGGATAGAGAAAACACAGGCCCCCACTATCAATCCTCTAATCGTGTGATCGTTGACAACTTCTTCCGGGTAGGATGATGTTTAAAAATACTTATAACTTGTTTAAGTGGTTTGGTATAGAGAGTGTACAAAGTGAACTACGATTGAATTAGTCAACCATCAGTTGGGCATGACTTCCAACGTATAGGTTGCCCTTAATTAATGTGAGCTATAATGCAACAAACCATAATGAAATGAAATTTTTTAAGCCCAAATCCATAATTACGTTCGATGTAGCAAACAGAGAATAGGAAGAGGAATTATCTTTCACTAATGCAATGCAGTAGAAAGAAATAGATGTTCTTTTTAAAGCACCAAAATCACATTTTATTTTAGACAATAGAAAGAAGGAGAAGATTCCAGAGAAGAAAATTAATGTGAATACTTTTCAAAGGGAAATAAACACACAATTTTTACCTAGGAATGAACAAATGCAACATAACCCCTTATGAGTCCCAACCAGCGTGTCAAAATGTTTCACCAAATTCTTTGTAGATTAATTAAATAGATAAGGGTAGAAAGCCAAGGAGGAATACCCGTTGTTACGTTAGTTGAAGGTTGTGTGCACGAATCGAAATGAAAAGCAAGACCACAAAACATAGTTAATAGCAAAAGGTTAGTGGATAGGTAGGGAGAGCTATAAGGTTGTGGGTGGCTGGATAGGTAGATGGGAAGGAAGGTGGGGATGGAGGAATACAGGGAAGAAAAATATCTAATAACAAAAGATAAAGAACCTATTAAATAAGTACATAAATGATGCAAAATTAAATGTACTTGTATTTGCAAGCCTTGATGGATGAAGGGTGGTGATGGTTGATCTATGAAGAAATTGGTGGTCGATTGCCACGAAAATGCTTCCCAGAGAGTGCTCTAGTGAATGCTTAATACCTTTGGATCATTTTCGTGTACTTGCTTGGGCCTCATTTGAATGTATATAGTCAACTTTATGTTGAGAAAACTCTAGTTCATGCTTGAATGCAAATAGCTCTCTCAAAATTTGAAGTGACCAACTTGGGAAAAAGGTTACAAAACTATATATATGGTAACCGATTATGGTCAAGGTGTGGTGTCGATTGTGGGTTGCCCGGCGTCGGTTAGGCGGGAAATCCTAGGTTTACCAAAAATAGCAAATCTTGGCTATTTTGGCATGTTTCACTTGTCAATCTAGAGTGCGAAGTGATGGTTAGCACTTAGATAAGCGGGGGTGTTGTTGGAGAAGGAATAGGAATTTAATGTTAGGGTTAGACTAAGTCCCAGTTGGTTAAGATAAGTATAGGCCGAGTTTTAATTAATTAATAGGGTAAGAATAAGTCCATAGTGAGGTGTCAGGTGAGATTTCTAGGTGATGTGGCTAGGTGAGGTGTACATTAACCTAATTAAGTAATTAAATTAATAAATAATGTGAAGATGGGCATTAATAAAATTCTTAGTAATTAAATTAAAATGAATGTGGGTTAAAGGGGTCATGGTTAGGTGAATACGTTATATTAATTGATTAGAAGGGGACTAAGGGGAGTGCGACCCAAATTTGGTGTCTACAGTATGTAATATTGAGTATTGATTGAATGAGATTGAAAATGAATTATTATTATTTTTTATATTGTTCGTAAATAATTCTTATTCTATGATCTTTCTATAACTCCATTTGGATCATCCTCCATAATAATTTCCTCAAAAGCCTAAAACGGTCATTTTTGGCCATTTTGCAACTAGTAAACACCCTCTAGAAGCCTACAAGAAAAATCTAAATCATCTGAGGGTGGTTTTGGAGAACATTGAAGATGTTCAAGGTATTTTAGGAAAATTGTGTTGAATAAATTTCATTCAGGAATAACTTGTGCAACATCGGGTAATTATGGGTGTAGGGAATGAAGGCTTTAACAATGAAAGCTAGCTTCTCGAGATAAAGCTAGAAGCTCCAAGATGAGTTAGGAGGAAATAAAAATGTGAATACAAATATATTGGATCCATGTACATTATGGAAACATAATTTTTTTCTAAGACTCGAATATTTCCTTAGGTAATCTAGAACACAAGAGCTATGCCTCTCATTCCAAGATGAAATGTGCCATAAAAATGAAAATGCATACAGAATTGGATCCTAACAATGGGTATAATTATCCCAAAATATGATTTTGAGTCAAAATCATATAATTTTTACCCCAAAAAACTATCTCGTGCTCTGGGGAGAAAATTTCACTCATAGTGTCTCGATTTGGACACAATGGGTAATATCAGCTTTCATAAAGTGAAAAAGTCACACTATTTCAATACTCTTGTCCCCATTTTCCCCAAGGTGAAAATGGGACAAGGGATAAAAACATGTTACCTCCTTCACCCTAGTTAGCCCCTAATCACCTGAAAAGTCATTTCTAACTCCATGTGACCAAATTTTGGCCGTCGGTGCTCATTCCCAAACCTTGCTCTCACCGGTCTCGATTTTTCACTCTTTCTATCCCCACTATCCTATGAGGTGAAAAGGTAAAAAATTGGACATAAAAGTGTGACCTCCTTCATCCCAATTATCTCCTGATCACCTAAAAAATCATTTCTAGCTCCACGTGACCAAATTTTGGACCCTTAGTGTTTATTCCTAGTCCCTTATCTCATGTAGTTCACAATTTTTCACTCTTTATATCCCCATTATCCCCAAAGTTGTGAAGGGGAAAAGGGGGACACAAACATGTTAAATCCTTCCCCGGTTAGCCTCTGCGGTCACCTACAAAGTTATTTCTAGCTCCATGTGACCAAAATTTGGCTCATCGGTGCTCATTCTCTGCCTCCTGCTCTTACCCAAGTCACATTTTTCACTCTTTCTATCCCCAATATGCCCCAAGGTGAAAAGTGGACAAAGGGACACAAAATTATGACCTCCCTTCTCCACTTCAACTCATCCCAACCCTGGTTAAGTTGTCATGGTCAAAGGTGAGTTAAAAATTATGTGAAAATTTAGTTAACTCCTCCCTTCACAAAAATTAACCCTTTTAAACATGATAATTTATGTTGTTTTCCATCCAAACCTACATTAATGTCCATTCATGCTGCTGCAAATCACTCCCAAAACATAAAACTTACAAACAGACATTTTCCCATATCTCTCAATCATGCACTTTGATCTCTGTAAAACTTCACAAGTGCACTTTATTTAAAAATCCTTCAAGATGATTATAATATAACTTCCATGGATGATATTTATAATTTATAGCATAAATCTAAAAATTCTTACCCAAAAATTTTACTTTTTGATTCTACAATGTTTCCTCCAACGAAAAATCCTTGAAAATTGGAGCGAGATGTTCGTGGAGCAAAACAGAAAATTTTGAAAGTGTTTTCATTACAACCCAACAAATATAAGTACTCTTTTAAAATAGTAAGTCTATAAGTCTGTGTATTTATAAAAATAGTAAGTTTCTAAATATAGTGATTTCTCAGCCTTCGCAACACTCCAAACGAGAAATAAACACGTTAAAATTTTACTAAAAATAGTAGTTCTAGATAGGACCTGCTAAAAATAGAAATTTTTGTAATTGAGTTCAAAAATCCCATAGAAAATTTCATTCTACCTATCTTGTTTCTTTTTTCCACCCTTACAAGGCTAGGAAGTTTTCTCATGGTTCAGATAGGAATGAAAACCCCTACATACTCCCAAAGCATCAGTCTAGAGGTGATTCCGCATGGCACAATTTTATTCAAGAATTTGGATGGTTCAAATGATCCCAATTGTGCTAGAAGGTAGTAATCATGGTTGAATTCATTCAAGAAGGATATTTCCTCATCAACAAGGTGAAATAGGAATGTCCAAACAAAATTCTTGGTGGGGTATTTCAACCTCTATAGAACATGTTTGAGTTCCCGAGGTTGATTCCATCCCATGAAGGAGACATATTTGTCACAAAGGTGTGATTTAAAGATCAAATGATCCATAAGGAGGAAAGTAAATTTCTCATTCCAACTCCTACCTTGTGATTAGCTCTCTTTCTAAGGATAAGGGATATTATATGAATCACACTATGGTAAGGAATATGCCAGAATGAATCATTGTGTGTAAAAGATATTCACCTAGACAATGGGTGAAATCAAGAACATCATGAGGTATATGAAGGGTTTAAAACATCAATAACTTCATTGAAATTCAATTCATCAAGGAGAAGGTCATTAGGAGCATGACAAGAGAATATCACCATGAGTAATGTTGTTAGTCATCTCAAACTCTCAGACAATGCATATCTCCTAAAAGTTTTTTTAAACACTTAACTAATGCTTTGAAATGTGCTCACATATTTCAAGTAAAGGAGGTGACATTCACAGCGTTTCATTGTAGTTTGAAGGTTAAGAGTATGGAACTCATTCTCATACATTCCCTCAAGTTTCATTTAGGAATAAATCCTTCTATCTAGAGGAGGAGTACTATTTCCATGAGGAGCATCTTGAAAATGAATACATGAAAAAAATATTTCACTGAAGCTTTACACGAAACAAGATGGTGCTTGTGTATTTTATTAATATCAAAATCAAGCATTACAAACAAATGAGAGAGTTACAATATTTATAGATATTGGACAACTTCTATCTCATCCACAATATATGGAAACAAATCACCTAATCGAAAAAAATATGTAGGAATAACATATTGCCCCTAATCGCCCCTATTTCCCCTTATGGAAATCATCCAAAACAAAAAATCAAGAAAGAACATCATCCCAAAAACATGGGGATGAGAACACTATCACTTAGTTAACTAACAACTAAGGATAACTAATACCTATTGAGATAAGTTTAAAGTATTTAAATTAAATACTTTAACTTATTACATTTATTCAAATATCAACTAATGATTAATTAAGCTAAGTTTTATTCCTAAGCAGAGCATATGAGCAAGAAGGTGTCTGAGCATCCTGAAATTTGATTCCATTAAAGGAAGATTTTGGAGCTAGGAAGGGTAAGTGGATGATCTCCATGTGGAGTACCATGTTTTCAAGAATGGGTAATCATCTCAAATTCACATGATGCAATTTACTTATTAGTGTTCTTAAAAACTAATCCTACACCTTATAGTGTGTTCACACCTCAAAGGAGGAAGCATATGCAATCACATCATTTTAGTTCGACAGGTGTTCATAGGACAAGAATTTATTTCAAGGAGAAATCCTTTTATCTACGAGATGAAGACCTACTTCGATGAGTGAAAGATAAGCATAAAAAGGTTTGAGCATCATGGAGCTTATTTTTTGTCACAAAAGTGAATTGTTAAGGCATATATGAGTAACAAAATGATCCTCATACCCTAAATTCTACCTTGCGATCAGATAATATCATCATGTTCCCATCACAATACATATCTCATAATAATATTTCTGAACACTTATTTGATGCCCTAGAATGTTTCCATATCTCACATAAGAAGGAGATTGTGATCACAGTCCTTCAAGTCGACAATTTATTCATTTGTAAAGGCTTCATCTCAATTAGATTAGATCGACCAACCCTCCTATCTCTATCTCTCTTATTTCCTCTCTCTCCATATTCTAATCCTTCATTAAGAAGGTTCTTTCTCACTATTTTTTCTTACTCACTTAAGATACCTTTAACTTAACATTGTAAGATTCATTTTTCATCATTGAGAAAATGAATCACTTTTATTCACTAGGAATATGGAAGGTCACAAGTGATGAGGAAAGGTGAAAATTCATGTGGAGGGAGATGAAAAGACAGTTTATAATGTTATAAATTGGAATGACTTCTCCATTCCAAAAGGGTTGGCAATTGTTTATTGGTGTATGTTTTTGAGATTTGTATCACTACTACATCAAGAAATAAAATCTACATTTCCTCTATATCTTTGTCTATGTTATTCTATCGTCTCTACTCTCTAAATTTATAAGCATGGTGATCTCGTATAACCAAGAAGGAAATTTGTGTCCTTGATTCTAGTTTTTAGTCTTGATGATTGTGTACATTATTGTGTTCTTCTAATTTAATTCAGACCTACTCTAGCTAGTGTTGGTGAGAATCGATAGTTATTTCTCACAACATTAACCCTATCTCCTTATTTATCCTACTATCCTTTACCTCCCCTCATGAAAAAATCCTCCCTTGTACTTTGTACAAGCACTTTATTACAAGTTTAGTGGAGTATTTTTGTGTTATCCTCATCCTAAAGGCCACCCCATAGTTTTAGGTAGTTTATATTCAATAATGGGAGCCTCTCCATACCCAATAAGGATGTGATTAGTCATGTGACCGTTGGTGAAAGATAATAATTTTCACCGCAAAACATTTTTTCACCAATAATTTTTGGTGACTTCGATAGGGAATATCTTCCCTTTGTGCACCCTTAAAATATCTCTGAAAATACAAAAAAAAATCAGATATTTGAAACTCCATAAAAATGGAAAAAACTAAAAATATTATCTAAATGTTCAAGAGCCTTGTTGTAATCCAATTAAAAATATGCATTTTTCTATTATCATTAATTTCTAATGCTCTAAATAAACCGGTGTAAAGAAGATACACTTGACCTAATTGTGTAAGTGGCATAATTGACCAAGAATTTGAAGAGTAATGCTAATCTAATTTCAAGCTTCCCGATGTTTAAATATCAATGCAAACCAATCAAGAGTAATTTCTGAATTTTCTCCTAAATTTCCTCACGGAATATCATATTAGAGAACTAGTTGTTGAACCACTAAACCTCATTCCTCTTGAAGAAGAAAGAGAAGAAGAACGATAGGAATTTCAAGAGAAATAATGGCTACACATGTTCCATGGGGCCATAATACCGATCCATTGGCATTGACTCCTCCACTGCATGAATTTTCAAAAGGATCAAGAAAGAAGTTTACAAAATTCTATGGATATGGAAAGAAATGTCTAGATGATCATATTAAAAAATTTAGCATACCCTATGGAATTCTTGGAGTGGGACATGAAGATGTTTTTTTGACTATTCATGGAATCATTACAAGATGTCATCATGGACTAGTTTTACTACTTGCCATCATGCTGCGATTCTTGATTGGTATGACATGAAAACCAAGTTTGAAGCAAGATTAAAGATGCAGCAGAAGATGCTCATGCCCTCTTTTATCAACTAGCACAGATGAATAAAGAACTGCAAGAGCCCATGAGATATCTTATAGAAAAATTCAACAAGATTCCTAGTGGTGCTTGTCCTGCTGAGATAGTCAAAAGAGATTCTTCATGAATGAACAATTTCTTGAAGTTGGTTTCATGCTACAAAGAGATAAACCAAACACTTTGGACAATGCTAAAGAACCGACCATTGAAGTGGAAGATGAACTTATCATGTTAAGGAAGATCACAAACCATTCAATGAAGGATAAGGCCTAAAGTTTCAAACATGAGAGAGATGATCCATTGCTGAAAATTTTGGTCAATGATTTGATTATATTAAAGAAGGAAGTTTCCCAACATGTCTCATACCAAAACCAAAACACAAATCAGATTGAAGGAGCACCCTCAAGGCTTTCCTTGAAGCTCCACCGATTAAGACAATATGTGGGACCAATGAAGATGAAGGAGAAGAAATTTTTGAATAAAAAATTAGAGAAGAAGAAGAAGATGGATGTGCTAGGATTGGGTATTTTGAATACTCACTGGATGAGGATTTTGAAGAATCCATGGATAGCTACTCTTATGTAGTGTTCACTCGATCACAAATGGAGAAAGAAGCCTCTTCTTCTACTGCCCAAGCCAAGCATTTGAATCCTAAAAAGGAAACTCTACGAAAACAAAAAACAAAATGAGGATCATCATTATCCTGCTTCCATGGGGTCAACCAAGAAGAATCCCGAGACTACCTCATTTAAGACTCCATTTTCCTCTTCGAGTAAGTCTCTTTCATCTCCTCTTGAAAAATCAGTTTCAAATTCTATTGATCCTAAGAATGAAAATCCTACTCTAGTCAAGGGTGTCATAGTTCTTGACATGCTTAAAAAAATTTACCTTTTAACATCATTGACCATTGCAAGAAAGCTAAAATTCATATTTCTGAGTTTGATTACTTGAGAACTCATCCCAAGAAATTTTATAGGCATATCTAGTTTATCAAAAGAAGTGGTTCAATTTCATGTTCCAAAAATGCCACTACCAAAGAAATACATCTTGATCCTCATACCACTTCTTAGAACATTATTTCTTCCACACCCTCCATCTCTGGGAAAGTAGAACCTTTCTATCTAACCTTGTTGGTCAATGGGTATAAACAGAGTAATTTCATTCCTTGTTCCTCTAACAATGTCATTCCTGTAAATGTTGTTAAATCTATTGGTCTCTCTCTCACTCCTACTACTAGCCATTGCTACTCCATGGAAACCAAAAAATACCTGTTGACTGAGTCAAAGATGCTCAAGTAGAATTAGAATATTTTCCTAACAATAAGATCATGATGAAAATACTTATAGAAGACATGTCAACCTCATATGGTATGTTGTTAAGTAAAATATTTTGTAGGAACATTGGTAGAGATATATAGATGGATTGGTCGCATGCCACGCTTCTACAGTACATAGTAAGATGAAGAAGATCCTTCCCATCAGGAAAATGAAATACATCATTCAAAGACTAGATGACCCAAGGGTAGATATCCTATTTCAATATTCAAGTTATTATAACTATTTTCTTAGCTTCAGAGGAATATGTTGAGCTTCCCATATTGATGTAGGAGTATCCAAATGTGATGGAACCATTTGGAAATCATCATGATGAGTTGATGGTGTCGAGATCTTGATATTTGGTTCTTCCCTTTGAGTATGGATGTAGATTTTCTATAGTGATGGAGGTCATGAAATTCTTGACTTATAGTAAAGCAATCCTAAGGTGATGAGAAATGTATATCAAGAAGAATAAATTATATCAAACAAATTATTAGTAGGTGAGTCCCATGTTTCCAATCATGTTCTCAAGGCTCATCATGAAGATATGTTCAATGAGTATGATTGTGAATACGAATCTTTCTCTTTCCCATTGGGAGAGGATGACTCTTTCAAGAAGGAATGCATAAATGAAAAGGTTCTTAGGCCTCTTGAAGTTGAATCTACTCAAAAAGAGGATGAATTAATTATGGAGATGAACTTCCAAGTTTATAATGGTGAAGATCAAGAAAATGATGATCTTGATATTTCAGCCCCGACCTTGTGCTCGTTCTCCTTTCTTGATATCATAAGCCTCAATGTGAAAATAATAAGCCTATTGTGATCAAGAATCATTCCTATAAGAGTAATGGAAAATCAGTAATTGGAATAAATTTTGAAGTAAATGAGAAGAAAGAAGCAAAGTGTCAAAGAAAAAAAGGAAATGGACTGACTAAGTTGACCCTTAATTACTAGAAAAATCATGCAAAATTTATAATCAAATTGAGAAAGGGGTCATATTTCAATGAGCCCTTCAATGGATTTACAGAACAAAAGTTTTTAGTGATACATATGCAAATGTAAGCATTCAATAAAGAATTGGTGCTACGGTGAAAGAAGGTTGTCCACACATGTAACATTGGTGATTTAAGATTTTTATCATGGGTTCCTTTATTTTTGTGTGTTTCCCTTCCCGATTGTGTTTCCTTTCCCTATCGTTGTTACTTGTGTTTGTTTCTTGGTTATGTTTGTAGCTTTTCTATTTTTTCGGTGTGGTGACTCTATGGATGAATGGATAAGACATTGGTCTACTACCCCATGAGATACCTGAGGTTATCCATTTCCCCTTACTATCCAATGTCCCCGAGCTAGAGCCAAATGTTTTCATGTAAAATTTCTAGCATGAAAAATTGAAACTTTTGATCATGACAACTAAGCCCATAATTAAAAATGATGTTTCCCGGTCACTATGAACCCTCCCTCGCCAACATGTCCTCGACTAACCCTCACTCTATCTTAGAGGAAAAATATAATAAGTTTTTTAAGTGTGTCTTAATGCATAGGGAATATTACCTAATATGATTAATGAACTCATAGATATTCTATCAAGACAATTGTCTTCATAAGGGTCATTTTGGCCATTCTGCAGCTAGTAAACACCATATGGAAGCCTGCAGGGAAAATTTACATCATATGAGGGTGGTGTTGGAGAATAATAAAGATGTCCAAGGCAATTTAGGAAAATTTGGTGGAAGAAATTTAATTCAAGAACAACTTGTGCAACATCGAGTAATTTTGGGTGCAGGGAATGAGCGCGTCAATGATGAAAGCTAGCTTCTCCTAATGATTACGGGAGCTCAAGGAGGATTTATGAGGAAAAAATTTATGAATGGAAATATCTTGGATCCCTCTATATTTTAGAAAAATAAAATTTGTTCCAAGACTCAAATATTTCTGAGGTAATCCAAAACACAGTAGTTTCTCCTCTTAGTCTAAGGCGAAATGCGCCCTAAAAATTAAAATATAGGAATATTTAGATCCTAATAATTGGTGAAATTATCTCAAAAATTTATTTTGAATCGGGGTCATTTAATTTTTGACCCCAAAATACTTTTCCATGTTCCCTGGGTAGAAATTTCACTTTTGGTGCCCCGATTTGGACATAGTCAATAATATCGACTTTGCTAAAGTGTACAATTATCACCTTTTCAATATGTATATATCCCCATTGTACCCCAATTTGTAAAGGGGAAAAGGGGGACACAAAAGTGTGACCTAATTCACCCCGCTTATCCCCGATCGCCTAAAAAGTCATTTCTAGCTCCATGTGACCAAATTTTTGGCTCGTTGGTGCTCATTCCACCCTGCTCTCACCCAAGTTGCAATTTTTCACTCTTGATATCCCCACTACCCCTAAGGTGAAAATTGGACTAAGGTGACATAAATGTGTGACCTCTATTCTCTATTTCAACTCATCCCAACCCGGTTAAAGTCGCCATTATGGTCACGGGTGAGTTAAAAAATATGTGAAAATTTGGTTAACTCCTCCCCTCACAAAACTTAACCATTTTAAACATTTAAATAAAAATTTTTCCCTCCAAACCTACATTACTGTCTATTAATGCTACTGAAATCACTCCTAGGAACATCAAACTTGTAAATTGACCTTTGCCCATATATCTCAATCCATGCACCCAATCTCCACAAAACTTCACCAATGCACTTTTTGGAAAATCATTCAAGATGATTATAAGATAACTTCTATGGATGGTATTTATAATTCACAATATAAATCTGAAAAATTATGAACCATAAAGTGACCTTTTTGATTCAATAGTGTTTCCTCCAATGAAAACCTTGAAAATTAGAGCGAGAGGGTCTTGGAGAAAAATAAAAAACATATGAAAGTGTTTTCATTGCAACTGACACCTATAAGTCCCATTTTAAAAATAGTAAGTGTAAAATGGTTTTCATGTCTAAAAATAGTAAGTTTCTAAATATAATGATTTCTCATGCTTCGCAACACTCTAAATGAGTAACAAACATTAGAAAGAGAAAATTGTGAAAATTTACTAAAAATAGTAGTTCTAGATAGGACCTACTAAAAATAGAAATTTTTGTAATTGAGTTTAGGAAGCCTATGGAAACTCCCATTATACCTATCTCATTTATTTTCTCCATCATTGCAAGGTTGGGAAGTTGTCTCATGGTTCAGAAATGAAACAAAATACCCACATGATCCCAAAGCATCAAGTATAGAGGTGATTCCTACATGGCACAATTTGATGCAAGAAGTTGGATAGTTCAACTCATCCCAATTGTGGCAGAATGGAGTCATATTGGTTGAAATAATTTGAGAAGGAGATGTTCTCATCACCGAGGTGAAATGGGAATCTTTGAACCAAATTATCGATGGGTCTTTTAACCTCTTCGAGGACATGTTTGAGTCCCTGAGGTTGATTCTATCCCTTGAAAGAGACCTCTTTATCACAAGGGTGTTATTTAAAGATTAAATGATTTATGACGAGGAAATTGAATTTATCATTCCAAATCCTACCTTGTGATTAGTTCTCTTTCCAAGGATAAGGGACATCATATGAATCACATTATGACAAGGAACATATCAGAGTGAATCAATGTGTGTGAAAGATAGTCACCTGGACAACAAGTGAAATCAAGAACATTATGAGGTTTGTGAAGGATTTGAAACATCAATAAATTCATTGAAATTCAAGTCATCAAGGAGATGGTCATTAGGATTATTATAAGAGAAGATCACCATGAGTAATTTTGGAAGTCATCTCATACTCACAAACAATGCATCTATCATGAAAGTATTTCTAAACACTTAACCAATTATTTATAATGTGATCACATCTTTCAAGTCAAGGAGGTGGCATTCATAGTGTTTTAATACATTTTTGAGGTTGAGAACATGGAAATAATTCTTAAACATTCCCTCAAGTTTCATTTAGGGAGAAATCCATCTATCTAGAGGAGTATTACTTTTCCATGAGGAACATATGAGAAAGAAGGTTTCTGAGCATCCTAAAATTTTATCCCATTCAAGGAGGATTTTTGATCCAGGAAGGGTAAGGAGATGATCTCCATGTGGAGTACCATATTTTTAGTAATCCTTAATCATCTCAATTTCACATGATGTAATCTACTTAATAGTGTTCTTAAACATTCATTTAACACCTTTTAGTGTGTTAAAACCTCAAAGAAGAAAGAATATGCAATCACATCATTTTAGTTCAACAGGTGGTCATAGGAAAAAAAATTCATTTAGGGAGCAATCCTTTTATATGCAAAATGAATACCTTCTTCAATGAGTGAAAGACAAACATAAAAAGGTTTGAGCATCATGAAGTTGATTTTTTGTCACAAAAGTGAATTGTGAAGGCCTAGAAGAGTAAGGAAGTGATCCCCATACCATAACTCCTACCTTTACATAAGATAATATCATCATGTTCCAATCACAAGGTAGATATCATGAAAGTGTTTCTAAACACTTATTGAATGCCATGGAATGTTTCCATATCTCACGAGAAGAAGGAGATTATGATCATTGTGCTTCAAGTCAGAAATGTATTCATTAGAAGAGGTTTTATCTCCATATTGTTCATCCCTCCTCCCCCCCCCCTCTCTCTCTTTTTTCCTCTCTCTCCATATTCTAATCCTTTATTAAGAAGCTACTTTCTTACTATTTTATCTAATACACTTAAGTGACCTTCAAATTAACATTATAAGATTCATTTTTTCATTAATAAGAAAAGGACCCACTTTCATTCCTAGGAATATGAAAGGTCATAAGTGATGGGGAAAGGTGAAAATTCATGTGGGGAGATGAAAAAATGGATGTATTTCTATAAATTGGAATGGCTTCTCAATTACAAAAGGGTTGGAAATTTTTGATTTTTGTATGTTGTTGAGCTTTATACCACTACTACATCAAGAAATAAAACCTACATTTCCTCTATGTCCTTGTCTATATTCCTCTATCCTCTCTACTCTCCAGCTTTTCAAGCATGGTGATTTTATATAACCAAGAAGTAACTTTGTGTCCTTGATTATTGAATCTGTAAAACTTTGTGTCTCTTGTTTTTAGTCTTGATGATTTCTTACATTGTTGTGTTCTTCTTACAACTTATTTCATAGACAAAGCTAAACTAGGGAGGCACTCTAATTTTTATGTACTATGGAATGTGCCATACATCATCACTCCTTGTAAAGAGGCCAAATATTTTGGGTTGTCTAACCTTGATGGAAATGCATTACAAATCCCAATCAATGGGATTTATCTTAATCATTACATATTATACTAGTTTTCAATTCCTCTAAGTGCTCTTCAAACATATTATATTCTTGGTAATGTAGTTTTCTTTCCTAAATTACTTTGTATAGTGTGCTTGTTGTTTCCAGATGGCATGTTCAATTATAGAATGGTTTATGGAGGACTCCAAAGAAGATATGTTTCAGGTAGAGTTACAAAGTGAAAAGAATGTGTGTTAAGAAGCAACATACACTTGATTTCAGACCATCTTGCGAACATTTAATATATTGAGAGAGGAAGCTGATAACAACTTTATTTATGGATTCCCAAGAAAATGTGGTGGAAAATCAGTTCCAAGGAAATTTTCCACTCTTATTAAAGTTCAATTTAGAACATCTCTCAAGACGGAAACAATCAATTCGGGAAGATCAAGTCAACACTAAATCTATATAGTGCTTCGCATGAAGGTTCAAGGGCGATTTTCAAAGTCTTAGATCAATTTTTCAAATTTTTTAGGCCTTACTCCATGCCTAATGAATGTATTAAGTTCACCAATATTCTATCTAGTAGGTAGATAATCCCCTGTGAGTTATCAAAAATGTTGTCCAAAATACCCCATTGGTTATCTTGACAACTTATAATTTCATTCCTAGACTCAAGAAATATAAAAGAGTAAAGTATTTGGAAATATTCAATTAACTTTGGGACAAAATATCATGTTTTGGGGAAAATATCATATTGGAACCATTTCCTCCATATCGTTAATCTTTTCAAGATAAAACATTTAGTTAAAATTTGGAGAAATAGACAAACAAGTACAAACAAGAAAATTGGTAATTCAAGGAACTTGAGGAAATATTCCTCCAGTTCCCACATTACCGATCTAGATGAAAAATTTTAATTTGGGTTCAATGTGGATAAATCAGGCTATCCTCACACTAGTGGAAAAATTCTCTTGTTTCGTGTATTTGCCAATCGACCGAATAAGAGCTAGGTGGAATAGGGCAGTCCAATTGGAAAATTTTATTCCAAGTGGCCCCAAGTGAACTATTATGTCCTTCCTCCTCTTCCACACATGCACGTTTTATCGACCACATACCAAAAATCAATTAAAGCATCCTTTCAAGCTCCATGAGGTACTTCCCCTTGTTCCTCTCATTCTCTAGAAATTATCTTAGTCATATATTATGATCCAGATCTCCAAATTACACAAAATTGGTCTTGTTGGAAAGGTATTGTCCAATACTTCACTTTAGCATCAAGAAATTCAGAAATTGATGAATTTTGGGGAGTAAAAAGGGTAAATAATAGGTACAAAAATAAAATTACAGTTCCAAGTAGTTGAACTACCAAAATTAATAAGAAATGGTGCCCATACCTTCTCCAACAAGCAAAGTGAAGTGGAGAAATGGTTTTAACTGGGTTCTCATGATTTTTTCTATGATTTAATGCATGTTGTTGATAGTTGAGCTCATAAATATAACGTTCCCTCTCTTTTCCATCCTCTCTCTCTCTCTTCCATTTTAGATATATTGGAAATTTGTATACATATGTAAATGGGTATGAAAGAAAATCAATGAGTGACCTTCTTCGCACTCGACTTCCCAAGGTTGTGCCGAGACAACCAGTGTAGAATAGAAATGGATGGGTATGTGCGGTGATGATGGATAAGATAATGAGGCAACCTTATATCTTTGACACGTAATAATGGGATCTGTGAATCTAAGGCAAAGAATTCTCTCCTAACCTAAAGTGGTGTGATGGATCGATCTGATATAATAGCTGCTCAAAGACTCCAGTCAATATCGATCTCTGCCGAGATTATATTCACTAGTTGTTGAACACATGGAAAGTGACTGTGCACACCTTGTATATATTTCTAGACAAGGTCATGGAAGTAAGAACGAGAGGTGTAATGAAGCCACAGGGACTATGGATGATTTTCTAGTCTAGTCCAGAAAGTCTTAGCTTGATCGTTGCTATGTTCAATAATGAAAGTTGTGCAATGATATCAGGTGGAAGTGGTGATGATCTAAATATTGATGCATGCAAACTAGTGTCAATATCTAATTGGTTAGCAAGCCCGTTGGGTTGCGGGACCGAGATCGCAATCGAAACATCATAGAGGTTGTAGTCTGTTATGGTCATGTGTGTAATCAAACCTTGTTCTAGGAGCAGTCCAATAATTGTAGGCTTGATTAGCTGTGATTTTTAGCGTGTTTAGTTGTTTTATTTTCTCAGAGAATGTAGTGGTGTGCATAATATTGTCAAATGTAAACTTGTATCAATGTTTGTTATCAACTCTAGCCCATTGGGTTGTGGGACCAAAGGATCACAACCATACATCTTTTCTTGTTATGGGTCGTTGATGGTCATGCAGAATGAATTGAAATGATCTTGATAAAAAAGCTAACTATAAAAGGAAATATAATCTATGTTTTTGGTGTTTTTACAATATATCAAAGCAAAACAATGAAAGCAAACTAATCTAACAAAAGTAAATGTTTTTTATCTTTTCTGGTTTTTAAGCAATGTGTTCTAATCTAATAAACAAACTAAATACAAGTAATCAGTTAGATGTAGTTGGTTACTTGTGCAAATATGTGAATCTAAATCTAAAAAAATAACCTAATTTAATCAAAACCCTTCAAACCCTACCTCAGAGGTGAAGAACAAATCATAACCCTAAAAGAGCTATTGTTCCCCACAACTTCCCTGGTAATGTCAAAGAGAAAACTTTCTAATGATTTGATCTACTTGTAATTGCCTAATCAATTGAAATGAACAATTCTACTACTCTATTTGATATGTAATTGAAACTAATGATTTGAAATTGATAACTTGACAAATGAAGCAAACAAATAATAATTCCAACTTGGAGAAGCAAGAGCTTTGGCTAATTTGGTGTATATTGTATATGTCCCCTCAGTTTGTTCCTTTCTTTCTTTGTGTGTTCATATGAGTCCAAGGAATTGGGAATGTAAGAACAATAGTAGAAGAAGATGCTTGAGAAATGGTAGCTTGAAGGCAGTCTGGTTACAATGCAAGTAGAAGAGAGATAGCACAAGAGATCTAAGCTTGGCTATGCAATTCCTAGCAGGATTGTGGTAGTAATACTATGCAAGATACACAAAAATTATCAAGCCTTTTGCTTGAAAAAAATATAAGAATATATAAGAATTAGGGCTTGGATGTGCTTTCATGCACAAGGCAAGAAGAGGCAGTTCTAACTAACTAAAGCACATGCAAAAATAGAAGAAGGAAGGAGAACCAAGCAATCAAAACTATTTTTAGACCAATCGGTTCACAAACGCATCCTAAAAGTGAAGTTAAGTGAATCGTTACATGTTAAGAACATACATGACGAAATCTAGAAAAATTGCTCATGACCGTCACCCTACTTGGGTGGCAGTCTCAGAACCACTGCCCAAGCAGGGTGGCAATCCTAGCACTAAAGGCCAAAACATGCATAGAATGAAATGGGAAAGCTGGAAAAAGCGTGGAAAATCTAAGTAAAGACGTATAAGCTACAAATATACATTGCATATGGGTTTAGGAGCTCGAAAATATTTTGAAAGGACATGAATCATCATTAGGTACTTTTGTAACTGTTTTCCATCAATGTAGCACATGCAATTTTTAGGTGCGCATGAGAGCCACTCAAAATATAGGTACACCATGTCAATGTGATTAAAAAATTATTTGTGAGTTACATGCCTCATATTTGGGCTATAGAAGGTTTTTGTGCCTTCTTCCACTCCATTATAATGGTTTTTGCATGCTTCAAGCAATAAAATATAGTTTTTTTGTTGTTTCTCTACCCTAACTTGATTTTATTTGCAACCTTTCCTCTCTACTTGTTGTTATGGTATGTTGTTCATGCATTTTCTCCTTTGTAGGTTCCATATTTATTGTGAATTGTGTAAAAGGGGAAGATTACGTGTTGTTTTGGTCTGTGGCATAGTTGTTTTCCCTTTCTTCCATCATTTTCTCCCCATTTTCCCTCATTGATAGTATCTTTCCCCCTTTTCTTGGTGTTATCACATTTTTAGCTTAGGGTTTAAATTTTTATGCATCTCCTTCTCTCCATGGTCCTTGTGAATGCTTAGATTATGATTAGATAGTTGCATTTTCAGCTATAGGAGTAATTTAGAATTAGGAATAGGTAGAGGAATTTGCCTTCTCTCGGAGGTCTGTCTCAAACCGTAAGTCCCACACTTGAGACAGTCCCATGTTTTCTTAGAATTTTTATCTTTCATGATCACATACATAGTGAAATTGTTAGCCCCAACACATCCTTTAAATTATCTCTTCAATATCCTCCCAATACAAGAAAATATATAACTATATTTTATGACCTTTCAACAAGTTTGTGTCATCGAGTTTTTAGAAAATTATGTTCTAGCCTTTCAAAGGGTTATTTCTAGAATCAAATTATCTGCCCTCATCCTTATTTTTCTTCCTCCTTGAATGAATGATCCTCCTCTCTCCCTTTTACATCCATTTTCAATTACAACATAGCCACCATTAGTTTTAATAACCTAAGGTGGATGAAGGTAGGATTTTTCTTGAGTTAGACATGCGGGTTGAAGTCACAAGGTGAGAAACAAAATTCAAAAATGGTATAAGGTATTTAGTTTCACTTTTTTAAAATTCTTATTTTATTCCCTTTTAAGATTGTGTGTGTTTCTAATAAACATACATAAAAAGGATGAAATAATGCAATATGTGGATATTATTATTTAATTAACATCTAACATTAATTACAAAAATTAGAATAACACTTTTTAAAGGGAGTGTTAATCTAACAACTATAAAAAAATACAAATGAGGATTGCACTTAGTTGATTCTTTTTGGATATGGGAGATTGAGTGATTTGAATGTAGGAACAATTTTATATGAGACTATAAATGTTTACTTATAAAACCGGAATCGAAACTACACTGGTTAGAACCATACAACTAGCTCTAAAGTATTCATACAGTTTTGAACCTACTCTATGGTCTTTGAACTGCTTGAAATATGGGTATATAATTTATTGAGTGCTTCGCCTTCCTAGAAATTGGTGTTATTATGTGTCAACCTTCATTTCTCACCAACAAAATAGATCTATAGGCTCTGCTCAAAAATTTGAACCATTGTAGTGCAAGGAGTTCCTAAAAAAGCTAGGTGGGTTGTGGGAACCCCTATGTACCACTAATGTCACCACACTCGAAGAGGTCTCAAACCACACATCATTCTTCTATCATGTGATATCTAACATAATGCAATCATAACATGACAATCGTGCTTTAACAATGCTTCAATTGAGTTTCACATTTTCTCAAATACTTAGTATGGGTCACTTTGATTTCTTATGGAGATAATATGGAGACTCCTAAACTTGAAAGGAGACTTAAAATCTATAGATAGTGTTTTCCTAATAGATGTACATGAGTTATTTTATAGTTTTATGAGCTTGGAGTTCCTTTTTGCTTGATTTTACATGAGGAGTTCTTGAGTGTCAGTTTCTTAAATGATGTATGATTTATTTGCTTATATATGCTTCCAAAGGTTATAATTTCATGAAAGGCTAACCAAGGAGGGATATTAGTCCATATGAAGATGATATAATTGAAATTTTGAGTGCACAATGTGTTAGTCCAAAACCGTATGGTAGGGTCGACTTGTATATTTGTATAAATTGACCAAAAATGGTGGTTTTGACAGAGAGGGAAAAATCCTATTTTGAATTTATGGGTCGGAGGATGGATGTTTCTAAATGTCTTTTATGTTACAAAAACTTATAAATTTATGATATACATGTGTGCAAAGGTAGGCCAAGTAACTAGAGACCTATCAAGGTGTGTTAAGAAAGAGTGAGGAGAGTGTATTTGTAAATGTAAGTATGAAATGTAAGGATTGGTAGTGTCAATGGATAAATTTCTAATTTTGATGTTCTATATTTCCCCCTTAAGTATGAAATGAAAATTACATGCTTAAAGGAAAATATACCCGAGTGTGTAGACACTTTATCTTTGTTTGAAATAAATTTGTTTTACAAGATCTTGTTGTGTTAGTGTTGGCACACTCCAAAATGAAACCTATAACACAAAGTGTAGTCAATTCCCAATATATGGAACTAAAATTTAATTTAAAATATAATAAAATTATTATAAATTAATGTGCAACAAGAAATTTAAAAGACATATAAAGCATGGAAGGAATATACATGTTTATTTTGTAGGGGGAATGTGCTCCCATTCTTGTGCTTTGGAAATTTTGGATTTGTTAAACTCTGATGAATAATCTTGGGTGATTAGTCCCCAATTGTACCGAGAAGTGATTGATGTATTGGGTATACTAATCTAACACATGAATTCTAAATATAAGAACTAAAAAGAGGATTTGAATCACCCCTACCAAGGAGGAAGATCATGTATCAAATTCATTCAACAAATTTGATAAGTTCCCCTTAATTATATAGAGGATAGTAAATTTTTACAATGAAGAACTTATCTACTTTGATACCTTCCATAACCCCAAATACCATACCACTATAGATGGATATAATGCCAAATTTGTAAATTAGGACACATAGTAGCAAAGAGAAATAAACACTCTCATACTCTTCCCATATCCCACACAACTAAATAAAAACCAAATAGAATTGATTACATGTTGAAATATGAGTGGAGAAAGGATACCCATGACCCTTGTGTGTCCAAAAATGGAAGTAAAAATGAGTACCATGGATAAAGATAGAGTGAAACTCTTCACGCCCTTGAATTTGTGCCAATCTGAGTATAAAATCATATAAAAAATTTGTAATAATGATGAAAAACTTGCTGATGCTTCCAAATATGGACAATATTCCCTGGAAAAAACCATATGATAGGGTCATAACTATTCGCACGTTCCTAACCAGGCCATACGACCTTGACCCCCTGTATATTTTGATACATTATTGTTCCCTGAGTCCAATTTTGATTTTTTTCTTCCCTTGCATATGTTTGTGCCCACAAATATTCCTCTCGCCATCTAGAAATGTAGAATAAAACCCCATATGTTTTCCCCCACTTTTGAGGCATATGATGAAGAATTTGAGCACATGGGTCAAAAGGATAAATGTATACCCATGTATGAGATGATGATAATCAGTAGATAACATCTACAAAGATAGTGTGGTGGCCATTGAGAAGAAATGGTATCTACAAAAGGGGATACACATGGTAAAAACCATGACATAAAACAATAACAACAAGGAAAAGAAGCATGATAATAAGAACATTTTCAATATAATAAAACAACAATAAAAATAATAGAATACAATGCATTAGTAGAAGAAAAGTGCATATAATGTAGAAAAAGTGTAAATATGTCAAGAAAAGTCACACAAGAGGAAATAATGCCACAAACATGTGGCACACATGATGTCGCAAGACAATCAAATCTGTGAGCCTACAAATAAGAGACACACAATCACACATAAGGAATAATATGGAAAACATGGGACACCCACACGGTGTCGCAAGACAATAAATACCCTTAGGCAATAATCTTAGTAGAAAACAAACACACACACACACGACTAGCAAGCATGTATGAAAATAAAGTGTATCCAAGTGAGTTAAGAACATATCATATAAAAATAGCTAGTAATTGAAATTACCCTAAATCTTGTTACATTTATCGATAATGTTTGAACACCTATCCTAACTTTAAAATACCCTCGTTCTTAAGGAAAATTAAGTATTTTACAACTAAATTGGTAATATTCCACTTTGACCTTTACAATACATACAATGGCTGATTTGTTTTCATTACATTTTTTAATGGCATCGGAGTTCATCAAAATGTGTTTAGGCATAGAAAAATTCTCTATAAAGATATTTTAAATAAGAAAATGTATAATACCATTTTAGACCCAACACACATATAGGGGTTAATCCAAAATTTGGTCTTGAGTTGTAGAATAAATTTCATAAACAAAGGAGGTTGTAATGAATCTATAAGGGGAATTACCACATACAATATATATAGAGAGGGTGGATACACTTACTAGACTAAAGAAAGAGATATACAAGATCTAGAAAAGGCTAAAATTCCATTAGGTGGTAAAAAGAGCTATGGGTACAATTTTGTAAAAGATAACAATAAATTAAGTATATACTATATTATCTAAAACATGAAGCATACATAATTAATAGTGAGTCCTAACGTACAAAAGTGATTACACCCTAAAATTAATAATATGTTATTTAATTAATTAATTTAGGATATTATCTTGTTACGAGAAATAAATAAGAAATTTATATTACGAGACATCAAGTTATAAGATTAGAAACTAGAGTTTGCAAACATAATTATTCGATAAAGCAAGTGAATTTTAAAAAAGGTTTGAGAAATGACTTCGTTGGTTCAAATGATATCGTGATTGATTCTTCAATGAGTTTGGGAGGTGTATAGATTTTGGTATGTCCCCAATAGCTCATTGGATTTCTATGTGTAGAAATACTAGAATGTACATATTTACACTATACCATACCACGACATAGTCCCCTTACGTATGGTTTTGAACTTAGATTGAGTGTAACTCTTGTTTTTCTATGTCATACCTTGATATATTCATATTTCCTATAACCCTCTGTGAGCAAGGAAAAATACCAGATAAACAAAAGATAAAAAATAAATAAAACACAATATACCTTCTCTGTAACCTTATTGCAAACCTCAAGAATATTTGTGAATAACTTGGGCTTGTGAAATCTTAAGATGTTTGAATTGTGGGTGCTCTTGATATTACTCTCCAAAGTGGATTTGCAGATGTTATGAGCTTGGATACATAAGGATGCGAGAGAAAAAATTGGTAGAAGTTGGAAATAATTTTCATAAGCTTCCAGGATGAGTTTACAAAGGAAATGACTTGCTTTTATAGTTTAAGGGTAAGACCATGAAAGGTGGATCGACTAGTCACTAGGCTCTAGGTTAATAATTGTAATTACCTAGAATAGTAAGTAGACTTGGTCTATGGATTGAAAATTTACAAGGGTAGTATCCATTTGGAATAATAGAAGTTACATTTGGAAAGGTGATTGCAAGTACAACTCTATTGCCCCTCCTTTCAGGAATCTAAAAGTGGAGTCCAAGTGGAATAGGGAAGTGGAGTTCAAGTGTAGTTAACTAGGATAGGTGGAATTAAATAACTAATTTAATTAGTTATTAATTGTGAGGAGATAATTAATCATTTAAATAAATAAATGTTTAATTATATTAGCTAAAAGGCGGTGTAGGAATTAATTTAATTAATTCCAAGAGGATGATAGAATTAAATTAATTAATTCTAAAGGGTAAGAATATGGTTTAAGTAATAGAATTAATTTAATTAATTCTAAAAGGGTGTATTATAGTGGGGATAAAATTAATTTAATTAATTCTAATTGGATGGAAGCATGTTAGAAATATTAATGTATTTTTAGGGTGTCTACATTTTCCCCTCCTTAAAGTGTCATTGCGAAGTAATGTCACTTTAAAGATAGTAGACACGTGAAGATTAATGAGCGAAAGCGATGAAGCATTTGGATGCCCCAACGATTAGAATGATACGGGAATGACCCCTCAAGTGGGTGGGTGACTCAAGTAAAGAGGTGCATGGCCTTTCAATATGAAGTAAACAATTAAGTTGAACAAGGAAGGGGTGAACCATGCTTGTAGCATGAGTTTCATTTAGAGAGTTTGAATATAAAAGAAACCTTTTTTTTTTGTTGCACAATAGAGTTAACACCATAATTATAAAGGAATCAAGATGTATAACCCGGATGCGTGTAAAACAAACACACATAGAGCAAAGAAGATAGAAAAAAGGAAAAATGAACTCAATATACAAGGTAGGTGCATGTATGACGGTTATAAAGGAACCAAGATGTTATCACACTAGTGACAATTGGTCCAAAAGGAAACTTCAACAATGCAACACAATGTTGTAAAATAAGATAATTTTCTATGCCCCAAAATGTGCCACAATGAAAAGTAAAAATATGTAAATGTTCCCAAACACTGAACTTATAAAATGCATGGGAATAAGGTCGATGAAGAAGCAGTGTATACTTAGAAACTCCTCATGAAACTCTTGTTGGACTTGCAATGAAAAAGCACTTTGTGGTAGGAATTTCCCAAGAGAAGTTATATCACATAGGAAATAATAAGTAATGATAATTGTAAGATTGGAATAATCATTTGGGTATGAGAATAAAATTTAAATTTATCAAAGTTACGTCATGGTGGTGAAGTGTTGAAAAAATTGGAATTTTTAGGATTTTTGTGAATATTGATTTTCTTAAAGATTTGAAATATATGATTTTTTTTTGGAATTTTAGCCATTTTGGAAGAATGTGGGTCAAATGATAAAATCGAAGTAGGTGTGGTACACCATATTTTCCCCATATATAAGTAGTGATATGCCCTCGCATGAGAATCATGAGTGATGGAAAAATGTCCTTTCAAACAAGGAATTCATCACAATGAAATACAATGTGTATTGTGTGAGAGAAAAATTAGTATTATTGAACGGAAGGGCCAAGAAAAATGAAGAATTAGATGTTCATAGGGTATAAGTAGAATATTTGGAGGGGTGAAATGCATCACTACCCATTTTTTTATCAAACCCCTTATGTTATTTGTGAGATATTTGATCTCTCGAGCTAGTGGAGAAATAGCATGACAATAGCAGATGAAACATCATGTGGATCAAATTTGAGAGTATGGGTAGAGAGCAGACAAGGGTGTGATGTTAAGTACATTAAAAAAATCAATTTTAAATGCATTTAATTCTTGTTTTAAGTAGGATAAAATTGAATTTAAATGCTAGCACATGCACTTGGGCACGCTAGCATAGCCCTAAAAAAATGTGCTTGCGTGCAAAGTGCACATGCAAACATAGAAGATATAACATAGTAATTAATAGGGAAATGCACTAGTGTGTTGAATGTGCTCGCATAAAAGTTGGAGCATTAGCATTAAAGTGTGCATGTTAGCATGTGTGCTCTAGCGATGAATTAGACATGCTAGTGTTGAATGCCCTATCGTTTAAGTGCACACGCTAGCATACCAAAGGGTGTGATAGCATCCTTAGATGATTTTAAGAAGAATTTGAGGATTAGAAGCTGAAGAAATGAAGTTTAATTGATGTTTTTGGGTGATTTATAGGAGATCTTGCTAGTAATAGATGGGAAAGAGTGTCATGGACGTTTTCCAGCTTTTCGAAGGAATCTTTCTCAATGAGAGGAGAGAGGGTTAGTTGTGATACTAGAGGTGACATGATTATCTTATATTGTATAACTTCCACACATTATACTTGATCACTTACTAATTGCATTGGCGGAGTGATGGAAGAGTGAGATCCAAACATTCTAGATATCCATGGGGAGATGACCATGACATTAGAGTATGTCGTCGTATCCTTCAAGTACCAATACAGGGGAGTTTGGTGGTGTATGATGGGAATGTGACCCGTATATGAGGACACATCTAAGATTTTTATTAAGAGAGGATATACCTAGAGTGGGGATGGAGGTACACTTGTACCAATGTTTTAATGTTAGGAGAGTAGCTTGTTGCTTGTTTACTTGATGAATCTTATTAGCAGCCTACTTACTTCACGATAAGATGGGTACACACTTTAAACTTGATTTGATAGGAGTTGTGGCGAGACTAATAGAGGAGATATATTTGTGTGGGGTCATTTTATCATTCTACACTTGTAAATATATCTCTATTTGATTGCATACAAAGGGATGATGAGCTTGAGTCCTGCTACCTTGTTACAGATATAGGCATGGGACCATATAGCCATCGGATAGCCATTAGGAGTTATGAGGGTGAGAATACCAGATGATCCATCATCTAGGGATGGGAGACATTTGCACATGCCATAAAGGCCATATAGATGACATCACTTTCTATAGGTGAGATTTTGATGACTTATAGTTACGGATGATTACCTAGTAGCCATACAAGTTACATTAATAGGTGATAGATGCAATAGAGTTATGCACACGTATATGTGGACCAATTTATTATAGGCATACGTAGCCATATTATGGATATGTATAGGGAGGACAGAGTCTAGAGAAATCTTAACATTATATAGGGTATTCTAGGTACAAAGTAGTGGTATACACGTGTGGCACACAAGATATTTGACTTTAAACCTCGCATCGGGGTGCTAGTGGCTAGATAAATATTTTTAGAGTCATCCCATGGGCATGGGATGCTTAAGAACATGTGGTGGATATGGGAACTACTACGGACTACATTGCATGGCATGCAATGATTATGTCAAGGAGGATTACTATTCCTCGTGAAGCTCTAGTAGTAGGGATAACAACAACAACTAGGGTGGGCCATAACGGTGTAGAGATAGGTCAAGACTAGTCCATGAGGAGGTGGAGGAAAAGGGACATGGCAAAGTACTAGCACTGGGGTCCTTAAGGTCATGTAACATAGGGGCAAGGTGTACATATTCCGGTGGCACCAACAAGATGCGATTCTAGTTGTACAATTAGTTCAAGAAAGTGCCTATAGCGTAGGTAGTATAGAAGGTAATATGGCAGGTCTTACAAAGTAGGTTCCACATCATATACGATAGAAGGCTCTAATTATACATGCAAAGGTACCGAGACAGGTACCATTATAGATGCCACCTTACAACCTAGACCGGTTAGTCCAGTGTTCCAAAGTAGGACAAGGAGGGGATGGAGGAGTTGGGTTATAAGTACAACCATAGATAGTGGTGTTAAGGTTGATATGTGGGCCATCGGTGGCCATATTTTAGGTAGAGAGGAAAAGGATATGATGTGTGGTGATGTTGTTTTCATCGTTGTATAGACTCTATAGATACAATTAGATCGATATCCACGAGTAGGGTACCCTTAAGAAAGAGGTGTAGCAACATACTATAGAGATGGATCAAGTGACCTCTAAGAGATATCATCTTAGGATTCGGTTAAAATAAGTTACAATGTAGCGATATGCTCTACATCGGGTACCAACCACTAACAAAGTATAGGTGATGTGATTCCAAAGCTAGTGTCAACTTCTGGGAGGTAGAATTCTATAGGTCTCTATATCATATTGCAATACTAGAGGATCATATATATATATAGCCAACGATCAGGTAGTTGATCGACTAGGTCACATAGACCATCAAGATCGGTGTGGTTAGTACAGATGCCCCCACCTAGTCATAGGTTAGGCGAGTCTGGCATAGGAGAGTCGGGGATGACTCAGATTAGATGATATAATATATATGTATGTTTTTGTATATGCCTCTTGATTGAGGCACACATATTAATATGATCAATGCCCATGATGGAATACCGAGATGTATATGATTTTTATCATGATACATTGATTATACATGGACATTATGATGATTTTTGATATACCGCATATTATTATGAGATGTTGTATTGTCACATGTTTTATTCTGATTAAATGATATGATGTAAGGATCATAGAATATATGGTTATTTTGTTTTGTTTATGAGGATGTTATAGCTTAGCATTTATTTAAATGATGTATGATGTTGTTATTTATAGACAATGCGGTATAGACACGATGATGATGATCAAATGATAATAATAAAAAGTACTTGTAACTAACACAAGTACAAAGACAAAAGAAAAATAAAATACACACACATGTTTTAAAAAAGGAAAATAAATCACGTCTTATACAATAAACCAAGATAACAACACCAAATGTAAAAGCAAGCAAGTCGGATAAACCCAATATGAACAGGAATTATATTACACCAAAGTTATATATGAAATAATATGCTATTAATTCATCTCGCACTTGGTCCGTAAACACAACAACACTCAAACACACAGAACATTGGTTAATCTAATTAACTAGACAAGAGAATGCACAAAACAAACAATCTATCAAAAAGTACTTATATCAAATCTAACAAATAAGAAAGCACTATCATATAGTTCGCAACAATAAAAATGTCTAAAGACACCCCTAATGTGTTCCGTCGTGAAGAAAAAAAAATTGAATGCCCTCAAGTGATAGCTTAGAACGAGAGGATTGAATCGGGATGACGAGAAAAGTGATACTTAGATACTCCAAAACAACTCTTTGCGAATCTCATTGGAGTGTGACTGTATTGGGTTGAAGCCAAGTGTGCTCCCAAGAAAAGTTATATTGTAAAGGGTGACATGACTAGTTTGAAAAGTGCGAATGATTTGGAACAATCAGGTGACAAAATTGATGAACTGAGTTATATGGTTTGCGAATATTTTTGTTGAACATTTTCGGAATGTTTTATATTTTTTTGTATTTTCAAATATTTCAATTTTTTGGATTTTGACCAGTTTTATATTGTTTTTGACATATTTCAATATTTTTGTATTTTTATGAAACATCAATTTTTTTTTAACCACGTGCTAAAGAAGAGGGAAAAAGGGATTCCCAAAGCGTAGCTAACACATTATAAAGGAAAAATTTCATTAGAAGCATGACAGAAAAGGTGATAAAGTGGTATACCATGGGAATGACAACTCGATAAGGAAAACATGTGACATAAGATGAGGTGAAATGACACAAATAGGAAACAAGGTGACAAGGAGAAGCTAGTGAGTGCATTGATATGCCCCTAGCACAAGGGTTACTCTTTGGAAGCTCAGGAGAAGAAATTTTATAAATGAATGAAATTCATAGGCTCCTTAATCTCTTTGCCATCCTCGATAGATAATATGTATGCTCTAGATCCAAAATTTTTAGTGATGATGTAGGGACATGCCAATTAGGTTTAAATTTTCCCTACTTCTCATGCAACTTAGTGGTGTTCTTTTGATTTTCATTTAAGGTCATGTCAACAATCTCAAACTATCATGCTCTAATCTTTCTATTGTAGTTACAATGCATTCGATTCTGGTATACTTGCAGATGATCCAAGGCACGAGCATGTATTTCATCTAAAAGCTCAAGATTTACAAGGTGTGCACAACAAGTAATCCTATTCATGCATGAGGTGTTAGAGGGAAACATGAAGGGAAGAAATTTCAACTTTGATATGTAATATGGCTTCAGAACCATATACCATGGAAAAGGTGTAGCTCTATTAGAGTGCGGAAGGATGTATGGTAGGTTGATATGGTGGGATAAAATTATGTACATGCTAGTTACAACCATGTTTATTGATTATATTCCCTAATATGGATTTTATAGTCTTGTTTGAAGCTTCAGACTGGTCGTTGCATTGTGGGTAGTAGGAGTGGCCCATTTAGGTGGATATGATACTTTTTTGCTAAGGATTTGACATTCTTATTCTTAAATGAGGTACCATTGTCAGTGAAAATGGATGTGGGAATACCAAAATGACAAATGACATGATTGAATATGAAATTAGAAATATTACACCCAGTGACGTAAGTAAGAGGCATAGACTCAACCAACTTGGTGAAATATTCGGTGGTGGTTATTATAAAGGTATTGCCATTAGAGGAGGTGGGATTTATTTTTCTAATTAAATCAAGCCCCCATTTAGAAAAAGGATAAGGTGAAGTGATGTGTTCTAGAGCTTGGAAAGGTGCATGAGTCATATTACAATGATTTTTACACGCTTGAAATATTTCTTAACATAGTTACATGCTTTTGTTTCCATTATAGGTCAAGTATTAGCCAATGCGCAAGATCTTCTTTGCTACAACCATTTTGTTGGTATGTGCACCACAAATACCCGAGTGTACTTTGGCTAATTTCTAATTTACTTTCTCCTTATTAAGACATATTAAGAGAGTCCCATCATAGCCTCTTTAATATAAGGTGTCAGTAAGGATAGTAGAGCACAACGCACATTGTGCTAATGATATGTTATTGGTTGAGTTCATGTTCGAAGGATAAGATTTTGTTTGGATGAAGGTGTAGATATCATGATACCAGAGCTAATCAGGACTAAAAATCTCACTGACCATGGTGGACTCTAGAAAATCGTATGTGGGCACAAAAATATGTTCAACGAGGAACTCATTATGAGTTTGATTAGTGTTGAATACAAGAATGGATGCAATAGTTGCCATGGCATCCATGGCTTTTTTTTAAATGTGGAACATAATCAAATGTGATAATATGTAAATACCCATTGAGACTATCAACCATGTGTTTATAGGGTAGGATATTTTCATATTTAACCTGATACTCACCATTGACCTGTTTGATGATGAGAACGGAGTCGTCGAATCTTTGTCAACTCTTGTAGTTGGCGAGGAGATAACAAAGCCTAATCCTTCTATAAGTGATTCATACTTGGCTATGTTTTTTTAATAGGGAAAGATGATGTGATATTATTTAGGGATAAGATCCCCGTCATGTGTGAGAAGGAAAATCCCGACTTCTAAGCCAAGTATTTTTCAATAACCATCAAATACTAGAGTCCATGAAGGGACTGCATCGAAGATAAACAAGTCCTCATCTAGGAATTTAAATTTTATAGGTTGAGAAATTGGCATTTGCATGGTGGTCAATTGATCTTCTAATGCTTGACCTTTAATAGCCTTTTGATTAACAAATTCAATATCAAACTCATTAAGGAGCACGATCTAACTAGACATCTATCATGTTATCATTGGTCTTGATAGTAAATATTTGAGAGGGTCAATTTTGGCAATGAGCTTGGTTGTATGATTTAACAAATAATGTTGCAACCTTTGGAAATTGAATGCAACTTCCAAACAAACTTTATACACCATGAGTACTTAGTTTCTTACTCAAGGAGAGTTTTCTAAAGTAATATATAGCTTGTTTTTTTCCCTTGTGATTGTGTTGTGCTAGTAATTCCCTAATGGCATGTTTAGTTATTGAAGTGTACAACAACATAGGTTTATCTTGTACTTGCGATGTAGTCATTTTTATACCCTTAGAACAATGTCTAATCCCATGGGCGCCGGCCTATCACCCGGTGGGCATTGGGCGCTCACCTGAGGCATGCACAGCACTTTGAGCCCCTCCTTTATGTGATTTTTGTGAGAATATATCATCTATGATAGATACTTAAGTGCAAAATAATGGAAAATAACCATGCATTCATTCTGAGAACCTAGGATGAGTTATCATATTAATGCATCCATTTAGATAGCGAAAGAGGAGTATCAAACAACATATAGAAATGATTCATAACACAAAGGAAATGCATTATACTTATGCTCATGAACACATATATGCTTTAGAACAGAACCTTCTATTCATATTAATGAGTTCAAGTAACCACATTACATTCACTGAGGTCATAACAGACCCATATAATAATGTAGAGAAAGGTCATGCATCAAAAACTATACTATGTCCTTCACATTACAAGGATAAACACAAACCCATCCCTCTAAATATGTCATCACTCCTATATTTCCTCTAATCCCAACCCATATAATCCTCCATGATATTTCTATAGAGCTTTTCCTCTCTTCCACCACCTCTGCTACTCTACCACACCTCCCTTTCTACTACCCATGCATCTCTATATATAGCTTTTTGCCTTCACCACCATGCCTTATGAGGTAACAGATTGGTTGCCAAGTGTCCAAGTGGTCCTCCAATGGAGCATGCCTCCTTTGATCCGAGCTCTCCACTCTTTGTAATGATGTTCTTCGGAACCTTCCATCACATGCATGGAATATTCCATTCTTGATCCTACAGCTGTCAGGCTAGCACCTTATCCACTTCACATGCTAGACGGGTCACGCTTTCCTTGTGTGCTATCTGGAACTCCAAATATGGCTAAGTCCCAAAACCCCATCTTATCTTACGTGTGTGCACCATGTGTTCTTCTAAACCATACTATAACCCTTCCGTGTGCGCCTTCAACCCGCACACCCTTCTTCAAATAGGTCTCGCATGCCCACGTGCCTTCTTGTACTTAGCCAATATTTTGGGGTCCAACATGCGGCATGAGTACCCATGCAAAGTGGATAGATATTATTTCATATTGATGAAAGAGCCTTGAAAATCTCACATCCACTTAAATTGTACATCCTTCTCAATTAATTGATTAAAATGATGCCATTTATCCACAAGTTGGGAGATGAAACGTTGAATAGAGTGTATCTTGCCTTGTAACCCTCTTAAATGATAAACATTCGTGGATGTGACATATCCATTATGGATTTTACTTTGGTAGGGTCCACTTTGATTCCCCTTCATGATACAATGAATCCCAAAAGTTTACCCGAGGTGACACCAAATGAAAACTTTTAGGATTAAGTCAAACCTTTTATTCCCTTTATTGTTTGAAGATACACCGAAGATTAGATGGATGTTCGACTCTAGTATTTGATTTGGAAAGGATTTCATCAACATAGAATCCCATGATATTGTGAAGAAGGTCATGAAAGATGACATGATCATTACACGATAGTATGTACCACCAAAATTCTTAAGGCCAAAAGGCATGACCTTGTAACAAAAGTCCCCAAGGGGTTTTGAATATAATTTTGTGCTAGTATTCTTCAATAATGTGAATCTAATTGTACCCTAAAAATCATCCATTAGAGATAACATCTTGTGGCCTCTATGGAATTAAAAATCATGTTGATATTGGGTAGAGGGAATTCATCTTTGGGAAAAGACTTGTTGATGTCACAAAAATCAATACTTATTCGAATTCCATGAGTTTTTTAAAGCAACCGGTACCATGTTGGATATGCATGTAGAATATTCTATGGACTGTATGAAACTTTCATGTAGATTTTGAGGTTTTTCCTTAACAAATAATGTGACCTTAGGATACATTTCACACAACTTTTTCTTTCCAAGTTTAGCATCAGGGTGCACCACAAAGGAAGGGTTGAGGCTTGGCATATCTTTGTAATACCAAGAAAATACATCTTGAAAATCTATGAGAAGCTCCTGAATGCCTTAATTTTTGTCTCTGAGAGACTAACACCAAGTTGCAATAGTTTAGGTTAATCATTTGTCCCTATGTTTATAATTTTTTCTCCTCTTCCAACAACTTAGCATTATCATTATCTTGAAATAAATTCGTAGGTTTATGTAGATATTATAATATTTTTGTATGAGATTCTCCTCTCTCTAGTACTGGAAAAGGTTTTCATTAGCAGATGCATCCTTTTCTTTCTCTTTATTTTTCATTTTTTACTTTGCTCGCATATCACCTTAGAAAGGTTTTCATATATGCAAGATACAATTTTTCTTTTTGTGTTTTTGATTAATTTTATTTGTGGACTGGAGAACTCAAGTTCCTTGCTAAAATATTTTGTAGTGTCACAGTTTATATCTAAACTCTTATTGTGAGTTGACAAGGAAAAGGGTCTCAAGCTCGAGAAACTCTTGGTGGAATCATCATTTTGAAAGAGGTCCATGGAAATATGACATTGTTGATCCTGATCAATGAGGGAAGGGTAGAAAATATCAAGGGTACGGATGGATAAGTCTTCAAGAAAGATGGTAGTTTCAACAAGGTTCTCAAAGAGGCTATGTGTGGAACATGGTCTCAACTTTAGAGTCTAAGTCCTCATCACTAGTCAAGACATCAAATATTATAGGCCTCTTTTCAAAGGTCTCATATCCTAGACCATGTTGGTAGATATTGGATTTGATTATAACAGGTTTGATATTGTCGTGTCCTTGTGGGCCAAGTCCTCTACCTTTCTAGTTCATATTCTTCATCATTTTATGCGCCTTGGTATAGTCAGTGGATTCAAATCATTCAACCATCTGATCTTTGTATAGCCAAGAGTTATCAGATCCTTGAATATGTTCATCTTCCAAATATCCATATTTCCTCCAAAGAGTAGCCCCCAAATAGTAAACTAGAGGTTCCCATAGGTGAGGAGCATTATGACATCCATACCGGGAGGGGATATTAGGAGTTGGCCAACATGAAAATAATTGTTAATTTTATACTCTCCAATACCTTAATGGGAGAATTTGATCTTAGGTGACGTCACAAATGTATATGATTACAAAGAAGACACCGAGGCACATGAGCACAAAATCATTTTAGGTTCAATGTGAGTGTTAATAATGAGGATAACATGAGTTTCAACCAAGCTATCAACATATGGACACTAATTAGCTGAATTATACCTTGATTATAAGAGTTTTCGAGTGCATGAAAGTTTTGGTGTCAACAAGAAAGGTGAAATCTTTACCAAGTATGTGAGAATTTTATGCATTGATGGAAAGTGGATGGAGTAACTCGCATCACATGTATCCAAGGTCTACCCAGAAAGAGGTTATATGAGGTTTCCACATCCATGACATGACAAAGGGTGTCAAGAATTTAGGGGACCAATGGTATCGGAAGGGTAATAGGGTCGAGGATTTTTATCGCTTTTTTCATAACCATGAATGACGATAACATTGAAATCTAAGTTATCCTCTATATGATCAAGACAACATAAAATTTTCATAGAATAGATGTTTAGTGTTGTTATGTTATCGATGATAAATATTTTGACATTACGGTTGGTTATATACACTTCAATGTATAAAGATTTATTATTGTGAAGGTGTGGGTTTAACAGGCATTGAGAAGCTGAAAGACAAGATAGGACTTTCAGGTAAAAGGTTAGCAATCATGGCCTGGAACTGTTGGACATTGAGGTTTTTAGGGACACATGCTTCATCGAGAACACAAGTCGGGATGTCTTGGATGTTAGGTGAAAATTTTAATAACTCATTAAGAGATATAGGTGCAAGAGGCATCGCTAATTATTATAGTAGGTCATATTGGTGGAGGTAAAGATTTAGCATTTGAGGTTGACTTTTGGTTTGAGGGAGCCGTAGGTTTGGTCAATTAAGGCTCAGTGGATGACATGGATGGTTGGTTGGCCTTGAGAACCAAGATTTCATTTGGCATGTGGAAAGTGGATTTTTTTGGTGTTTACATGTGATGATAGTGATATTATAAGGCACTTATTTGATAAATGAAATAATCGAGCTAAAGTTGACATTATTTGAAGATTGGCCTTTTTCAGCAGTTTTATTATCTACACCATTTTTAGGGAATGGGTTGGAAAAAACTTTGAGATTGTTATTTGGTGTTTTTTATGTAGGATCTTCAAATGTAATATCCCCACTATCAATGAGGTCTTGGATTTAGTAATGCATTCATACACATCGATCAGTTGGGTAACCATCGATGCAATGAAAATCGCAATATGTGCCTTCTTTATACCAAGTGGGTTTAGACTAACCTTCAAGAAAAGGTTTTGTACTAGGGTATGTAACCATATTGGAATTTACCAGTTGGCACAAAATTCTTGAGATGAGTTACCTAAAATGTGTAAATCAGTGTCATTTTATGTCGTGAGAATGGGAGCCTCTCTAATTGAAACAATAAGAGGTTATTTTTCTTTTTTTTTTCTTAGCCTAATTGTCTTGGACATTATGCACATTACGGTTTCATCTAACACCATTGTTAATAACATTGTGATTTATTTTGATGGTTTTAGATTTTTCATGAGAAGGACCACGAGTTATTATGGACCTGTGGTGCCCACTATCTTTTGAATGAGGTTTGAGTAAACCTTTGGTGATAAGGTATTTTTCAATTTGGGATCCTTTTTAATGACTTCCTCAAATATATTGAGGTAATGCATTTGCATATGGAAGGATAATTTACTAGTGAGATTTGGAACAAAGATCCTCTCCATTTGTTTCTTTGGGATGGATCGGGAGAATCACTTGCAATTCCATGCCATCTTTATAAGAATTGTGTGAAGGTTTCATTTGAGCGTTGCTTAGCATTGCACAAATCCATCATGGTGATTTTAGAGTCTATATTGAAGGAAAAGTGTTTAACAAACTTCTCGAGAGGTCCACGAAAGTGGTTATTGAACCCTTGGGAAGGTGTAGGAACTAGTCCAAGGATTTTCCTCCTAGAATCTGTGTGAAAAGATGCAATAAGAAGATATCACTATGTTGGCAAGAAAATTTGTCAAGTGGAAAAATTGATGGTTATCTAGCAAATGCTCGGGACTCTAAGTCCCTCTGTTTGGGTGGTGTAGCTCCACTTTATTGTGAATAAACAAAAATGAAAATATGTTGTTGGCCAAGAGAGTGGGGATCAAAAGGTACACTCATTGTACCCATGGAAAATTATTACAAGAAGTGTAAGGGAGGAATTTTTTTGAAAGGTGAGGGAAGGGGAGTGAGAAATTAGATAGAGAAATTAACTTTGCAATTAAGAAATCAGATTCTTTTCAAATCTAATTAGAAGTTTCACATTCACAAATTATAAGAAATAAATAACAAGTTTAGAACATCAACAACTAGAGGAAACCATACACACACATTTACACACATTCATGAGTTGTGAATTGAAGAAATCCCTTTCTTTATTGAAATATTAACAAGTTGGAAAATAGAGGAAAATAGGTAGGGGAAGTGGAAAAATAGCTATCTCCTTTGTCTTGCTCAAAAAATCTCTCTTGAGTGTAAAAATTTGACAACCCTTAAGAATGAGGGTGTCATTACATTTATGGAACTATAAATGTATCTTTATCTACACCCCATGGTGTCCTTTCACTCTCATTTTCATAATGTGGCTCTTGGTATTCCTAGGAAATAACATTAATTCCCCTTTTATAAAATAAGGGTGAATTATTACAATATAAGACTATAATCACATTAATTAATAAGACAAAAGAAAAATTACACACCCTTAATAAATAATTAGAACATGAAGGGAGAAGGGGAGATGAGAGAAGATAAGAAGAAGGAAGAATAGAGGGAGCACTATTCTGAATTTGATCCCACCATTGAAGATCTCCTAAGAAGAAATGCTCATGAAATCTCCTTGCCTTTGAATGTTTTTTTTGAATCTCACCTGCAGTTGGTGTCACCTTCTACTCCTAAGGGATTTGGATGAGACTGAGTGACTTGATACAATTATCCACAAGGGAGTTGATATTTCTACACTCTGAGTACCAAGTATGATGATTCTCCGAGTGATGGAGATGATTGCCTTTATCTCTACCAAAGATTCCAAGGTGTTTTCTATGAATGAGAATGGATCTTTGGCCTCTATCTTGCCTCGGTCATTAAATGCTTTCAACATATCATTTTTGTAGTATCTAAGTTCACTACTTTGGCATCCCAAGATTCTCTAGGCATCTGCATATTTTTACATTTTCTCAACACCCTCCTCATACAAATTATATCTCACCAATGGAGTGTTGTCTCAATTCATACTTGTGCAAACTAATCCTAGGCCCAAACCTAATAAAAATCCTCTTAAACCAATGAGAACAAGCAATTAGTTACTAGAGGGGATAACTGGACTTTTCCCATTTCCATGACCAATGAGTACATTTGGTCCTAATGGTCTTTCTCATAGTCAATTGCCTCCTTTGTTGTGAGTACCTTCACTATCATGTCATCCATGTATCTTTATAAGGTCATCATCTCTAGAAGAAGTGTCTTCACTTTCTCAAGAATCATACTCACCCATCTTTCCTTCACCAATCCTTACATGGTGAATCCTTGAGTCTTTTTATAGACTCAAGGTTAAAGATGCTTCTTTGGAGTGACTTCTTTGTTCTAGAGGGCATTGGTGGCACTATGATCTAAGAGAACTTGGACATAGGATGTGAGAGTTAGAATTTTTTCATCCGCTTGATCGATATTTTCTTTGTATTCATTGATTCTTGTGATAAGGCGAGTGGATGATTCATGGAACAAGTGCAAATAACCTCCATGTGTAGTTGGTCCAAGGGAATCATGTTTGTTTCATAAGTATTCGAGGTCATCTCTTTAATGGGCTTAATGAACTTTGACTTGACTATCTCAATGTATTAATTTCCCGAGGTGACACTATAGAATCTTGAAGTTGTTTGAGCTAACTTTCCCTTCTTTGACTTGACCATTGAAGTGATTTTTGAAAAGTCGAGGAGCAGACACTTATCGCATTGTGTAGGTTTCCATTTTGATTATCTCCTGCATCCAAGGGAAGATATCATTGGTATCCGGCTTGGTAGTAGTCATCATCGTAACTCCATGTTCCACATGAGAAGGTGGGTCTTGCGTAGGTGAGGTCGGTGCAAGGCAATAGGAGAGAGAGGATCCAAATATTGTTGTGGGGAAAAGAGCTCACCGAGGTTAATTTATCCTTTCTCAAGATCCACCACAGGTATTTCTTATGTTCTCATTCTCTTGCATGACCTCTTGTAGTGATAGGCCTCATATGCCTCTAATTTCCTCTTTGAACTTTCCCTAAGTGAGTTGAGTGGCAGCCATGTCCTTGATCTTGGAGGAAGAGTGGTATGATGCTTACGTTCGAGGGAAAAGAAGTTGCTAGATGAAATGAGATCAGCCCTTCTCCTTCCGAACCACTCTTTGGATCTCTTTATCACTATCTCTATGCGCTCTTTGATGTCACCAAACTCACACATGCTTCAAACCACCTAGGAAGAGGGAAATCATTAAGCGTAGGGTATTCGGGATCAAACATTTCGAGTCGTCTTGGTTCACCATCCAATACCATTAAAATATGAATTTCTTCATTTATTCCATAGTAATCCTCATATGATCAGGCTCACAAACCTTATACTCATTAATGTAATTTTCCCATAAGTCTTCAATCTGAGGCATGTGATGCAAGTCGGGAAAATGGAATGAATCTCGACCCTCTCTAATATCAAAATCCACCCTTGAAATGCGGGAGTGCATATTATGGGGGCTAGTGAAGCTTTGATGTTTACATGTACCAATTTTATTCATAGCTCCATCATAACAGTCTTATCACTTGGATAGTGGGCAACCTCTACGGAGAGCGAGGTCAAAGCCAAACACCTTGATGTATGATAATGGTGAGAACTAAATGAAGCATGAGCCATGCATCTTGACCAAGGCCTTAGGTTAATAATACATTCCCAAATTTTGATTTCCCTCGAGCAACATGATCACAAACATTGTGAATGTGTCATTCACCTTGGCATAATGTTGATTACTTTCTTTCAAGACCAACTGTGGGTACTTATCAAATGCAGGATCTTTATGGGAGATGTTATGAGCAGGTGACAATCCCATGAATGATCTTGTATTCACCAAGGCATAGAAAATATACGAGGTCATGAAGAATTTCTTCAAATTATGTACCTATAGCAACTACAAGTGCAGATTATGACTCATAATCTTCCCCCAATCTATCATTTATTTTCCCTACATGATCATGAGGATGAAGAGTGCTATCCAGTATTGAAATAATTTCATGCTTTCTTCCCCCATTACCCAACTCAAAATAATGATAGCATCAAAGAAAACATTTTGGAACTCACTACGAGAAAGAGTCTTTGGTGTGTGAGAAGGTTTCCTCTTGTGCTTCAACTAGGAGCGGGTGTGACCCCTTGGAGATAGGACTTGTTCTTGGAGCACTTGAAAGGTGCAAATTATTTGGTGATTATGACTATATATTTCTCAGTGGGGATCTACATTCCTTGGGATATGGCTCTTGGATTAAGAGCAACCAAGACTTAATTATCATCTAACTTGATTGTCCTTGTGTCCGGTTCATATTGTTGAGAACATGTTAACATTAATTCAATGGTTTTCAAGGACTAGGGATGGACACCAACTTTGTATAACCCACTGGAAAATATTTTCTCCTCCACGGAGTTCTCTCTCAGCCCACCGAAAAAATTCACTATCGGTCAAGGCATAGAGAAGATCAATAGAAGACGCACCTTGGTCAAGGTTTTCTTGATTTTTAAAGACACATGCATCAACAAAATTATATCCAACAACATCATCATCTAGAGTTGGCTACCTACATGCATCTTGAGGTAGTAAGCATCTATCACACCATTCAATAGTGTGCCTCTTCTACAACTACAACTACAACTCTTCCTAACAATGGATCAAGAACTGATTTGTTGTCTCTAAATGAATTTTGTTTATCACCTTGATCCACAGGCCTCTTTCCTCTATCGTCAGCCCTATGATACCCTTTAGGATGCTTTTCAAATCCATTTTATCCTTGATTTTGATGTTGAATTTGATGGTTGGGAGACAAAGAATTCTCTGCTCTGGAAAACCTGTAGGAAATTTCCTTGACTTCTCTAGCCAAGGTCTTAAATACTTCTTCAATATCAATGGATTTACTAGCTTGAGGCTTCTCTAGATTAGCACCCTCTCTCTTTGGGGGTTTCCCAACATCTTTGATATTATTATCAATTTGTATTTCCATGGTAAATTCCTGCCTCAAACTTATGGGGTTTTTTATCCCTTAGTAATAGGCTTCCTTTTTTAAATGCATCATAATACTTGATCAGACAAGATTCATCACTAGGTCTTAAATTAGCTAGAAATATTGTCAAAGTTTTTTTGAACCTTGTATTAAAATCTTACACACATTCATTAAGGTTCTTTTTAATATTTTCGAATTATGACAAGAGAAACCCGGGGTCAATCCTATCACCATATTGAATCATAAATTAATTTCTAATTTCTTCCCGGGAATAAATTGACCCCCAAGGCAATGAGTTAAACCATTCTCTAGCATCTTCCTCTAATGTGTGCACAAATAATTTTAAGCAAACATCCTCATATTCAACTTCATAGTCATCCATGATATTCAGGATAATTTTATATGTTGATCACCGCTTATGGGATTGTTTCCTTGAAACTTAGGAAATCTATTTATAATTTCAAGGGTTATTTCATTTTGATAGCTAGGCATACCCCCAAAATTTATGGATCTAAAGGAAATGAATTTGAAAGGAGTGCATGGAGGAGGACAATCCATATTGTTACGAATGGTATTTTTAAGAGGAAGCTCAATGTTGTGTGTATTCCTCAAAGGATCAGTCTCAAAACCAAAGCTATATTATCATTTGTAAATAAATGGATGGGTTTAAGAAGGATCTCGCCATATTTAAGTGTAGAACCTTGTTTGAACAAGGAGTGAAGTTGATATTCAAGTTTGTTTAATTCATAACCGTTAGCAAAATTAGAATAAACTTCAAACAAGGGTAAATCATGGAAATTTGAGGGTTGTGTGGCTTTACCTTTTGAGTTTTGGTTTCCTACTTGGTGTCCAAATCTTCTTCTTCATTATTTGTGATGAATTTAGTTAAGGAAGAATATTATTAACAGGAACTAACTTACAAGAATACCTTAATAGTTCTAGTTTTGAAAGATGCAGAGTTATCGGTAGAATATATCAAATAATACAAAATTGTTCGACCTATAATTAATGATAGAGTTGCCACTAGATATTTGCACTCTATAAATTTTAGATTAACTTTGAAGATTTCAATGAAAATCACTCCATAAACAAAAAAGAAAACCTTATTTGATAAACCCTTGTAAATCCACAGTAACATATCCGAAGCGTGTTGGTTCCTAGTTTTACACTCCATAGACTTAGAATTAATTCATAGATAAATAACTTAAAGAGTGATAGAAGGTAGATGTGTCATTTGTATCCATGGACATATCTAACACATTTGTATCACCAATTCCTAAAAATTACTAGGATGCACGTATAAAGGAAGTGGATAGCTCTTGTTACTTTTGGATCTACCTAAAACCAAGGTGATAGAATCCAAAGGGTAGCTGGAATGAAGGAGGGATAGTATGGGTTAATCTTTTAAAAATATTGGTAGGTCAATCTTCGAAAAGTGTAGCCATAGATGTAATTTCACTTAAATATTTGTCACACAAACATTACACACATTTAATACATAAGACACACGATATTAAAGACAGATAAAATATGATCCCAAATGTAATTCAGAATATGTTGTTAACAAATTTGGATGGAATAAGGCTTGGTGACAATAAACTTCACAAATCATAGCAAACACACTTACAATATGTATGATAAGTATAATTTGTAGGAAAATACATGTAAAATAAGTTGATCGAATGTGATTTACGAGAGGTAGAATGGTAAAATACTTATTTAGAAATGTGGAAATTTGGATCTAAATGGGGATAAATAGTGGTGTTCACCAATTCAGCATGTCACACATAGAAATGCCGAAAGAAATAAATCAAGATGATGTAAGTATCAATAGGAATTTGCATTCATCAATACCAAGTTCTTGCAAATACTACCATTTTTATGGTAGATTTTGGTTCACTATTATTATATAGAAAATTTTGCCAAAAACTAAGAGGACAAAAGGGTTTAATGATACATGTGTCGATAAGTGTCAAGATGTATGGATAAAAATAGGTGTGAGAGGATCCTTCTTCGATGAATGAGAGAAAGCGCACATAAATAGATAACTGGACAAGATAGATATTAGATAATATGATGACAATTTGCTTGGAAAATTCTAATCCTTAGAACCAAGGGATTCCTTTGAAGGGTGTCAACTTGTTTTAGACAATCAAGTGATAAATGATGAAATAGAAAATATGATGAAATTATGATATTAAGATAATGCAATGACTAAACAAAACCAATATTCCATAGGAATAGAAAGACCCTGTTATGCGTAGTATATGGAACAAGCTATATCTGCGTGCAAGATGGAGCTCCTCAAAATAATTGATCTAATATTACTCGGTGATATCCTATATTTCTAGGATGATTTCCGGATATCCTCAATGTCATCTGGATCCAATTTTAGGAAGATGGCACAGAGGCTCAAATCTTGTGTAATGTCATATTGATCCCAAAAAAATTGTTGGGATATGATCAAAATTTTATAAATGTTATTGATGGGATGTACTTCACCTACAACAATCATCTACATATAGAAGACACTTGAAATCAACAAAAAGTAGAAAATAGGTCATGATAATGATTTAAAATGTGTAATATATGATAAGGAGGCTATGAATACAGGAATCATGGGCATTTCAAAGGAATCATGGGTGAATCAAGTTAATTTCTAGCGATTCAAGGAATCACTATCGATCCTTTGGAAATGATTGAATTCAAATGGATGTTGATTGAAATTTGAGAGTCTTATTTTTATGAGTGAATTATTCTCGAGAGGAGACGCACAGGACAAATGAAATGTATAGAAAAAGGTAAATACCTTACTTATGATGTACGATAAAAATGATAATGATGCATAAAGATAGTATTGTGGTGTGAGCTTCCCAAAGGGCTTGCTTTATAGCTTGAAAGGATGATAGGATGTTGTAGATGGTGTCATTTCAATCTCCAAAGGATAAGACCTTCGCTATAACGTCTAGGGATCATGATTCAAAGTACACTTGATGATTTTATATAGAATGATTAGTTAGAATCACTTTGGTGATCAAAAAAAAAAATGGGAAACCCACTTAGAAATGGTTGAAGCCACTTTGAAATGGGTTATTTTGGGTTTGGGAGTGAATATGGATGGGTAGAAATGTGTGTGGGAGGTTGGGAGTTCAATAGGTTTAGAAAAAATAAGTTTAGGATGTTTAGGATGGGGAAAATAAATATTTACAGGGGTAAGATATATTTTGATGGGGATAAAATATGGTTTATAGAATAATTGGAAACCCACTTAGGAGTGGTTAAAACCACTTTCAAATGGGTTATTTCAGGTTTGGGAGTGAATATGTATGGGTAGAAATGTGTTAGGAAGGTTAGGAAGGTTAGGAAGTCAAGAGGTTTATCCATAATTAGTTTAGGATGTTTAGGATCGGGAAAATAAATATTTACGGGGTAATATATAGTTTTATGGGGATAAAATGTGGTTTATATAATAATTGGATAGGATTAGTGTTTATAATGTAAATATGAGGGGTTTGGATAGGTCAACTAGGGGTGTTGAAAAACTAGTGTCTACATTTACCCCTTTTGTTGAGTAGATGCAGCACGGGCTACGAGACAAAAAAGAGCGTGATAACTTAGGTGGATTTGTGATGGATAGGCATCCCCCTCAAACCGAGGGTCATTGTGACGAAGTGCAATGGTCACCATTTTGAATGGGTTGGTGGAAAAAGGATTTTCTAAGGTTGTGTATATAGCTAGATTTATTTTGATTTAAGATGCCCCAAGCCTAGACATGAAATATATGGCCAAAAGGTGGTTTTAGGGGACCAAGAAGTCAAGTGATAGGGTAACTAATGGGTTCTCAACCTATAAACATATGAATTTTTAGGAAGTAGTAGGAAAAGGTTCTGAAAAGCTACAAAATATCCAATTTGTAGAGAAACATGGGCTTGGTATGAAATATATTACCACAAAGGTAGGCTTACGTAATCATGAATTCCGTTTATAGGGGAGAAAATGGGTTCTCAACCTATAGATGTATGATTTGTAAGTGGATGCAGGAAAAAGTTCTGAGAGACTAAAAAATCCAAGATAGATTTGATATATATAGGATTCATAGGATGACTTTGGATCTTAAGAAGGTCTTGGGGCCCAAAAATAAGCACATGTGTTGAAAATATGCAAGTTTACGAAGAGTGAGTAAAACCGAAGGACTATTGAATGGGTCGAAGGTAAAAAGGGGCTTAATGATCAAAATGGATGTTTTCACAAGTTTTAGTCATTAAAAAATATGTTTTGGATAATGGGGGATTAATCATTAGCGATTACCTAGGATCATCGGAAATTTATGAAATTCTTGGTGATTATCCAAGATCACCAATGATCTGGGTAGCGGGATTTTTTATATATAAATAGCCCCATATGTGTAATTTATTGTTATTGTGATTTGAGAGAAAAACATGTGATAAACCTTGATATTATAACATTTTAGGTTTTTTTAGTGATGGAGGTAGTCATAGGTGTTTAGCGATGTCAAAGAGGTGGGATCTGTTACGGGAACTTTCCGTTACCGACAGGTCAGATGACCGTCACACTAGAGGACATTCATAAGATCCTATGGTTACTAGTATAGGGTGAGCAAGTGTATGTTATTGATGAGGCATGAAGGGGGCTGCTATGTAAAATTTATATGGTGACGATTCCCTCGATGTGGTGTTCTCATGTTGTGGTTTTACCTATGGTTCATTTTATAGTGATGATGAGGAGGGTTGGGCCCTCATGGCCATGATCATGATTGGTGTCATATGGCCATGAGGGCATATGCTACTGGCGGAAGGGTTAGGTGGATGGGTTTGAGAAGCAAGTGTTAGCACACGTAGAGGATCCACATGAGATTGGTGTTGAGGGGGAGGAGGGGGTGACTGAGCCATTATGGTAGAGGTACCCATGGTGAGTCCGGAGGTAGAGAGGTTTGCATGGTTGATTCAGCAAGCCACTTTGATTGCTAAGAGAGATAGTGTTATAGTTACCCATTACTCTGTTACGACGGAGAGAGATGGGTGAGCCAGTGAGTTCATGACTATGTAGGAGGATCTTACCTAGGCCAAGGTGGATAAATATAGATATATTCATGAGCGAGAGACTCTATGATGGGATTTTGGGGTGATGGGGTGGTCTATATCATGAGTAGAGCTCGAGGCATCCGGGCACATGCTAGTGGATAGTTGGGGCCACCTAATAGTGTGAGTTTGGCTCATTATCAAGAGCTGGAGGATAAGTTACACTACTATGAGGATATATTTAGGTGAAGGATTTAGGACTAGCCTAGATATAGTGAGAACATTTCTTAGCAATGGCAAGCTCTATCGGGAGTTTGGGAGTATGGGAAGCTCTGCGAAGGTCTAAAAAGAGACCATCTAGATATCATGATTTCAATCGGGGGAGTAGTTCCGGAGGAACGTTTGATTGATAGGATTATAGTTTACTACGTAGTTATAGGCCTATTTTGAGATATTTTTATGTATGATACTTTTGATGTATGAGACGCTTTGAATCCCTTGATGATATATATATATATATAATTTTATTTGTGTTATGCTTAAGTTTTGTTTATGATTTGGTGTGATGTGTTATGAAAATATCTAAAATGTATATGTTGTAATGTGATTTTGATGATCTTGGATATGTTCGTGACAAATGATAATATTTTTGGATTATGAATGCACTCACTGTAGACATAAAATCACACACTTTGGGTAATTATCTAATTCGATTGCATACTACTATTAATATGATTCCTAAGTAAGAAAATTACTAATTAACCCATATGTCTTTGGCCATCTTTGCTTTCTTCTTGTTTTTGCTTTCAATCTTACACCCTTTCTAGCTTAGTTTGTATTTTCATACCTTGGCATTTCTCATTCTAGATACCGGTTCCCATCCAGACACTAGCGTCGGGTGCCCCTGTCCCCTCTTGGCACCCCTGACCTCTTTGTACTTTATTCACATCTTTTGGGTCCTTTCTATTCATTTGACCATATTATATTTTTGGTAGTCGGCCTTTTCAAGGTAATTATGAAATTCAAGCAAGGGAATCATATAAATATAAATTTATGTGATCATAATAATGGACCAAGCACTAACCATTAGCTATCAACACCTAGGTTACATCCAAATTCTACTCAAAAACATCCAAGCATCCACTCAAGGGAAAGGTAATACATTATTCCGCGTACACTTCATAGGAGGGGATTATATTCTATTTGATGCACACATTTATTTACATATTGTACATATAGCTACTTGCTCATTATCCAAGTGTGACATGCACAAGAGCCACCTAGGGCACGATTCCGTACACACATAGAACTACATTGGGTATGAAATGTAGTGTAAATATTAGTCGTAAGATCACTTGTTTGATAGCTAAGGACATTTCGAATTATCATTTTACATCTTTCTTTTTTAGGATTTGATGTCTCTTTGAGGGTTTTGTAGGTCATTATTTCATTACAAGTTTCAACAACCTTGGTGATCATTGTGCGACCTCATAGTGACCAAAAGAGGACATAGAACAACTTGTGACCCAAGAAATATGGTTTTTTGAGAATTTTCATAGTCACATGCACCCACTACCAGTCTGTGACACCCACAGGCACCCCTACCCCTTCTAGTCACCCCTTTCAACGTGCTTCATTGGATCTGTAATTTTCGAGCTTCGGTATGTCGGTTTATGCTTCATATTTTCAATTTTTCCATCTTTGTGCACCTTTGAGATCTCTATGAAATAGATAAGTCATTTTATCCCTTCTTTGCAACTAGGATTTCACATCTTATAACTTAGTTTTCTTGGATTACATTCTGTACTTAATTGATTAATTATTTACTACTACAATAGTAATCAGATTAAGCATTTTCATAGCATTTATTCATATTTTGCTTAATCATTTGGTGAACCCTACTCGTGATCGGTCATTCAAATCCTTATTTGGTACATCATTTTCCTATCATGGCTCTTAAAATTGCTCAAATTTATTTGTATAATTTAATTCAAATGCATCCTCATTTCCAAGTTGTTCTGGAAAAATCCCTAGACACAATGTATCTCCCTAAAGATACGCCACCGCATCAAGTGAGTGTTATTCTCGATCATCTATCTGAGGACCCTAGTATTCATAATCCTCCATCTAATCAACCCATGTTGGACTCAATTAAGGGCTTGCATTTTTTATTTCAAGACAAATTTCAAGCTATGGAATCCACGATTATATCTCTTAAATCTAAAATCCAACATCTTAAGGATGTTTCTCAAGCTCATGTTTGTTCTCCTTCTACATCTCATCTTCATTTTATGTCTTCTACATGTGCTCATATTAGTGAACCTCAAATCTTTCCATTACCAGAGCCTCTCACATTTGATCTCAATGCTAAGCAACAATATATTCTTCTGCAGCTCATCACTCATCAATTAATCATCTTGCCATCTACTCATTTTTATCCTCCTTATCGGCTTGAAAAATATCAAGGTCTTCCATATTGCAATTATCATCAAATCAATGGACATAATGACAATGATTGTTATGCTTTACAACGAAGAATCACACATCTTGAGCATCAAGGGTTTCTCTCATTCACTACACAACATTCTGTTGCATGCCCATCTACAAATGCTACATCTAAATGGGCTCCTAAATCTTCTCCTTCTATGTCTAATGAACATCATGCTATCACTTCTAAGGTGCCTTCTTCGGCCAGTCAAGTTCCACCTATTCAATCCACTCAACCTCCTCTTAAGGATGGTCCCACTTCTCCTCCACTCAATTTATCTGCGACATTACCAAGTCAAACTAAGCAATCACCTCTCAAGGTTTGTTCTCCATCACCTCCTCCTGCTAATTCATCTACAATATTACCAAGTCAATCTAAGAAACCTCCTCTAAAACTTAGTTCAACTTGGCCTCCACTCAAGTCTTCTACAATGTTATCAAATAAGCCACCACCATGCAAGGCTCCTGAACCATCACCACTTCAGCGTCCAATAAATTTTGTCAAGGAAACTAATCCTTACATTGATCCACTTAGCATCATTGAATAGATCTCCATCATCACACACTTGGGGGCATCACACTTACTTCTTCCCCCATTTTCCTAGCATTGAAAAGCATCTTATATCCTCATCATTTCACATCTAGTCTCACACAAGCAACATACACATCTTGATACACCCCTGTATCATCATTACCCGATGACACACTCTCATGTTATGGTTCACACTTGAATTTTGAGGCCATCCTATATACATGAACATCACACACGCTACATTATACTACACACTACACATTATACACTACACACTACATGCTTCATGCATCGTGTGCTTATCACATCTCTTTCTCGCAGCATCTACTCTATGCATTCATGACATATCTTTCGACATATACCTATACACACGCTGCAGTCGTTACCCTATGGCGTACTCTAGTTCCATGGTCCATACTCAACTACGAGGATCTCCATATTAAATGAACCTCGCCACACTCACACATTCACTCACACGCTCACGAACTTTATGCTTTACGCTTTGACGATCACATCTTTCTAATACACACAATTCAAACCATTTCCTAATGGCACACTCTTGTTCTAAGGTTCATTCTTGACTACTAAGGGGGCATGTATAAATGAACTTCATCTCATACATACACATCTACTCAAGGGGCATGTTACTCCTATCATTCACTCTGCATTCCATTCCATTTCATCTATAGCTTATTGCATATCTTGGTCGTATTTAGTCTTGATTAAATTTACTTGTTACATGTAATCTTTATTACACATGCTATATATATCTTGTATGCCATTATATTTCCATACACACATGCATGTTCACTTTTTTCTAGTTGTGATCACAGATTCTACAGATCTATACATACAACATGGATGTTTAGCACAGTACCTATTACCAGTCCCATAGCGGCTCTTGGGGGCATCCACTTTCATACACTACAGGTGTTATTGTTTCATTTTTCATATCACATTATTATCATATTATACATGCCTTGACATACTTTTTATCTTTCTAACATGCTAATGGGTGCTTCATGTGCAACATTTTTCTTGCAGTCTATTTGCTTCCATGGTTGTTTGTTACATTGTTTGTCATTTCTTTTCATTGTTTGCTACTATTTGTGGGCTTTTCCGTTACCTTGTGTGTACACTTATCTACTTTTGGCCTAGTCATCCTTGATTTTCTTGTGACATCATGAATGATGTCCCATGTTTGAAACCCACTTTTTGCGGTATATATTGTCTTCTTGCACATTTTCTTCTTACGTCTTAGCTTACACATTGTCTTCTTATTTGCTAGATTACATTTTACATGCATGTTTGTCTTTCTTGTACTAACACTTGTCTCCTAGCCACTTTTTTCATGTTCCTTGGTTTTCACCAAGCACACTCTCCCCCATTGTAGGGTATAATTTTTCAACACGGTGAGTCGGTCCTCCTTTGGGCTGCATTCTCGTCGGTGACATCGCATGCACCCCAAATGAGGGGGCATCATTTTGGTGAACCAATCACCTCATAAAGCAATTCACAGTCATATTTCAACACAACATAGTACTAGTACAACACAGTCATCAACATTAGACATGGCTCAGAATTTGACTTTCATCCTTATTACAACATAAAAACCAACTCCTGGGTGCGCCTAATCCTTCCTAGATGCCTTTGACCAGGGGAAATTACACAACATTATTAACTACAGCACCGTATACAACACTTCACATAATAGCTTTAACAAGGTATACGGTCATTAGTACACAACATACAAAAATTTATTTTTTAGCATTGGATCGAAATTAGTCGAACTAGATCAAATTTTTACACACCATATGCAGTGGTGTTCCATATTGTGGGAAGCAGATAAATTTTGTAGGATGACACCAGAATTTTATCCCCACACTTCTTACAGATCATTGGCGTGAGATCTCCAGAAAAACTCACAGGTGACACAAGTGGCGTGAGATAACCTAAAAACTCAATCTTCTACAACATCTACAAGATCCTTTCTACACTCTTTTCCTCATCACGGATTAGGTGCACATGTTCCTTTTTCAAATTTTTCATTTTACATATTTTTACACATATACATGCATATTTGACTACTTGTTTGTTCTTCTCTTTTACAGAGTCCATCTATATGGGAAGTGGTATTCAACATCATTCAACAAAAACATCACACACATCAACATCGACATCAACAACAAGAACATTGGTGACATCTACAACATGCGTTTCTACCCTAGGGTCATTATCTCATCACTTTTTGCACTTTCTCATCTTTAGTCTCCACGCTCCACCTTTTTATCACTCCATGATTTTCCTTGTCTCTCGGCACACTTCTCACCATCAATATACATGGTTATCAAGTACACATCTCTATCTACTTTATGTTATCGATATTTCACTCAAAAACATAAAGTGGGGGCAAATGTAGACACAAAATCACACACTTTGGGTAATTATCTAATCTTGATTGCATACTACTATTCATATGATTCCTAAGTAAGAAAAGTACTAATTAACCCATGTCTTTGACCATATTTTCTTTTGTCTTGTTGTTTTTTTTTTGTCTTACACCATTTCTAGCTCATTTTGTATTTTCATACCTAAACATTTCTCATTTTGGACACCAGCCCACCGAGGACATCATCGCCAAGCGCCCTCACCTCTTTGTACTTTGTTCACATCTGTTTGGTCATTTCTATTTGTTTGAACATCTTATATTTTTATTAGTCAACCTTTTGGGGTTAATTACGAAATTCAATCAATGGAATCATATAAATATAAATTTATGCGATCATAATAAGGGACCAAACACTAAGCATTAGCTATCACCACCTAAAGTTGAATCCAAAGGCTATTCAAGAGCATTCAAGAATCCATTCTAACATCAATTTAAAGGAAAGGGACTGCATTATTCTGCATAAAATCCATAGGATAGGAGCTTATTCTATTCTATGCACACATTAATTTACATATTTTACATCTAGCTACTTGCTTGCTATTTAAGTGTGGCATGCACAAGAGCCACCTTGGGCACGATTTCACGTAAACACACATAGAACTACATTGGGTCTGAAATGTAGTTCAGTAGCTCTGGCATAAGATCACTTATTTGATAGCTAAGGACAGTCTATACCATCATTTTACATCTTTCTTTTTTAGGATTTGATGTATCTTTGAGGGTTTTGCAGGTCATTATTTCATTGTAGGTTTCATGACCTTGGTGATCATTTTGCAACCAAAGGAAAAGGATAATGAATAACTTGTGACCCAAGAAATATGGTTTGTTGAGAATTTTTGCATTCATAGACACCCACTACTAGTCTATGGCACCCACAGTGCACCCTTGCCCCTTTCTAGGTGCCCCTGTCCAATGTGCTCCACCAAATTTGCAATTTTCTGAGCTTCGATGCGACATTTTGTGCTTCAAATTTTTTTCCAGTTTTCTAGCTCAATGCACCTTCAAGATATATGAGGAACAACTAAGTCATTTTATCCCTTCTTTACAATTAGGGTTTCACCTATTATAGCTTCATTTGGTTGGATTACTTTCTATAGTTAAATGATTAATTATTTACTCGATACAATAGCAAGCTTGATTAAGCATTTTCATAGCATTTATTCATATTTTTCTTAATCAACTACACAATGGATAAGAACATGACGTGGGATGTTTACATCTTTACTATTCTTAGCATATAGTGTATGATGTTAAAATATTTATATATGTGACACTACACATGCGACCTTGTTATTAATGTCAACATATCACTCACAATGGTTAGTCATACTAGCATCATATATGGATTTGAGATAGTTGTGTGTACCCTTTTCTAACATGGGAAAGGTTTGTATGTAGAAATCATACTAAACCAGTCCTTGATGGTTTGAGAGGTTTTCTCCTATTTTATTGTATATTTCACAAGCAAATCGATGTGAGAAGCTTGCATTTTATGGCAAATCTAATCGATGCAGGAATCTTTCCTGGGTTGGTTGGTTTTTTTATTTTGATATGAGGGTTGATAAATGATCTCAGTAAACTCTTCAACTTTGAAATTTTCACAAATCACAACTTAATCGCTTATGTTTACTTTCTATTAGAAAATAATAGAGATAGCTAGTGAATGAATTACTATTGTGCTTAGAATCAACAATTGTAGTAAAGGAAAGAATATAAGCTCATAACACCAACAATTTATCCTGGAAAACCTCCAATGGAGGAAAAACTAGTCGGGAAGGGAAATTACTCTTTCTTCCCACTTCTATTGGCCAATTCAAATCAACATGTATAGAATTTACAATAAGTAAGAAAGAGAAGTAGATAATATCTCAACACTTCCTTTAAGTTACTTGCCTACTCTATCTAACACTCATTTCTTCTACAATAATACAATTTCCAGCACCAAGACTTCTTGCTCACTTGCTCCCATGCTTTGATGATGTTCTACACTTCTAAAATCATGTATTTATAGTCTTTCTCATCTCCTCCCATGCACTGGAGAATGGGAAAGTTCATGAAGGAGAAGAGAAACTAACATCCTTTCAAATTCGGAAATTTGTTTGTTTCAATTTTAGTTTTCTTCGTAATGGCCAAACACCCTATGCCTATCTGGTGGCGTTCTGGGATGCCATGCCTGGTGGGCATTGGTTTTGTAACCACTCCCTGCGTAGGGTGGCAGTCCTATTACTTAAAAGATAGAACCTTTGTTTCATTGTTTTCCTTCTTTGTGTTGATTGTTTATGATGAATTAGAGTTATTTCAGATCCCTATGGATCACACTTCCCCTTCTTAGGATAATTTTGGTCCCACAAAATCTTAGTGGGGGAGTAGATGAGGGAACAATTCCCTCACTTTCTCCTTCAAGTACCATTGGGCCTACCTTGGTGTCTTTCCTTTCATTCCAATCTGCCAAGACTCCTGCGGACCTCTTCTAGTCTCTCTAAACTTTTGTAGCACTACATCCTCCTCCAATTTTCCTCATGAGTCCAAGACGCAATCCTCAATGGAAGGTAGCAATTATAGTTCTTCATCTTCATCTAGCATGGATGGCTCATATAGGTGCAAGTTCTCGCAGTTTACTACAGAGTACATCCTCATGAATGATGGCAAATCAAGTCGAAAATCATTTTCCCCAACCTGCTCCAATATGGTGAAGGGTCCATATCGTAGTGGCTTGAGCTTCCGCGCTTGACCTTGTAGTCTCTCCTTGCTCAAGTAAAGAAAAACTTTATCTCGAACATAAAGCTTGTGTTCCCTCCTTTGTTGATCATGCCTAGCTTTTTACTTTGCTTGAGATTTTTCTAGTTGTTCTTTGACCTTGAGATGGATTTTTCGGATCCTCTCGATGAACTTGTTGGCTCTAGTCACCTCTGTGTCTTGTGTATCCTCCTCATCCCGTTGTCTAACTACTATGTCCAAATGGATTTATAGGTAAATATCCCAAGTATGCTTCAAATGGTGACTTCATAGTGGATGTGTGTACTACTGGTTATAGGAATCTTTGAATGTAGGCTAAGGACTTGTCCCAAGTCCTTGGGTACTTATTGTTATACCCTCTGATCAACTGTACCAAAGTCCTATTTACCACCTCTGTTTGTCCATCTGTATGTGGATGGAAAGTTGTGCTCCTCTGTAACCTGGTATCAATATTGTTCTACAAAGTAGTCCAAAACTTCCCCAAGAACCTGGAACCCCTATCAGAGACAATAGACTTTGGCAAACCAAAATGCACCCATACATTAGCAAAGAAAAGATCCAGTTGCCTCATGTGCTTTTACTATCTTTTTACATGCCATAAGAATACACATTTCTTGAATCTATCTACAACAACATAGAGATAGTAATGGCCATGTTTAGACATAGGTAATCCTCCTACAAAATCCATAGAAATGTCCTCCCATGGACAAGTAGGTACTGGTAAAGGCATATACAAACCTTCCTTCCTAGTTTTAGGCTTGTTAGTACAACAAATTTTACATCCACAAATAAATTTTGATACTTCTTCTTGCATGTTGGGCCAATATACATACCTTTGAAAGTGGGCTAGGTCTTACCAACACTTTGAAATGTCCCTGCTACTTTCAAGATATGTGCTTCCCTCATCAATAGAAGTCTTCTTCTTTAGGCACAAAAATTGTCCCCCATCGATAGAGCATCTCATCCTTGAGATAACAATCTTTAATTCTGTCTTTTTAGTCCTTGGGACTACAACTTCTGAAATATTACCCTGCATTCTTTGTCTTGGGCATATGCCTCTCCGTAAGCTTCCTTCGTGAAGGGCTCGATCACGAGAGATAGTGGCCAAACATGAGAACTTTTCCTATGTGGGTGGCCTAGATAACATGTCTGCCACAAAATTTGTACTACCCTTCTTGTATTTGATCACTAGATGGAACTGCTAAAGAAACCCCATCCATTTGTAGTGCCTTGCTTTACTTGCAAAATTTGTAGAGGTTTGTGGTCATTGTGCATAATAGTTTCTTTACCCAAAAATAATGTTTCCATTTTTTAATTGCTTGAACTAGTGCATACATTTCTTTATCATATATTGAATATCCTTTAATTGTTGAAGTGAAGGTTTCATAATGATAACATACGGGTTTACCTCCTTGAAGCAACATTGCGCCCATAGCGTAATCATTAGCATCTGTCTCTACTTCAAAAGGATGTTGCAAACTAGGAAGAGCAAGTATTGGAGCATGACTAATCTTGTATTTCAATAACTCAAAGGATTTATCTTGTTCCTTACCCCAATCAAAACCCTTACTCTTTGCGGCCACTATGTGTAGAGGTGCTGCAATCACCAAGAAACCCAGAATGAATTTTTGCATGTACTATACTGCTCCCACAAAACTTCTAGTCTTTGTGGCTCATGTTGGTGTTGGAAAATTTGTGATGGCTTCTACCTTCTTTGGATCCACTCGTAGTTCTCCTCCTCCAACCACGTGCCCAAGATAGACAAGTGATTGTTTGGCATATTCACATTTCTTCATATTACAAAGCAGATGTTTCTCCCTGAGAACTTGCAAGACTTACTGCCGCAAATGCATTAGGTGTTCTTCCCATGTGGCACTAAAAATTAAGATATCATCTAGATATACAATGACACATGAATCTATGAAATCCCACAATACATCATTCATCAATCTCATAAATGTAGTGGGTGCATTGCATAATCTAAAAGGAAGTACTAACCATTCATACAAACCCTGTTTTGTTTTGAAGGCAGTCTTCCATATATCCTCCTCCATCTTGACTTGGTGATAACCTGACTTGAGATCCAACTTCATGAAAAATTTGGCATGTTGAAGCTGGTCCAAGAGATCATCTATACGGGGAAGTGGATATCTATTCTTTATGGTGATCTTATTCAAAGCACGGTAGTTGATGCACATTCTCTAAGAACCATCCTTCTTTGGCACCATCACAATAGGCAAACCACATGGTGAGGTGCTCGGACATATCACCCCTTGGTCTATTAGTTCCTAGAGTTGTTTCTTTACTTCAATGCTCTCAAGCAAGGATTTCTATACAACCCGATGTTTGGTAGAGGTGACTCTGGCAATAGCTGAATCTCATGCTCTACTTCCCATTTTGGTGGTAATCCACTAGGAGCCTGAAATACTTCCTGAAAATATTGAATAATACTATCCAAATCTTGTTTTCCTTGGTTAGAAATCTTTGAAACTTCTACCCCATCTTGTTTATCCTTTAACAAAAGCAAACAAAACTGATTATGATTTGACTGAATAAGCCATTTTACTTGGTTAGCACTTACCATAGTAACTCGTGTCTTATGCTGGTGTGCCTGGATGTTGTAGTTGATCCCATCCTTGACCCATCTGTACCAGTTTTCCCTTCTCATAAAGATAACATCCCTAACATACAAGTAAGGACTCCCGAATACCACATCAAAAGCATCAAGTGGAATAACGTTAGCTTCAAAAACATCTATATATTGGGAATTTATCCCAAACTTGACCTTACATCTTCTTGTTACCTGAATTTCAACACCCTTCTTCACCCAACCCAAAGGATATGGGTGCAGATGCTCGTAAGTCTCAAGACCAAGCTTCTTTACAACTGCCTCAAAAATCAAGTTAGATTGAGAACCGGTATCAACCAAAGCATTTACCTTAGTCCTCTTGATCTGGAATAGTCTACTCATCTCCTCTTCGTTGTCCATGTTGGTGGCCATGCATCCAAGCCTTTCATCTACATCAGAGTCATCTTCAATTTCTACCTCCCCTTCTATCTTTACAGTTGTCATGGACTTCTTGGAGTCCTTGGTTCATTCTTTGGATGTAACTCTGGATGCAACTTCCAACATGTAGCATTAGTATGACCATTGATATCACAATTCTTGTAAAAAAATTTGGGATCTTTACAAGTATTTAAAGTAGTGGCAGCTTGTTTACCTTTCCCTTTCCACTTACTCTTGTTACTTATTTGCCCATAATCCTTTTTCTGCTGATTTTTTGACTACTTTACCCTCGTCTCTGCTTCTCCTTTCTTTTTCTCATCATCTATGTAGTATGCCTATACACATGCTTCATTGAGATCCTTGGGCTTTGTGGAGATGAATTTTCTTTGAAGGTGAGTGTGAAGTCCTCCCAAGTATTTGGTCAAAATATCCTCATCCTCCAAATCCATGTTCAGCAACATGGCTTGCCTCCGAAACTCCATAGTATAGTCCTACACACTTTGACCACTACCTTTTCTAAAATACTACCATTTAATCATTTGGTCAGTTTTATGGCCAATAGGATAGAAGTTAGCTCTAAGTAATTCCTTAAATTCTTGCTAAGATTTTACAATAGGACGTTTCTTCTTTTCACAAGTAGTTAGATAAGTTTCCCACAAAACTAGAGCATGTGCCTCCATTTTGAGACGTGCAAAGGTCATCCTTTGTGCCTCAGTGACATTATGGACGCTAAAATAGACTTCTAACTGTTTTAACCATTTATCTAGTAATCTTGCATCCACTTGTCCTTCAAATCTTTTGATTTTGACTTTAGTCTCAACTTTAAAAGGAGTATGTTCAGATTTTACCTTTTCTCTTTTGTTAGAAGTCCCTTCTTCATGCTCTTCCCCATAATCTTCTTCATGGTGGATCTTGCCTATACCAAACTTTTTGGCTAAGCCTCAAACCACCGAGTCCATGGAATCTTGCTTAGTGGAAGTGTCTTTTGTAAATCTGCAAGTTCCTCTTGCCTTCTAAACATCCTATCCATCAAGGTCTCCAGCATCTCGATTCTACGGACCAAGTTCTCTTCCTTCATTTCTCCTTGAATTATTTGTTTCCACTTCTTTGTAGAAATCTCTGGATCACAAGGTAAATCTTCTTCGCCTTTAGATCTTGTCACTATCATACAAATTCAAGAATGAAATACCACAGTCCTGGATACTTGTTAGCTCTGATACCAAAATGATCTGTAAACTCTTCAACTTTGGAATTGTTCACAAATCACAAATTAATCGTTGTTGTTTACTTTCTATTAGAAAATAACAGAGATAGCTAGTGAATGAATTACTATTGTGCTTAGAATCAACAATTGTAGTAAAGGAAAGAATATAAGCTCATAACACCAACAATTTATCCTGGAAAACCTCCAATGGAGGAAAAACCAGTCGGGAAGGGCAATTACTCTTTCTTCCCACTTCTATTGGCCAATTCAAATCAACAGGTACAAAATTTACAATAAGTAAGAAAGAGAAGTAGATAATATCTCAACACTTCCTTTCAGTTACTTGCTTACTCTATCCAACACTCCTTTCTTCTACAAAATACAATTTCCAGCACCAAGACTTCTTTCTCACTTGCTCCCATGCTTCGATGATGTTCTTGTAGACACCAAATTTGTGTCTTACGACCCCTTGTGACCCGCATCGCATTTCACAACCTAACCTCACCACCTAAACCTTACATAATTATTTATTAATTACCTTATAATTAATAAATCCACATCACCATACCTGCCACCTCATGTCGCCACCTCATCGTGACCTAGTCTTAACCCTAAACTAACCTAATTAAGACCTATAACTTGGTCGATTCCACACCTATGACTAATTACTCCTCATCCGCACCTAAAACCAACTTCATAATGACTTGACCAAGCCCGCTACCAATCCTCGGAAGAAAAGGAGGGAAAGTGGCTATTTTACAAAAATAGCCGCTTTGACCGGGACGATACAGTTCTACTCGACCGCCCGTCGGTTGCATAACCACCATCGGTTCCCAGTAAATGACCACTTCGACCAAAAACAAGGATGGGATTTTCATTTGATTGGGAGAAGGAGAAATCATCGTGAGAATCCAGATTTTGCTTGGCGAAAGCGAGAGACAAGTGAAGAAACAAGAAGAGATTGCGAGAGAGAGGACATCAAGCCCAAGATTGCAATTTGAATAACCGAGCCAGTGACACTCGGTGATCATCGTGAGGAAGACATCTCATCTTCGATCGTCGGAACGTCTATCTAAGTTCTACCTTCATCACCATAGTTCTTGGACTGCATTCTCATCGATAAAGCAAGTAAGTAGAACCTTGTATGTCTCTTTGTTACCATTTCTTAGACTTTTTGATTGAATAGTAATCATAAGTTTATTCCTAGATCTACTACCTACACTACACTTAACCTTCACCCACACACCCTGATATTGCCCGGAAGGCCATTTTACCACACTCACGAGTCTTCCCTATCCTCCCATCATCCCCCTCGGCCATCCCCAATCTAATAACCCCACTGATCACCTTCTGACCAACTTCTATCTAGAAGCACTTAGATTGCTGCCCCTACCGGTATCGTTTATCCTCTCTGGTGGCGGTTCTCTAACCAGTGGTCGGTTACCAGTGACCGCCGTCGGTCACTTGTGTGACTTATACCCCAAAACCTTTTGCTTGCCTATTTGCCACCTATGACCCCAAATCCAGCTGGTTTATCCCTATAACTCAACTTTGAGCGTATCGATGACCGATGTAGACCAACAAACAACGTGGCGCTTTATTATTGATAGTTTAGTTTCTATTGCTTTTATGTGAGATACCTAAATCGTGATTTTGCAATAGCTTTCTATATTATCATTTGTGTTGAATCATATTAAAAGGGGAACTGACCACCTTCGAAAGGAAGTTTTTATATTTCCTGGGCCTAAGGCAGATCCCTCATTTGTTGTCTAATTAAAATCTTGTGGTCTTGTATTCTTACTTGCAGGTAGTCCTTCCAAGACAAAAAGGAGTTCTTCGCAGTTGATCTGATCTCTCTCTACGGTATGCACACACCATCTCAACATTCAACAGGTATTCCTCCTAGCCCTAACCCTTATCTGTTTCTCGAAGGAATGATAGGATAGAAGCAAGTCTATTCTGCAGAGCCGAAACATTCCGTGCGAAACATTTTGGCACGCCCGGTGGGACCCATTTCGGGTTTCTGTTTCTCTTGCTTATTTTTCATTTTAGGAAGCATACTTGCTGTTGCTGTTTTTGTTATATTTAGTAAAGAATTTGTCTTGCTTTCCTAGTTTCGCATTAGTGAAAGTCATCTCATTTGCTTCATCGAATATCATTTTCGATTTGGGTTTAAAACACGTGCATTACATTCTTGCTTGTTGTTTTCAATTCTAGTGAACATAGACTAAGTAACAGGTCGTACACGTGGGGGTGATTTCCATGGTATTGACAGGAAATTAATCTTACTTTCACTGCACAACACATACCGAATCACTTCACAATTAACACAACAACTCAAAACATCCCCCCTTTTCCGCGGTATTCCTCCGCCCGATTGAGGTAACCTTATAAGCCAAAACAAACTTGACATTTCCCCTAAGTCTTTTGTTTAGGATTGACATCATTCGCGTCTAAAGGCATAAGCCCACAATAATTAAAATTAACCCTAGGGTTAGTCTCTGGATTTGCGTGTGCATCTTGTTTGTTTTGATTCTATTTTCTCTGTTATACTGCTTTGTCTTACGTGATTACCTTAGAACAATTTGATAAATATCTTGGCGTTGTTAACAATAAAATCAGCGACTTCTTATATTTTCTTATACGGTCTTATTACACCGATATCGGTTAAGCGGACCGACATCGGCTATAGTATAACCGACATCAATTATTAGACCAATATCGATTCTTGTCTTTTCAGTTCGACAAACCAGCCACCTACCAATTTCACCGATCGAGTCGGTTTACATTTGTTCCTGCTAGATTGAAACCCTACTGTGAACTCCTGTCCATGGTTGTTATCACTCGAAAGCAAGCCGCCGCCATGGTTTCACATGCTTGCTCTGTTTCTTTGCCTGAATCACCCCCTTCACATTGCAGTGGGAATCCTACGGACACCGGTGAGGTTCTAAAATTCTGTGGGAGATAAAGAATTTGCCAAATTTCTGGATGCTAATCCTAGCGTGCTGTCTGATACTATTTGTCTCATGCCCTTGACCGTACACCTGACGGTCAACTCCTTGTTGGCATGCCTATCAGTATAGCTGCTCATTTAGCCCCTTCTCCACCTGATAACTCTACTTTGCCTTCCGCATCCTTAGTCCGTCGTCTACCTCGGCGGCCGAGGGGTCCATACGGCCTGATTGGCTTTCCTTTGGTTAATCTTGGGCCTGACATGTCATTACCCCTTTTGCTCCTACCTCGTCTCTCTGCATTTGTTAGTTCATGACTTGCTCTCTGCCACCTATCCACATGAGCTTTCCTTCTCAAGCTCCGCCCACCTTTTCATTTCCACACACATATCTGGTAACCTCAACAGCTTATATAGGACATCCCTATTTGGTTGCCTCAACACAGTCGTCCTCCATACCTTATCAACATTTAACCCCACCATTGTCTAGCGGTGGCCCTTGGCCCAATTTGCCTCCGTTTACCACAACCACACCATCATCTCATCCAACTACTGATTTAATTAAACAAATGATGGACAAAATGCAAAACACGGAGGCTTACATTTGAGGAAGTCGTAGCGCCTTGACATACGAGCAAGTTTTCGGGAGCCTATCCACCCTTGGTCCCCCTTCATTCATATCCTCCTCGATAGGAATTACCAAAATTTACCCGTTTTAACGTAAGGAGGACCCTCAACAACACTTGCGATCATTTAGACATACTGCTATCTATCGATTGCTCACGTTGACGCTTTACTACTCCGCACCTTTCCCATGTCCTTATCGGGACCCACCTTAGAGTGGTACGGTGCTTTAACTTGACACTCAATCTTCTCTTTTAACTAGCTAGCCCAATCTTTCTTGGATCATTTCTCCATTAACATTGCCAAGAAAGTATCTATCACCGAAACCTCTATGCCATCCGATTTGAGGACGAATCTATGCAGATTTCGTTGGACGATGGCGGGGCCTTATCAACGACTGACTTACGTATGCCTTGCCTCAAACCAGAACTTATCGAAGCTGTTTATGGGGCTGCGCTAAGCACATCTCTCCTACCCTCCAAATTCAAACTTTCCAGTACATTTGATGAGGCCTTTACTATGGCTCGAAAATTAGAGATTCGAGCCTTAGAGGAAGAGAAATTGCGGTTGCGTAACAAAAACCCCACTTTCCGAACCCAAGATTCCACCAACAAACCTAACACCACCAATCCTCACCCATCGACCACTTCGAAATCAAAAGGGGCCGTGCACGCGGTGATGGTAAAATCCCAACCACCATCTAATACCCCGCCAAAAACCACCTATAAGTATAAAGCAGAACCCATCAACTACACTCCCTTGGGAGAAACATATGGTGTGATATTGGAAAAATTGCTCAAAGCAGGAGCCATTACCTTACCTCCTGTTAAACCTCATTCCGGGTTTGATTCCACTCGCGCCATACCTTCTTGGTACAAAGAAAATGACTTCTGTAACTTCCACCGCGTGAAGGGACACAGTCATGAGAACTGCAAGATGTTGAAAAACATAGTGCAGGAAATGGTTGATGCAGGGGATATAGCCCTCGATAATCCTAACGCCCCTGCTAACCGAAATTTGAAAATATTCAACAAACCATTCCCGAATCATTCTTCTAACAGTAATCTAAACCAAGATATCTTAGCCGAGGAGAGTGTTCATGAGATCCATGCAGTCTTCGATTCCCAGCCAAAGACCTCTATCGAACAAATTCTCAATCAAGCCTCTTCACTAACGCAGGAAACCGAACCCCCTTCCTCGCCATCAAGACAAACTGAAATCCTTGCCGTTCCTTTACCCATCAAGGAATTAGCTGCCCAGAGTTCCCTTCTCACAAATGAGCCTTCTTATACCACATCCTTGCAAGACTGTGAGCGGATGTTATCTAATTTATCTATTTCCCAAACGTCTCCTTCTACCATTCTTGCTGTACAAGAGGAAGGCTCGCCACTTCTTTTGTCATCCTTAGACGAGAAACCTCTTGAACCGACATCACCACATTCTTTAAACATGACAGATCCTCTCAAACACACCCTCCTACCTATTAGTCCTTCATCACCTAAATCTTTTCAGCAACCGGTTGACCTCTTAACGCCCATTGATACAGTGCCTCATATACCCCTTGTATCACACCCACAGTGGACCGGAATCACAACCCACCTTTCTTCCATACAAAAGTTCCTATTCACACGTGAGGACTGTCATTCCATAGAAGATAGACGGGTCTATGGGAGCGTTTGAGTACGCCATATTCTACTCAAATGCAAATGACCGATCGATGCCTCCACCATATACCAGAAGTGTTTACAGAAGCTTAAAATGCCCATGTCATCATCTTCACCCCCCTCATCTCTACCAAATACCTCGTCCACTTCTATTAACTTAGCCAAATCTTCCCCTATGCTTGGGACCTCACCCATACCTAGTCTAACACACCCACCTAAGCGGCAGTTTATCTAAAAAATAAAGCCATCCATCCCATTAGGAGCAGACTCAATCTCCTCGACCTATGCCTCTATCACAACTAAAACCATCATCGTCACACCTACCTTCCATATTGGGACCCCATCCCTCTACCTTACATCAATATATCATACCTCCTGTGTTTTCTTTAAAGTGACCTACGCCTTCTGCACCCATACAGAAATCCAAGGGTATAGCAACACCGTCACCCCGCGTATCCTGTCCACCTATCAACCCTAAACAAATTCCATCATCAAAAGATTTGTTTTCGGTCACTCCTATTTCCCCGTGGTTGTTTTCTGATACCACATCATCGTGGCCTCATCCAACATAGCTTCTACGTCAAAGAAACCACGGTTAGTTAAAACCCATTACCAAAACTCCTTGGCTAAACCACCCCCCATACAAACCAACCACACCACGTCATCACCAGAATCGACCCAGTCAATAGCCTCATTTTCCTCTGACTTTGACCCACTCAAAGGGTCTTACGCCAAAATCCTTGCTATGTTGGTGGAGAATGCGACCATTTCCCTACCCCCACTTAGACCTTATGATCCATCTAAACCTCGACCTATAGGTTACGATGAGTCTAAAATCTACGCTTACCACCGCACACCAGGACATGACGTAGAGGGATGCAAAGCCTTGAAAGCCATACTTCCTCCAGTCACCTCTCTCAGATAGAAAAGTTAAGAAAGACAACTTACGAAGAGAGAGACCTTTAGCTTGATTCCCTCTCTATACCACTGTCCCCGCCTCACCAAGATCTATCATCATTACAGCCCCACCTCTCGAAAACCATGACCTATCCCTACCGTCTTCCTCCTCTCGTATTCACGAGATCAATATGATTAGTGTTGCTACTCGAGGGCAGAAAAACAATGGGAAAGCGAAAGAAAACACACCTGCGGCATCTCTTTCTCCGTCCACCATCCTGATTGCACCACCACCTAAAGTGGTTATTCGCGGACCCACCTATCCGTCTCTAATGGCATTGCCCCATCGAACTATGATCAAACAACTTCACCAATCGCCTGTAAAAATGACATTGTATGATCTCATTCAGACTTGAATCTCATCGACAAGCTCTCGTTGAGATCCTTCAAGGGATAGAGGTTTTACCTAATGAAACCTTGCCTGTTACCTCTATTCTAACACCCAATCATGTTGCTTCGCTCACCAAACAATCTATCTCCCCAACCACTTCTGTCTCTGTACAGCAAGCCGCTGCTGTCAGTTTCTCGAAGATGAAATTATCGACTTTGGTGCCGAAGATCCTGACCCTGCTCTTTTCATCTCAGCGTACGTTCGGGATATTCGGGTACGTCGTGTTATGATTGACGGGGGCACTAGCCTAAACATCATCTCTTCAAAAGCCTTCCAACAAATGAATATCCCTTCTAGTTGCATGTGTGCCAACCCCATCATGTTGCGATCATTCAATGATGCTATTACTTCTACTTTAGGCACCGTGATCCTTAACATTGTGTAGGACCACGTACTTTACCGAACTCTTCTATGTCCTTGAGGGAGAGTTCGATACAACATGTTGTTAGGCCGCCCTTGGATCGGGCTATGGGATGCGTTCCCTCCACCTTACATAGATGCATAAAATTTGAGTACGAGGGGAAGTCCCTGCAGTAAAAGCTGATCCTCCCCCTTCAAAACTTGCGATATGTTATATCGCCCTAATGATGTGCTTGTACCCAGTCAGAGACACCCATTCATCAACTTGACCATCCACTTAGATGCACCTACACCTTGACTAATGAAACCGCCATTACAAATATTACTTCCTTTCCCATGAGATAACATCCCAACCTCAGACCCCTTAGTAGATGTTTTCAATGCCTTACTTTGGGGGAGTACCGCCTATATGCGTTAGTTCTTTCCATACCCCGCGAGGAGTACGGACGATTACATGCACATCCCACCTACGACGAGTCGTCGCGTGGGGAGGTAATCTCTTACGGACCACCCCATTACCGCACCAACCTAACGTATGGGGGTGTTGCGCATCCTCCATTACCCACAGAACCTCCTCTTGGTGTGGTTCCCTTCGATCGATTTTCAATACTTGACAAAATCGTCGTTTTCCCTCACCTTCTTGACTCATTTGTCTTGGAAAGGCTTTGGTTTTGGTCTTTCTGAACAAGGCCGACATACACTCATTCCGTGACTACACGCAAACACAATGATCGCGGTGGTCTCGGTTTTCTGAAACACCTACACGGGAGACACCTCGTGTCGGTTGTATCTGGAAGAAGGCAGCGTCACCCCTACCAAACCATCATCACCCACTTTGCCATCATCACCCACAGAGTCGATAGACCCTGAATCTATCCCTCCTAACTTTTTTTTTCATAAATGCTATCTTCATAGGTCCTCTCACTTATCAACGCGATAATGAGGATCCATCTTCTCTTCCCCTTCTGTATCCAGACATGATCGAAGAGGATTCACCTTCGATTAATGTTGTTGAGTGCGGGATGCGACTCCATCCTCACTTACCTTGGGGCGGACGACTCCTATATTCAACGCGCCTTACCATCTGAAACTCAAACCATGTTGAATGAGTCGACTATAGAAATCAACATCCACACGGAGGAGGATCCTCACATTGTGAAGATCGGACAATCCCTTAACACATCAGAACAAGCCGCCTTTACTACCTTTCTCCGTACCCATGACCAAGCTTTCGCTTGGCTCTGGTCCTCTGTTGACATGCGGGAATTGATCCTACCATTTTATCCATAACATCACCTAAACCCCGATTCCAAACCAGTCAAACAAAAGCTAAAAGATGCATCCACGCATCGCCCTCTTGGTCAAAGAAGAGCTTGACGACTTCTTTCTGTTTCCTTCATCTTGCTATTGACTATCCTCAATGGATTTCTAACATCGTACTGTCACTAAAGCGGACGGGGGACTTCGGATATGCACGGATTTACGAGACCTTAACCTCGCTTGCCCCAAGGATGACTTCCCCCTCCCAGTATTGATCAACTTGTTGATCTCACTGTGAGCCATGAAATGCTTTCTCTCATGGATGGCTTTTGGGATCTGATCAAATTTTGGTAGCCCGGCCGATCAACATAAAACTACTTTCATAACTCCTTGGGAACCTTACATTATCGTGTCATGCCATTTGGCCTTAAGAATCTTTGGTGCTACCTATCAGTGGGCTATGACTTACATTTTCATGACATTATGCACACTATCCTTGAGGATTATGTCGATGATCTTCTTGGCAAATCTAAACATCGCGGTGAACATCTCGATGTTTTAACCATTATTTTCGATGCTTTGTTGCATGATATTGAGTCGGCTTGACCAAAGAAATGTGTCTTTGGTGTTCTTTGGGAAAACTTCTTGGCTTTATCGTCTCTTTGCGTGGCATTGAGGTCGATCCATCTAAAGTCAAAGCTATCCTAGAAATGCCCCCACCCAAAAACCTCAAACAATTGCGTAGTTTGCAGGGTAAACTTCAATCCATCCGGCGTTTCATCTCCCGACTCTCGGATCGATGTCACCCTTTCCATCACCTTCTTAAAAAGAACATTGCCTTTGATGGGTGAAGAGTGTCACCAAGCCTTTGAAGCTCTTAAATCCTATCTCTTGCGACCACCCGTGCTTATTCCACCTCGGGATGATCGTCCTTTCTACCTTTACCTTTACTTGCCTTTGACCATCTTTATAGGAGCTATGCTCGCACATCGGGACTCGGCACGTCGAGAACAAGCCGTTTATTATATAAGTCGTACTCTCGTGGATTACGAGACTAGGTATACACATGTAGAAAAATTGTGCCTAGCCCTATCATTCGTAGCCACCAAACTCGACATTACCTCTGAATCACAAAACTTTTGTCATCACCAACACGGACCCCATTCATTATATGTATGCCAAACCACATCTAAACCAACGCATCGCCCGATGGCTTATGCTCCTCGCCGACCTCGACCTTGAGTTTGTACTGTGAGAAGTCAATCAAAGGACAAACTATTGCGAGACCAACTTGCGGAGGCCCCTTTACCTAGGGAACAATTCACCAATTTTAATTTCCCTGACGAACTCATCGCCACTCTTTCACTCAGGGAAGAGTCGTATCAAATGACCCTCTTCTTCGATGGATCTAAATGCCAGCGCGGCGGAGGAGCCGGCGTTGTTCTCATCCCTCTTGGCGTTGAACCTATGCCTCTTTCATTCCGGCTTGATTTCCCTGCACTAATAATACAGCGGAATACGAGGCCCTTGTTTTGGGTCTCCAGGTTGCGTTACACTTAGGTGTCAAATCTATTAATATTTTTGGCGACTCTCAATTGGTAGTCAATCAAGTTATGGGCATCTACCAATGTAAGAATGAGGAACTTCAAAAGTACAAACATTACGTGGATTCACTTTTGACCTCATTTACTCGTTATTCTATCTAGACCATTCCCGCTCCACTAACAAATTTGCGGATACTATGGCTTGCTTAGCCTCGCAAATTCCTACCTCACCTGTTGACTACGACATATTCGTCTTGGTCAACAACTTTTTGCCCCATCTACTCAGCCCCGGTTGTTTGTATGATAAATATTGTGTCTACTAATTCGAGGATACAGGTACCACCAATTCCATGACTACCTTACTGACCTCTGTTCTCCCTTTGACCTTACTAGTAATGGCAAACGTGCTTTTCTTAAAAGTGTTTCTCGTTATGTTGTCATGGGGGGACTCCTCTATAAACGTGGCTTTGATGGCATCCTCCTTCGATGTCTAACCGGCGCGGAGGTCACCTATACCATCCAACAAGTCCACGATGGGATTTGTGGTGGACATTTTAGTGGCCTTGCCGTGGCTAAACGAATCCTTCGCCTAGGTTATTATTGGCCTACTCTTAATAATGACTGCTACGAATATGTTAAGCGTTGTGTTATGTGTCAACAACATGCCAACCTTCAACATACTCCTAGCCATCCGCTACAGGTCGCACGAGATCTTTGGCCTTTCTCACAATGGGGTTTAGACCTTATTGGTGAGATTCACCCGACCTCTTCACAACGTCACCGTTGGATAATCACAGCAACCGAATATTACACAAAATGGGTGGAGGCCATTCCACTCATTTCAATCAAAAAAGAAAAAATTGTCGAATTCGTTAACCATCACATTATCATCGTTTTGGTATTCCTCATCGCCTAATAACGAGATAATGGTAAATCTTTAAAAATAAGTTGTTACAAGACCTTTGTGACAACTTTGGTATCAAACTTAGTTTCTCATCACCTTCTTATCCATGAGTGCCAGTGGTGTTGAATCTTCTAATAAAACCCTAACCAAAATCCTCATGAAAGTTGTCATGAGTCCAGGAAGAAATTGGCATGATCACATTCCCTTTGCCCTTTGGGCTTATCATACTAGCATTCGTACCTCCACTAATGCCACACCATTTTCTTTGGTATATGGTGCGAAATTTGTCTTGCCTCTCGAAGTACAAATACCCTCCCTCAGAATATCTCTTGGGATATTCTCACCAGCGATGATTTCCACCAGAGCGGTTAGCCCAATTAGAGCTTCTTGGCGAGCGTCGTCTTACGGCTCTTGATCACCTTCAAATCTACCAAAAACGCATCAAGCGTGCTTATGATAAATGACTTCATGAGCGTACTTTTAAGGTTGGCGATCTTGTCCTCAAAGAGAATCAACATGTAACCAAACTAGAAAAGAGTAAACGTGGAAAATTTGCTCCTAATTGGATTGGGCCTTACATTATCACTCACACTTATGGATCAGGCACTTATCGTTTAGCTTAAGCTTAATGGTAAACTGAGCAAACCCCTTAATGCCTTGCATCTTCGACCATTCTACTGTTGAAATTAGTGTTATATCACTGCTTATCTACCTTACGCTCGTCCCTTGAGCTCATTTACCACCGCATACACTTTGTTTCTTACATCTCAAAATCCAATCAAGCTCACATGGTTTGATTATCACCTCCCCTTAAAAGATGCCTTCCCCTTTTTAGTCTAGTCCATGACTTCAAAGTATCAAAATGACACATTCTTAATTACACACTTATGGGATTTTCTTGAGTCAAACTTCTTACAAAAAACTAGATGCTTCATGCCCAACGGACATCTAGACCTCTAACTTATACAATAGACTGCTCCCTTGAAGGACAGCTATATGCCAAACTATTGCTCTTATTATATATAGACTGCTCCCCCGAAGGACAGCTATACATAAACACTGCATCTGCTACTATAAATAGACTGCTCCCTTGAAGGACAGCTATACACAGTTAGCCTTTATTAGAAGCTTCTCGCATTGATCAGCTTCGTGAAGACCTCAAGAACAACAAAATACATATCCCATGTAGACTTCCCGCATCGATCAGTCTATATCCAGAAAAATAAAAATAAAAGCAGTACTTCAAAGCACTTTTGAGTCATGGACTTGTCTATTTAGGTTTGGTTTTCTTTTGTCAGAATCATCATCTTATAATAAGTTCTCTGCACCCTCGCCCACATCAACCACCTCACCTCACCATTTGTCAAAACAACAAAACTCAAGGGACGTGACGTATATCCGATATATTGTGATTATACCACTCTTTTCACCTATCGACTTCTCGCCTATGCAAGGTACCTAGGGATTCAAGCTCATCCTACATTAATATGTGGTTTGTTTAGCTCTTCTCAATTACGGGACACTCTTGCCTCTTTTGCTCGGCTCTAGGATTGTGTGTTGACCTTAATCAGGACATGATTCCCTACTACTTGGGTATGCTAACATTCGCTTTACCTTACCAACACCAACAACATTACCCTACCAACACCAACAACATTACCCTACCAACATCAAATTTTTACAACCAACAAAATTGCCTAACCATGACCAAATTGCTGAATTCACCTCTCCCTGCTCCTCTGGGAGAACTACATCGATCGAGGCCCCTCCTTGCTTTGTGCGATGGGCTATGTAGGTGAGCACTTAGGAGACATGGGGTCTCCCAAGGTTAGCTCGACCATCCCCTACCATACCCTATCATGTGTTATAAATATAAATATTTTTGTGTATTTCTATTTTGACAACATTCATCTTTATCCTTTTTCAAACAAAACAAAAACAACATTCAAAACACAACCATTCTTATTATTATCATCACTCAAAAGAACATACATCTTTAGTTTTATTTTAGATGTTAACCAAATACATCTTCTCTATCATCGACTCACAGGTCGGCATCCTTATTTATTCTAATATTCCTATAAAATCCACTTAGACTCTTGCACCTCCTCCCGAATCAGGTGGTGATCGTGATCGTCGATGCCTCTCAGCTGGCCTCTCCATCCTCAAAGGTGCCACTGCCATTGGTTCCTCCCATTGATCCACAACATCTCCTGTAACATACGAATACGTCCTCTCGCGTGGAGGAATCTTGCCTCCAGTCTCTCCACTCGTAGCTGTGAAGCCTCTAACATTCCCATTGTCTCATTCACCTGTGTTTGAAGCTGGCGAGCCAAATCCTGTCAGACGATCTCTCTCCGCTGTAATCACAGCTATGTCAGGGCACTCACGTGCACCTCGCAGCTCTGCTACCCACCATACTCTATAGGCCTCCGTCGTTCCCGCATCCATAACCCTACGATCGGCTGCTATCTCTTCTGGCCCTTCTGGAGGTGTCGGCCGGGGAGGTGAGAATGCTGCCTCGGCGTCGATCCTCATGTATGGTCTATATGTCATAGGAATATCCTGAACGAACCCAAATTGTCGCGCACGCGATCTAGAGGAATCCTCTCGTACTCACCCGGCCTATGCCCTGCGATCCACCTCAATCGCTCTACACCCCTCAACTCCTCAGCTATGTGCTCTGTCACCATATAGTTCCCGTACGGCCTCCAACAAATATCCCAAACCATCACCATCTCCCATACCTGTCTATAATACTCGATGTCATCTATCACGGCCTGGGATCTCGCTTCTTGTTCTATCTGGACCCATCATCTGAATCCCAACCTTTGCACTCCTGTCTCTCCCGACTCAATGGGTCGGCCTATTGGACGTACACAAACAATATGCTCATAGGCCCAACAATGTAATAAGTACGAACAATCCAGTGTCGTCCTGTGTTTTCGCTTGCATGCCCATAAACCCCTATATAACTCTGCCAGATATGCGGGTGCCCATGCGAATGTCACGCTCATTTCTATCATTTCCCAAATAACACTCATCAATGCTTTGGGAAATCTTCCACCTTCAGCCCTCGCGATGCATAATACCCCACGCTATCATTAATAGCATGGTGACCTTGTTTCCTCGGGGTGTGTTGCATACATTGTACCATACGTAAATGATAAACCTCGGCATTGTGTCAAATCTCGTGCGGTGACCCAAATACTATTGTTATCGCTTGCCCCTTGCATTTGGCAACGCACGATACACTATTTTCCTATCATTGGGAGTCTCAAAATACGGAACACATCTTCCAAAGTCACTGTCATCTCCCCTGTTGGTAGATAGAAGGTATTCTTTTGGATTCCATCTCTCGATCAAGCGCTGCTGACATAGCATGGTTACGCGCGATTCTTGAATAATAGCGGATTCCACTTAACCCTGACCGATTTATCAATGCCCATTCAGCTGGTGTTACATCCGCTCGGATTCGTGACAACAACGCTGGCACAATATCATTCATCCTTAACCTTGCTTCTGCCTGCATACATCAAAACGACACATAATTATTCAAAAGAACAAATCTCTACGGGTTTTTTCTCAAAATCTGGAAACCCTTACAGTAACCGATAGCGGTTATGCATAACCGATACCGGTTGGCTAACCGATACCGGTTACTTATAAACGATACGGTCACTGTCAAAATATACCTACCCTGCTTCAAACATACACCTTCGATATTTATGAAGCCCGTTTACTCCTATTTCTACCTAAAAACATACAGGCCCACCCTGTTTACCTGCCCCGTAGCACTCATACCATCCCCAACCCTTGCTATCATGTTTTCTTTCTCATATCTAACCACTTACACTTCTCTCATCCTATTCTGAAACACATGCAAAAATCAAATTACAACCAAACAATTTTACCTCTTGGGATGCGGTGACTTGAGGTGGCACATGTCTTCCCCCTCGTCCCCTCTTTGGATGCTTCTCCTTGTTTCGCCATGATCACCACCCTCTTGAATATAATTTGTCTTTACGCCTTCGAATCTCGGATCACCCACGCTCACTTTCACTGTCTCTTTTCTCCTTATCACTCAAATTCTTTCATACGATTCCCTTAGCGGTTCTCGAAACGTCGCATTCGCATATTTAACGTGTTTTGACTCTAAAAATAAGAATGCTAAAAATAAGAACTTAAGTTGCTGACCCAGCAGTTCTATTTTTAGGAAAATCATTCTTGAATAACCGATATCGGTTACATAGCGATAATCGGTCATATATCTACCGACATCGGTTACATAACCGATATCGGTCACGCCTTACCCCTTGTTGCTTAAACCTAAGCCTTTTCTTCATTTTTTTACAAATTTTGTGGCGCTTAGTCCCTTTTTTCTGCATGAACAACACCATTATCCATATTTTTCATTAAATCCACATCTCATTACAATTTCATTAACATCATGTCTCTATATTACAAAACAAACAAGCCATCGATAACCGATATCAAAAACCATTACTCTATACACCATTTGGATCCAAATCATGAATCTGACCATTTAATATTCACACACCAGTGACCAAACATACAACATTTCATAATATAACATGTCAATTAAACTCATCATTTATATCTATATACATCCCATCAACAAAAGACATCAACATCATTAATATATAACACCATGTCAATCAAACTCATCATATATCACATATCACAAACCATCGACAAAACATTTAACGCTTTTTACGCACAGCATGTGGGTCAAAACATCATATCTATATATATACAAAGTTTCAAAAATACAATGTGCCCTGCATCGGGGCCTCCGTAATCTCATAATATAACAAAGCCGGCACGCAGGCCGCAATAACTATCAATAATCTCGACTCGGCTCGCAGGCCGGTCTCTCCTGTCAAAAACATACTGCTCGCGGGCCGGTATCAAGCTGTCTGACTTTGTACTCGGCTCGCAGGCCGGTATATACAATAAATAAATGAATGAATAAATGAATAAATAGGCACGCAGGCCTCTATCAACACAACCGGTTCGCAGACCGGTGCCCATGTCCAATATACAAAATGTGCAGGGACCCCTCAGCTCTCTCCACCTCCCTCTGCCTGTCTGCCTGCTGGTCCCTGTCCTACCTCTCGCCTCCTGCCTGTGACGGACCCACCAGCTGTGGCTGCACCTCCCTGAGACCTCTGGCTCCGAGAGGTCTCTGCTCTATGTGCCGCATAGGGCTGATAATCAGCCCCGGTACCATCAAGAATATCCTGATAGTATCGGGCCTCCGCTCTAGCCTCCATGTATAAGCGCTCTCGAGCCACGTGTAGGTCTTGGGGTGGTCCCCGACACCTCTTACCCGGTGCCCCCCACCTGTGCTGTGCTTTGGTGCTTGGTGGTGGCTGTGGGTGTGGTGGTACACATTACTGTGCTGTGGGGTTGTGGTGTGTGCATTTGTGGTGTGGTACCTATGCTGTGCAGGGTGTGGCATGGCTGCATTTTGTGGTGGTGGTGGTTTGCTTGGTGGTGGTGGTGCTGTGTACTGAGCACAGGCTGGGCTGGGCTAGCTACCCCTGTAAAACACCTATACGTACTGTGTGTGCAAGTTGCCCCTGTAATAAGCTGTGCACGGCCCCTGAGGCTGATCTCACTCTGCTTGTCACCATTGCCAAGTCTTTGTGTGCGAACATCTTATCCATTGCTCTCGACCAGCCCACCAAACCATATATGCTCCGTATAACCAGCATCATCTACAGTGTCATCTGTTGGCCTCTCAGCAACCCAATCTGGGTCCACGGGCTGTGGTGCAGGCAGTGGGGCCTCTACATCATCCCCCTCGTCTTGGGGAAGGGAGGTGGCTCGTCTGTCGTGCCCCATCATCTGCGTGCCCTCTCTCAGGGGTATCCTCTCATACTCTCTCGCCTCAGTCCCTTTATCCGAGAAAGTGTCTTGGATCAAGCGCAAGCTATGTATCCTCGGGCTCCTCGTGGGTGATGACCTCTGTAAGGTCTCCATATGATATCTGCCGCTGTCAGGCCCTCTAATAAATGCTGTAATAAGTAACGTCTCGCCCTGCAAGCCCTTGCTCGTGGCTGACCCACGACCCCTGACCACCTCGAAAGCCGTATCTATATATGACTGTGGCCACTGGCTGGCTGGGGGGCAGCCCTCTTGGTCTAAGGCATATGATGTGCTCATATGCCCAACAATGCAGCAAAAAGCGTCGAACAAATCCGAATCACCTCATCCGGTGATAGCCCCATGACTCTCGATCTGGTACCGGGTATCTTTGGTGCCCAAGCATAACAGGTGTGCTCCTCCACCATCTCGTGTAGAACCCCCATCAGTGCCCGTGGAAAGCGGCCTCCCTCTGAGTCTGGGAGGGTGAAGCAGGTGATCCCGATCATCATCAACACGGCAAGCCGTGTCTCATGGCGATGCGCACGGTACATATCCCCATACCGATGCTGTTTGTGATACGTCGATAAGCGCAGTTGCATCCCCAAAAAACACTGTAGGATGTTGTCCATGGCGGTCTCTGCGTCCACCTTTGAAAGACCGCCTCTCCCTCAATCGGCAGTCGAAGGATACGATACACATCCTCCAATGTGATAGTCATCTCCCCAGTCGGGAGATGGAACACATTGGTCACCGGATCCCATCTCTCGATGAGGGCGACCATCAAACTATGATCCCTATCGATCGCTCTGTACCGCTGGACTCCGTCGAGTCCCACCTCGCGCATGATACCCCAGTGTGCTGCGGACACGTGTGGCCGCATCCGGCTCAACAGTGGGGGCATCCTATCCCGCATCGTCAGCTGCTGACGTGCCTACAAAACCAACCCACTACATTAGCCCTACTCTTTATCACAACATCTACTTATACCCTCTATACCCCCTTTTTTATCCCCCGACCTGACCCGACTCCCATACCACACGTCTACACCCATCTATCTTCCCTAAAAACTTCTACGCTATTCCCCCTCCTCTTCACACCCAACAAACAACCCACACCAACTCCACAACCACCATACTCAAATACATACTCCTACACCATGCCCAAATACCCAAACCACATCCAAAACTCAAAAACAAAATCACAACCCACATGACAAATTGACATAAACCTAAGTCGGGACCACACCTATATTGAAACACCCAAACAATACCACAACACCCCACCCTTTGACCCAAACCATACCCAAATCACCACCAAAAACTCAAAAACAACAACATAACCTAAACCAACAAAAATAGCTAAAAATCACTAAGGACCAGTACCGGTCACCCATAACCGACCGCGGTCCCCTTCCCACCGACGCCGGTCCACGACCGACCGACGCCGGTCCAACACAAAACACCTTGCCCTAAAATTTTGCGACCGATGCCGGTCGCTTAGCGACCGACATCGGTCATTTTGAAACTTCCCGAGCGAACCCGCGCGGCCCCCACCTACATTTTTTCATTTTTTTACCAATTTACCCACCCAAATACCCTAAAAACCTACCCACCCAGCCACCTTGGCTTATTTCACCTATCTACCCTCTCTCTTTTTCAAATCATTTCCATTTTCTAATTATTTCCTAAAAAATGTACATTCCTACCCAAACCCCAAATATAGCATAATGCAATAAAATACACACAATGAGGGGTTTCGAACCTACCCGTACGACGACACGTCGTCGTGGAGGGATGGGTGGTGGTGGTCCAGCTGGTCCAGCCCCTCCTGCTCCTCCTGGTTGTGCCATGGCTCCAAATGTCCTCTTCTGGGTCCTCCACCAATCAACTGCTGCCTCCTCCTCACTCGGGCCCACTAACAACTAACTCCTCCAGTCAAATAGCGCCACCTCACGCAACTAATGCTCCAATCTTAACTCTCCACGTCAGACAACTCAAATTGGTTTCCAAATTGCAAAAGTGACAATGACAGGCCGTATTTTTCTTTTTATAGGTTTTTCGCCCATAACCGATATCGGTTTTATTGTGCCCTAAGAACCGGTATCGGTCCCCTAACCGATATCGGTCATAGATAATCGACATCGGTTTTATCTCACCTCTACCCCAATTTCGGCCCTTATTTACTAATAGCCCTTTCTACCAACATCGCCTATATCCACCTTCGTTGACAACCCCTTGTTAACTTCATTGGCCCGACCCAAGGCCGCAACCAACCTATTCGGCCCGACCCAAGGCCGCGACCAACCTATTTGACCCGACCCATTTGGCCCGACCCACGGCCACAACCAACCTATTTGGCCCGACCCAAGGCCGCAACCAACCTATTTGGCCCGACCCAAGGCCGCAACCAACCTATTTGGCCCGACCCAAGGCCGCAACCAACCTATTTGGCCCGACCCAGGCCGCTGACCCAACCATTTGGCCCGACCCCAGGCCGCTGACACAACCATTTGGCCCGACCCAGGGCCACGGCCAACCAACCATTTGGCCCGACCCGAGGCCGGACCCAACCATTTGGCCCGACCCCAGGGCGCGACCAACCACACCATTTGGCCCGACCCAAGGCCGCAACCAACCTATTTGGCCCGACCCAAGGCCGCAACCCAACCATTTGGCCCGACCCAAGGCCGCAACCCACCAACTTGGCCCGACCCAAGGCCTCACCCCAACCATTTGGCCCACCCCCATGGCCGCAACCCAACAACTTGGCCCGACCCATGGCCCTCACTCATCAATTAGCCCGACCCAAGGCCGTACCACTTAACTACTTCGCCCAACATCAACAACATACACTTTTATCCACCCCCGGTAGCCTTTTTGTTCAATCCAGCACTTTTTGTTCGTGTTTTAGCATGATTAGGGTCCTTGACTTGATCTGTCGACCAACTTTGCCTAAGACCTAGATCGTGACGTTTATCTCAACCAAACCAACCATTTCGTAGTGCTTGCCGAACATGCCTAAACGTTCTGTACCTTACATTATATACCCTGGAGCTACTTCCTATGCCTTGGATACCAGGATTATATCACCCTTGTTTGGATAAACTATCGACCTTTGCCTATGCATTGTTGGTTTGCTCGTCAAATCATGTACCCTAGTCGCACTATTGCATTTCAACGTGCGTCTGCTTCTTTGGACCTACCCCACCATCTCACCCTCATCTCAACACCATTTACCCTTTATCAACCCTATCCCTGATTTCACGCTACCTCAATCTGTGATAGATTTGAGGGGGATTACCTATACCCTTAACAGGAGTAACCACTTCTTATTATTGTCGTGTGGCTTTACAAAACAAACTACATGACAATAAGGGGCTAATGTAGAAACCAAATTTGTGTCTTACGACCCCTTGTGACCCGCATCGCATTTCACAACCTAACCTCACCACCTAAACCTTACACAATTATTTATTAATTACCTTATAATTAATAAATCCACATCACCATACCTGCCACCTCATGTCGCCACCTCATCGTGACCTAGTCTTAACCCTAAACTAACCTAATTAAGACCTATAACTTGGTCCAATTCCACACCTATGACTAATTACTCCTCATCCGCACCTAAAACCAACTTCATAATGACTTGACCAAGCCCGCTACCAATCCCTCGGAAGAAAAGGAGGAAAGCTGGCTATTTTACCAAAAATAGCCGCTTTGACCGGGACCGATACGGTTCCTACTCGGCCCGCCGTCGGTTGCGTAACCGCCATCGGTTCCCCGTAAATGACCACTTCGACCAAAAACAAGGATGGGATTTTCATTTGATTGGGAGAAGGAGAAATCATCGTGAGAATCCAAATTTTGCTTGGCCAAGCAGAGACAAGTGAAGAAACAAGAAGAGATTTGCAGAGAAGGACATCAAGCCCAAGATTGCAACTGCACAACCAGAGCCCAATGACACTCAGCTGATCATCGTGAGGGAAGACATCTCATCTTCTGATCGTCAGAACGTCCTATCTAAGTTCTACCTTCATCACCACAGTTCTTGGACCTACATTCTTGTCAATAAACAGTAAGTAGAACCTTGTATGTCTCTTTGTTAACATTTCTTAGACTTTTTGAATCACAGCCGTCATAAGTTTATTCCTAGATCTACTACTAGCTACTGCACTTAACCTTCACCCACACACCTTGATATTGCCCAGAAGGCCATTTTACCACACTCTGAGTCTTCCCTATCCTCCCATCATTCCCCTCAGCCATCCACCAATCCTAATAACCCCACAATCACCTTACAACCAACTTCTATCCGAAGCACTTAGATTGCTGCCCCTACCGGTATCGTTTATCCTCTACCGGCAGCGGTTCTCTAACCGTGGTCGGTTACCTAGTGACCGCCGTCGGTCACTGTGACTTATACCCCAAAACCTTTTGCTTGCCTATTTGCCACCTAACAACCCCAAATCCAGCCTGGTTTATCCCTATAACTCAACTTGAACGTATCAACGACCAGTAACCGAACAAACAACGTGGACGCTTTATTATTGATAGTTTAGTTTCTATTGCTTTGTAACGAGATACCTAAATCGTGATTTTGCAATAGCTTTCTATATTATCATTTGTGTTGAATCATATTAAAAGGGGAACTGACCACCTTCGAAAGGAAGTTTTTATATTTCCTGGGCCTAAGGCAGATCCCTCATTTGTTGTCTAATTAAAATCTTGTGGTCTTGTATTCTTACTTGCAGGTAGTCCTTCCAAGACAAAAATCGATCTCTCTCTTCGCGCACACCATCTCAACATTCAATAGGTATTCTCCTAGCCCTAACCCTCTGTTTCTCAAAGGAATGATAGGATAGAAGCAAGTCCATCTCGAAACATTCGTGGTATTCCTTCTACACTTCTACAATCATGTATTTATATGCTTTCTCATGTCCTCTTTGGAGAATGGGAAATGTCGTGAAGGATAAGAGAAACGAACATCCTTTCAAATTCATAGGTTGCTCATTTTGATTTTAGTTTTATGTTCGTAATGGTGGTACTACCACCAATGCAAACCGGCGTTTACAGGGATCGCCACTGGTGGGCGGCGGTTCTGTAACCACTGACCCACCACGCATGTGGTGGAGGTCCTCATTGTTACTTAAAAGATAGAACCTCTATTTCATTGTTTTCCTTCTTTGTGCTAATCTGCTTTATGAAGTAAAGTTATTTATGATCCCTATGGATCAATAAATGTGGGAATCCCTTTTGTATATGAGGACTTTAATCAATGCATGAATTCCTTTTTTCATTATATGTGTATTTTGATTAGGTATCCATCCTTCGAGGGAGTGGTCTAAAATTTTATTGACTTTTGATTTTAGGGTATCCATCCTTCGTGGGAGTGGTCTACAACTTTATTTAATTGTAATTTTATTTTGATGACCATCCTTTGAGGGATCAGTCTATATTTTTATTGTGTCCATCCTATAGATATTTTAATTTTGGGGGTGAAATATTAGTAAATAAGGGATAAATTATGTGGAATAATCCCTCACGAATCACAACAAGTAAAAACTAATATGCAAGAAATATTACAGATCTGAAATAAAAGTGCATAATAATAAAATAACAACACAAAGAGACATTATTTAACGTGGTTCACCCAATTTGGGCTACGTCCACCAAGAATCACTTGCTCATATTTTATTACAAGCCACCGCTCTCACAATACAATACCCAAATCTGTTTGGTGCTATGCTCAACAAACTCTATAGAATTCACACCTGAATTCGGACACATCTGCAATGTTACATCAACCCTACCATATTCACAAAAACACATAAGTAGACAATTGTTTTAGTAGTTCTACAAAAGCTGTGGGCATAAAAACCATGGGCCAAAACCATCCCATAAACCTATGGCTCAAAAATCCTACCCATATGAGAAAAGTATGTTTTTCGATATATCGGGAACATTTTTTTAGGCCAAAAAAATTCTCGGGGTTGTGTCCCGAACCCAGCGAGACAATTGTGGAAAATGTACGGTACTCTTAGGGTATAGTCTTCAACATTTTCACACATGAAAATAGTCTCCATAACCTAACACAAGCCTCGGTAACCATTTAGAATTTGATAAGTAAATGTACAAGCTACACGTATATCTTTAGCATGTCATTTAATAGGGTAAGTGGAGATAGTGTGTGAGTAATAATTTCAAGGTTTCCTAAATGCAAACAAGGGAACTTGTCCATGTGGAATATGCTACGAGAATATTTTTGGTGCCCATGTTTAAGGTTATAAGTGGTATGTTGCAGGAAGACCACATAGTTCCAAATCATTACAAGAGTGAGGGAATGTGTGGGCTGATGGAGGGAGATCTTAGTTTTACTAAGGTCTTATGAGTTAATATGTTAACAATAAAAAGGATGAAAGTGTAGGGTGTTAAGAGGTTCTTCTTATGATTTACCATCAAGGAAGCTAAACGAGAAGCTCACGGACTCATACTTATGTGTGATAATATATGGTCTAAGCTAGTTTGGATAAAAATTCATGCATTTACAAGTAATGCCCACTTCCCTAGGACACTATTTAGATATATATTTCCTTCCATATTATAGTTTTCATCATGTTACTTGTTTATATGTTATATCAAAGACAGGTGTTTGGACTTACAATTTTCTTAGACTATGTTTCCTTGATGACATTGAGTTGGCACGGGGTGCCAACCTTATATTCTAACTAGTATGGTTATATCATGACACATTGAGATATTGTTTCTTTTGGATAGATGTACATGGTTGATATTTCAGGATTATGTATTGCTTATATTTTGATTGTGATGATGATGATAATTATAATTGAGTATGTTTTAAATTATAATGAGATTATGAAATGTATGTGTGATTGGTGTATTTTATCTTGAATTAAATAGATGTTATTTGGTTAATCTATTTGGGTAGATATGATGTGTGTGTTGAGTGTGCAAATTATGAACAGTTACAAAAGCTACGTGTAAAGGACCAAATATATATGTGAAAAAACAACTAAGAGGATGGAGGGGGAATAACTGCCACAAAGCTCCCTAGCCAACATGAGTCACCCGAGACTTAGATATTTGTGGGATGGGATCATGTGTAAGGTGAAAAGTGATTTTTTTGTTATTGTTGTTATCTTAGCTTATTACTAACCTTCTTGGTCAGTAACCAATTTTAAATTGCTTAATTAATCTCTTTTATTGTTTAATGTTAGTATGGTTCATGGGGGTAAATGCTTTCCATTTTTTCCTGATTTTTCCTTGGATGGGTGGTTGAAATATTTATTTTTTTAGTAATTTATAATTTTTCCTTTGAGGCCATTTTTAAATGAAGTGTGAGACAAGTAGACCTTGTCCCACACTCAAAAAACCCATCCTTACACCTACCCATGGGGTAGGCGTACTTGTTTGGAAGATTTAAGCCTTTTTGGACTCGAGAATGACCCCATTTTTAAAAAAGATTGGGTGGAAGGGGTTGGGTCAGCCATGGATGTCCACCTCAAAGCAAACTCAAAAACATATATATAAATAAATTTTAAAACAAAAAGTTATATGTGTGTGTGTGTGTTTTCTTTTGATATAAAATCTATAGAATCAATTTATATTATTTTGTTCAAAATCTGCATATAAAATCTATAAAAAAATTATATAACACCTGCAAAATCATTTATAGATAGATATAGATATAGATATAGATGCACATTTTTTTGAAGCCTCCTTCTCAATGCTTAAGGCCGTTGACTGTAAAATCAAAACTAGGAAAAAAAAACAATAAATTTGGGTTATACATATATGCATATATGTGTTTATATGTGTATAAAAACCCATATGCATATATTTTTGGCTTCTCTCTCCTCCATAGACCTACACAAAATAAATACTAAAAATAAAACAAAGAGAAATGAGAGAAGAAATGCAAAAGACTCGAGATAAAGGAAGACTTTATTAGTTGGGTTAGGGTTTCAGGTGCCCTAGATCTAACGGAGGAAAATAATTTAATCCTAGGGCTCACATTTCACCTTCCCACCTACCCCTTTTGACTAGTTGACCTTTTGTGGTTAGGTGCCCTTATTTGTTATATGGTTTTAATTAAAGTAGTTTAACTTTGGAATTAATATTTTTTAGACTTGTGTATTCTTATAGTATAGTCTTATTTTCAATTTGGAAATTTATTCACCTTAGAATAAATAACCCCATATTTCTAAAAAATTATTTTATTTTGATCAATTTATAACTATTTTGATAATCTAAATATCGGGAATAAAGTAAAATGATAAAACTATAGTGTTAGGTAAGACATAGGGTTTACCTCTTCCCAAGCGAGGTAAGTGTGCCTCTCAAGAAAGGTTAATTGTGTTTAATTACAACATCAAATATTTCCTCGTTAGACTACAATAACATTTCCTTGATCAAACAAAAAAATTACTCCATAATTTTTACCCTTAAATTTAATTGTTTTTGCATGTTAATGTTGGGCTTGACGTTTACTCTTTTCCACGTTAGTGACATGTTGATTTTATTTGAGAACAAGATCACCAATGTTGAATTCACGTTGTTTGAGATGTTTTTATATGCTCTTTTGATTCATTCTTGATAAATGTTGATATGTTCAAGGGTATTTAGATGGTGTTTGTCTAACAATTATAGTTATGATAGGCATTCTTAAAATAATCCTTATCAAAGATGAAGTCTCGAAGAGAGATATGGATAGAGGGAATTTAAACTTTGAGAGGGAGAATGTCTTTGGTGTCGTATGCTAACGAGTATGGTGTAGCACCTTAGGAGTTAAAAAGCTAGTCCGATATTCCCATAATGCAAATGGGATTTGAAGATGTCAATATCTACCGGCTTAATCAACAATTTTGATAAGGATTTTGTTGAGGGTTTTATTAGATGCTTTGGCTTGGCTGTGAGCTTGTGGATAGTAAGATGTGGAAAAGATGGGTTTAAATTATTTACAATTATCTGTGATTATTTTATGAGGTATACTAAAGCAATAGATAATGTGATGATGGATAAAGTTGACAATTTTATTTTCTTTAGTGGAGATAAAAGGGATTGATTCCACCCATTTTGTAAATTATTTAGTCGTTATAATGATGAAATTTTGTTTTTGAGATGAATGAGGGTTGATAAGGCCAATTAGGTCTAACCCCATAGCAAAAAAGGCCAAATATATTGATCCAATTAGAAAGCAGGGATCTGGGGATGTGTGTAAGATTGGAGTGTTGTTGGCATTTGATGTACTTCTTAACATAGTCCCAATAGTATTGGTTAAGATTATGTCAAGAGTAGCAATACGCGGGATCCTTTTAGAAAAAACTAAATCACTGTTGTAGTGTCCACCACATATTTTTTTATGGACTTCTTGGATAACTAGATGATCCTTTGGAGTTTTAAGACATCGGAGATGAAGCCAAAAACCCTCTTTTGTAAATTATACCCCCTAGTATGATGTAGCGGGATGCACATTGTTAAAAATATATGTAACCATTTCGGATAGATATGAAGGTATTTTTCATGTAGATAGATAGTCATATGTATGGGTATATCAAATATCAAATTGAATACCTTCTATATGATTGATGGTAGGAAGATCTTTGTTAGTGTAATATGGTTGATCAAGTTTGTGTATGATGATGAAGAGTTTGGAATCATCTAGTGATAAAGAAATGAGAGAGCCAAGTGAAGCCATGGTGTCCAAAAAATTGTTAGATGAGTGAGGGGTGGTTTTGATTTTATAACGGTAGAATATTTTTAGGAGATCTTTGATGATTGTTTTCTATTTTTTCAAGATTTCATTTTTACATTGATAGATCCCTTTGATTTTATTGATGACAAGTTGTGAATCCCCATAAATGTCAAGGATTTTTATACCAATGAACACATCGGTTTGAATTCTTGTGATGAGAGCTTCTTATTCCGCCATGTTAATCATGAAATCAAAATTGATTTTGAAGGATAGAAAAATAGGGGTGTCCCAAGGGGTTATTATGACTATTTTGACACCCCCTTAGTTGCATTTAGACTGTATAAAAACAAGGTCATTTTGAGAGGTGTGTTATCTTGGTTGAGGGTGTTGATAGATTTGTCACGAAACTATTCATAGGGGATTTGATTGGTAGTAAGGGAGCTTCAGAGAGCTAATCAATGATAATTTTCCTTTTAACGGAATTTTGAGAGATAAATTCAAGGTCGAATCTGTCATGAGCACGAGCCATCTGGTTATGCAATCATTGTGATATGGTTTAGATTGCATGGATTTTAATGTATTAAAAATTTTGAATACATATGTTTTATAATTGAGGAGATAATGATGGATTTTATAAGTTGTAAAGTACAAGGCATAACATAAATTTTCTACTTTGGAATAATTGGTTTCATGCTCATGAAGCGCGACTTATGGAGTAGACGGCATGCCCCTTACCTTGTTCATCTTGATGTGCTAACATGGCTCCTAAGTCTTAATCAATAGTGGATATATAGAGATAAAAGGGATCCCCCTCACATGGAGGTATAAGCATTGGTGGAGATAAGAGGTATTTTTGAGGGCATCGAAGGCATGTTGACAATAATTTTCCCACTTAAAGTAGATTTCCTTTCTTATAATATGATGGAAAGGTTCGAAATGATTTGATATCGTTGAGAGATAAAGTGACATATTGATTGAATCTTTCATTCAAGGCTAGAGTTGTTTAAGGTTGGATGGAAGATACATTTCAAAAATTTCCTTGACCTTGGTAGGGTCAACTTCAATTCCCCCGGTGGATACTATGAACCCTAAGATGTTTCATGTGAGAACTCAATACATATTTAGTTGGATTAATATGGAGAAATAACTATAATGAGACATGTAAAGATCATGTTAAGGACAGGTTAGGTGGTCTCTTCAGTTTTGGATTTAACCAATAGATCATCCATGTAGTCTTCTACGATTTTGTGGATGAGGTCAAGAAAGATGTAGGTCATAGCACGTTGATAAGTAGTTCTTGCATTATTCATGCCAAAAGGAATTACTCTATAGTAAAATGATCCCCACGAGGTGATATAGGATGTCTTATGTTGGTCTTCTGGTGCAATGAGGATTTGTTTATAACCAAAAAAACCATCCATAAGAGACAACATTTCATGTTCTGTTGTTAGATCAAAGAGCTAATCAATGTTAGGTAGGGGAAAATCGTCTTTTGGGAAAATAAGGTTAAGGTCTTCAGATTCCATACGATGCGTAATTTCCCAATGGCTTTATTGATGGGTATGATGTTAGAAACCCATTGGTGGTAATCGATAGGTAGTATGAAATTGGTTGAAAGAAGACATTGAAGTTCTTCTTTGACTAATAGTGTGATTCGAGGATGCATCCTATGAAGCTTTTTGCTTCATGGGCTTAACATCGGGATAGTGATGATATTATGGATAATGATGTTAGGGTCTATACCAGGCATATCATTGTAATACCATGAGAGATATTAATTTGTTTGGATAATAATGCGGTGATTTTTGGAGTTCATGTGGGTCTAAATCTTGATCGATCTTAACAATATGTAGTTCTTGTTATGTATCAATATTAACATCATTAGTTAATTCTTTGAGAAGCGTAGATGTGTCAATTGGTAAATATTTTTGAAGATATTGATCCTCACTACCCATGTAAATTAAGATGGCATCATCATCATAAAAATGAAGAATGTTGATAGTGGGAGAGTCTTCATCTATCATGTGAGGAAGAGTCAAGGGAAGATTTTTTTGTCTTACCATTGACTTGATAAGTTGGTGGTCCTAATGTGATAATATTGATTAAAAAATTCATAAGGAATGGATATGGTATCATCGTTGTCGAGGGTAGGTCTGATGATGGTGATGGGTGTGGTTGTGATTCTAATTTTGACGGTGATGGGTTTGAAGATATTTCTTTGAAACCAAGGTCATACTTTTCATGAGGCTTCCTCCAGTCTTCAAAGGGAAATTCATGCGGACCTTGTTCATACCTATCAAGACCAAAGCCTTTCTAGGTGTAGCAGTGGAGGTAGGTTTGGGAAAAGCGGGGTTTTAATAGGAATGAAAATTCCAAGGAAAATGGTTGAGCGTGAGGTTCACTATCAATATGGGATGAGGGGTGATCAATGCCTTCATACACAAGCTATGTTTGGAGGAACGAGGGACCAAAGGAAATGATATTTCCTAGATTAGGCTCATATAGTGGTTGTTTGTCAGGTCTCTCATATGTTTTAGGTGTAGGGAGTTCATTGATGGTTAGGAGGAGATACTCTCCCAATGAGATCCATTGCATGATGTCTTCAAAATATTGATCATCTAGTAGTTTAGATGTGGGAACAAAGGAACTCATAGAGGCATGATTTGAAGAAGTGGAGTTTTGTAGCGGAATTAAATTTTCATTAGTCTTGTAGATCATGTGATAGACTTTAAACATATTTAGATCAATGGGGACAACAACAGTCTTACTCTCATATTCATACATCATACACCGATATAAAGTAGATGAGACATAATTCATATTGCATTATTAGAGAAACACCACATATCTATTGGTTCAAAGAATGCACGAGTGAATGATGTGAGTCATGAATTGTTCCAAGACAAAAATAAAGCAAGCATACAAGATTTTAAATTACAAAAATACAAGAGAGATAATTACAATAACACATAAATGGCTCCAACTCAATATGATAAAATATAATAATGCAATAGATGTAAATATATGAGCTGAATGTGTATTCTCCTCCTAGAATCATGGAAATCTCCACACATAATAGTGGTAACCAACACCTAGAATAGTTTTTTCAAGTGGTAATCGACATACTAGAATAGTGTATTCAATTGGTAATCAACACCTAAAATAGTGTATTCATGTGTACACCTAAGTAAGCATATCCCATAAGTGTAGGGAAACTCCAAGTGATGTGGAATATCCCAGTACGATAATAAAAATAAAGCCAGAAAATAAATCCTACACTAACATGCATAACTAGGGATGACCTAGCAAAGATGACGTATTTTGACTCTCCTTCTACAACATAGAAGAGTTCATGAAAACTTTTACACCTACTTTGATAGGTGTTGGTGAAATATTTTGTTGATATGGCAATTTAAGTGTTTCCACCGATGCTCATGAGGCTATGCCCCTTTGCATTGAATGATGTAACTCCCATTATTGAATGTAAACTAATCTAATCTTATATAATTGTTTTGGGTTGGAAAAATAGGTCGGGGATCACACAAGAACACTTCCATGAACCTATGGCAAAGTGCTTGTATGGGGTGCAAGGGAGGAAATTATTGTGATGAGTGGTGAAGGAGAAATAAATTATGAAAGTAAATTTATTGCTATGAGTAGGCCAATTGTAGATTTCACACCCAATAACCAAAGTATTTGAACATTAAATTAGAAGAAATAAACAATGAATTCATTATTGAGACAAACAAAACCCACACTGCATACGTTTTCTAAGGCTCATTCATCAAAGACACAAAGCTCCTTTTTACCACTACGCTTACAAAATGAATAAAAGAGAGAAATATAAGAACACATAGGAAAAGGGGAATGGAAGAAATGTAGATTTTATTCCTTGTGTAGTGATGAAATACAAAGCATCAATCAATCTACCACAATTCACAATTGCTACCAAGAACTAAAATTTGGAATTTTTCAAGATCTTTTGGAATGGAGAAGCCATCCCAATTTATAGCCTTGTGAATTGACCTTTCATCTCCCCCTACATGACTCTTCATGTTCCTATTCCACTTATGACCTTTTAATTTCCCTAGAAGAGAAAAATTTAGTATCTCTTATAATTTTGAGAGAATAATTTTACAAATTACAAATATTGTCACTTAAGTGAATAGGACAAAATACCATGATTACATACAATGAAGAATTAGAAGAAAGGGAGAGAAAGGAAGAAGGGAAGGGGATTAATTGAACTTTTTGAAGAAGCTCCTTCTGATGAAGAACTTGTTGATGATGATCACAATCTCCTCCTTTTGCATGATGCACAAATAATCTAGACCGCTGAATGAGTGTTTAGAAACATTGTTTCAAGACCTCCCAATGTGAGCTTGAGATGAACATGAACCTCACCCATGATGATGCATTCTTGATCTCACAATGAGAGTGAGGATCACTCTCTTATTCCTTAGGCTTTCACAATTTTCATTCATGATGCTCAAACCTCTTGATACTTGCATCCTTGTTCTACATAGTATGTTGCAAGATTACAAGCTTTCACTTTCCTACTCGATAGATGTGAGCTCTTTCCTAGCTCACTCCTAGTTTAAATCAACTCACCAAGCTCAAATCACTCACTCACTTAGCTTAATCCAACCAACTCACTTAGGGATGATGATGGATCCAACTTGACAAATGAATATGATAACATCTTATCCAATGAACCAATTGAGTTCTTGACATCTTTTGAATCTCTTCTAACCGCATAATATCCCCGTATTTTACCTGTTGTGCTTTGTGATGCTCTACTTTGTTTCGGACATAGGTGAACTCAAGATGATGCTTCCGAGACCTATATGGAGGTTTCATTTTTTTAGCTATGAGATCATACCATAACCATTTAAAGAGTATACGAAGTGAAAATATGAGTGAAAATGGAGCCATCTATGAATTTCTACACCCAAAATGAAGACTTTCTATTTTTAGCGAGTAAGACCGAACCCGTTATTTTGGAACATATTATCTAGTTTTCTCAAATCGACATCTTGAACCTTATGAAACATTCTGATTTCCCTATAGTGATGATGTATTCCTATAGTGATGATGTATTGCTATTTTTAGCTACTTTTTATTTTTAGCAGGATTTTTTCCAGACACGTTATTTCGGGAAAATTACCAATTTTGTTGTGTCTTCCATTTTGTATTGTTTCTGATTGTTTTGTTGACCCAAACTTATAATTTGGGGAATTAATATTTTTAGCATGTAGAGGGGCATAACATATTATATTTTTATTAAGTAACAAAAATGACATCAGTTTGTGATAGGAACATTATTTTTAGATTTGGTTCTTCGTCATGATCTCGTGCTCCAAATTTGGTGTGTTTTGTCCACCTAATGCTTTGAAATTAAAAATAAAATTTCCTTGGTGAGGTTTTTAGGTCCAAAGCTTCCATTTTAGAGATTAATGGAGTCACTAGGATTTATATATCATATAGATTCTTTGGAGAATAAAATTCAGTTCAAATCTTAGTATGATCAATTCCTCTGTTCATCGGCAATGAAAAATCATCATTCTAGTGACCATGGATGCTCTGAGAGAAATTTGACATGGTGTTTGAAAATTTGTTGGTTTAATGGAGGTTTTTTAGCATAATTGATGGATTTGTAGAGAAATAATTAATGGAAAATTATTTTCCATGGATTTTATAAATTCTTATGGCGGCGCCTTTCTCACACACACGTGGAAGGAAGAAGCACGAAAGTTAGGAAATTTACAATTTGTTGGGTTTTAAATATTCTTGGGAGGGAGCATAAATTTGTTTCCCAACTATCCCAAGGGGAAGGGATAGATGAGTTAGAAAAATTCACCCTCACTTCATCTTGACAAGTGGCGAGAGGTGATTTCCCGGTGAAGGAGAGAGAGAAAACAAGCAGTTAGCACCCAGGGGCTAAAACTAGATCACATAAGGAACCTGAGCAAGGGATGGACATGGGGAAATTTTTTGTCCCAACTATACAAATAGGATGGGATAAATGGGTCAAAAAAATTCACCCTCACCTAGGAGTGGCAAGTGGCGGAAATTGATTTGACGAGGTGAGAGGAGAGGGGACAGAAAATAACCTATGGAGATTTTTTCGAGGTCACATGAAGAATCAAGGCCTATCTTGGGCATGGGGCACATTTTTATGTCCCAATAGTCCCAAGGATATGGGATAGATGTGGAAGAATAATGCACCCTCAACTAGGAGTGACAAGTGTCACTTCGTGATTACGCAATGGGAAGGGCTAGGATTAGGTGAGAAGGGGCTTATCTTGCAACTTTGGGCTTTGTGGGTGGTCGTATGATGATCGAGGGGATTAACTAGTTATGGGAACATTTTTTTCCTAAATATCCCAAGGGGATAGGAAAATGTGTGCCATCATTTGGTGATGACATGTGTCCACCCTTAAAATTGGCTAAGTCCCTGGAAGCTTACCTTAGAGAGAGGCTTGACGACAAAGTTTTTGGAGTATTTGGAGGTATTTTTGGAACTTATTTATATTAATTTGAATCCAAAATTTATTTTTAGAAGAATGGGATGGTTCCCATACTCTAATTATTCCTACAACCCCCTTTAAAATATCATTTTTCTTGTGACCACAAGGTTGTGCTTGCTAAAAACAAACTGTGGGAAGAAGCACATGTGTCTTGTCAAAAACTGAAAATACCATCATTTCAAGGACTGAACCATATTTTCAATAGTATATCGTTTGACCTCTAACTCATTATGGATCTCCTGAAATAACTTCCTAAAGCTCGGGTGTTATTTTGAAGTGCAAGCTCTTTCACCTTCAAAAACCCGCTTCCACTTAACTTGTTCCAAAAACTATAAATCTTCCCTAAATATTCCTAAACCACTTACACAATGTTTTTATATCCTCAATATCACTTCCTAATGAATTTGGTCCTTCAACTCTCTCCTAGGGGATGTACACTAGTCCTGGAAAGGAAAAAATAGCATTCCTAGGTTCATTGAATAATTTGCCTTGAGACGCACCGTATTGTATTGAAAGAACTTAATGAACTTACTTTTATATTTCAAAAGCATGGGAAAGATTATCATAACATAGATGAATACTTGAAAGGATAGGATAGGCCTAACATAGACTTAAAATTGATCTGGATAAATGCTTAGGAGGGTTTACATGTAAAAATTCGACACAGGGTTATAGTTGTCATGTTTCAACATTGAATTGTGCCTTTGCAAAAACACAAGTACAAAAATAAGTAAGATAACTATGCCCAAGGTGGGAGAAACAATATCATTGAAAGCGTGTAAAACAGCAAGTGATTGAGTGACGATGGTATTAGGTAATTGAAGTTGTTTGAAGTAATGAGTCAAGGTTATATTGATGTTAACACCATTTTCAGTCATAACTATTTTAACCAGAGTGTATTTGATCTAGGTAGTTATGAATAGGGGAGGTCGTGATACTCGGGCTATAGTGATGAAATCTCATAATCATCGAATTTGATGCCTATAGCCATTTTTAGGACACCAATAAGGTGGTGAATGGTATGGGCTTACCTTATGGTACCAAGATGGCTTGAAGGGATTTGATCATATCTTGGCAATGCTTCGGGAAATTTTGGATAAGTTCATAAGGGGACTCTTGGTGCCCATTCCGAGCCCTGTTTAGAACCAAGTTGAGTTTTCCAAAATTTCCCCTTACCCTTAAAAACTCTTATTTACATGTGTTCAGTAAATACCCAAGGTTCCTGATTATCCAAAATCACTCCTTCCCCTGATTTTGAACAAATTGAAAAATGGGCTTGACCATTCCACTCTAAGAAGTTCGTTGTGAACTAAGTTGGTTATCCACATAGTATAGAACTTAATGTTCTATGGGTTTCTCCATTATGTGAAAAAATAAAAAATATTATCGATACCCGGGAGGAATTGTAGCATGGTTCACTATCATTCAAATTGACTCAGTCTCACCAGCTAAGGTAAGGTATGGGGTGATTGTTTGTGAGAAATGGAGGAATGTGGCTATATTACAAATCCGTGGAATACTATTTAAAAACATAGCGGGTATATTATAAGGTCGGCACTTTGTGGACTTCTAAATCCATGGGACACTCAAGAATCCATTGAATGTCGCAGAACATGCAAGACAACTAAGAGACCCACAAGAAAAAGAGAAATGCAAAGCAAATCATGGAACAAGTAAATAGAGTATTTTCACCAATAACTCTCATTACGGGTACCCAAGTCATGCAAAATTAATAAAAATACAATTACTCTCTTTTGTCTAAAGGTATGTTGATTTACGAAATCATAGTAATTTAATTAACAAAGAAGATGAAAAGAGAATATATATACTAGGAATCAAATGGGGATTCTATAGGGGCCCCAACCCTTAAAATTCACATGAATTTTGGTATACATATACAAAAAGGGATGCTTTTGTAACTAAATATATTGTCAATTTATGATTACAAAATCCTCCGCAAAGGAGGGGATCCAATCTAACATATTTTTCATCCTAAATTCAAATTCTTTGTGATCTTGAGCCCCATAAACATATTGGACATCTCCTACTAAACCATGAGACATACCCTTGTCCATAAGTTCCTTGATGCTTGCTTTTGGGCCTCCAAAATCTTGATTAATTCCAAATTTTTCTATAAGAGGAGACCCATTCAAGGAGGTTAGACCCACTTGTGAGGTAATCCTTAATACCTCAACAGTAAAATTGAAGGTTGAAGATGGCCCGAGTACATCAACTGAAACAATAGGAACAATCTCAGGTACACCAATTTGATCAACAAAAAGTGGCTTAGATGCACTTGTTGGGTTAACTAAGCCCCTTTTGTATTTTTTCAATGGAGGTAGTGGATTTTCAGGATCCCTCTCGAGAAGAAGATTACATCTATGATTTTTCAATATTGGTGAGCCTTTGCTCTATTATGGCTATTCTACGAAATTAAGGATATATCCTCTACAAGCTTGTCATCAGACACTACATGGACATTAACTGGGATCTCTTTCTCTATTAATTCTTTGATAAAAAATTTAGGGTATATATGAATGGTGTTCATGTTAATAGTTGGCCTACAATAGAGCCATAATTTCTTTAATTGATCAGGAGCTACATGGTCATCTAGGTGAAACAAGTGATGAAACAAAATATGAAACACAGAGAAGAAGGAATTCATCTTAACAACCTTCCGCATGAATGAAATTCAAACTGTATGTGGGATGGTAATGGTCTTGTAGGATCTACTTGGTCTTCAATCATGAATAACATCCTAACAAAAGCTTCATTTGGGCTAGAAAGGTTAAAAATTACGTGCAAGGTTTCCAAAGAAATCTCCTTCAAACTATTTCCTAATTCCACATCCGCCATTGCTTGAGAAGGATTAACACAAGTTATTTCACAATAAAATTCACTTATAACACTCAAAGGAAGTTGTAAATTCATGATAAATTAGAAAGGATTTATATAAGAATGGATCTTGAAAGGACTTGTAAGAATTATCATATCGGGATTGAATGCAACATCAATTTTGGATATTCACATAGATTTTAAAAGGGGAAATGGATTAATGTCTGTAAAAAAGTATTTCTTTTCTCTTGGTTCAAGGTTTTACGCAAGGGAAGCATAAAATTCAAGAGAATATCTATGATTATCCATTTCCCAAAACATATCCTCCAAAAGGTAGGTGTCAAATCAGTTAGAATAATGGCATGAAGGAACAAGTGGTTTTTGATGGGTGCATGAGTGATTGTGACAAAGTAAATAGGAAAAAAAAGATTAAGAAAAAAATCAAAATATCTTACATGCATCCATGTCGGCAACCAAAAATAGAATCAAGTTAAGGAATAAAAAGGAATCTTTGCAGTTACAAGATATTTTCCAAAAATGGAGTTCATTTTCCATGCCTTCTGGGATGGTTTGTTGATGTTTTTGGGGGAATCAAGGAAAATTCGTAGCCAATTTTGTATAAATATGAGGGTTTGTCCTCATATGAAAGGGGGTTAGTTTTTCTATTTTAGAAGTTGAGAGAAAAGACTGTAACTCTGCATATTTCCATTTTCTTTGTAGGGAATACATATGAATTTTAAGTTTTCAATATTTTGTGTCAAGGTGGTTGCATTGTATAGCCATTGACAAACATTGAGGGCATTTGATTTATGTCCCCTTGTCAAGAAATTGAAAGTTTGAATGACATATGACTGTTGATGATTCTAGTATTGTGTTATGGGTCTTGTATGTTGGACTTTGATTAATGAGTTATAATTTCTACTACAATTTTGTGTTTATTACTTCTATATGTAATACACTAGATCAGTCCTTGATAGTTGTATTTTGGTTATTAATTCAATATTGTGTTGTGAACATTTACTCTACAATATTGGATCTAATTCTAAAATCCTTACTGCAACCATCTTGTTGAGTGATTTTTGTTATCCTTTAAGTGTATCTTGGGCATGTGAGAATAAGAGCAACAAATACTTCATTAGGATGCTTGCATAAGTTTTATGTTGAGTGTTTTAGAGATTGTGTTGAAAATTTTCATCTATTGAGCATCAATGAATGCAAATATTTTCTTTTGGAGAAATTGTCACTACCTAATCATATGTTCTTTACTTTCCAGAATAGCATGTTATCATGATAGTTGTTGATGCTTTGTTACAAGAAGTCTATCACCATTTAATCCCCATCTTTTACAAATCAAACCTACTATCCAAATATTTGTTCACTACTCTATTGTTCTACCTTTAAGCATCACTGAATATACCTCCTCTAGCCTATTCTCCCATCAAAAGGTGATGTAAGAACAACTAAAATTTATCATCTATAGTAACTTGTGTGTCTGGAGTACTAAGCATATATGACATTCTTGTGGCAAATATTACGAGTGATTTTTTTATTCATGGTCATGATTATCTCATATTGATCCACCATATGAAAAATCAATAAGAACAAAGAGATTACTACCATCTCCAAGTTACCCAACGGGTTCTCTCACCCTGGTTCAAGGCAGGACTAGAAGTAGCAAGACAATGTCATCCCCTGTGTATGTGCCTCCCAATCATCCCAAGAGCTTGGTCCCAATAAGACATCTCCTCAGCTATAAATGACATATACCACACATTCTATCATTCTCCAAGAATTCTCACTCTCTGAAAATGTTACTAAGCCCCAAGGGGTGTAGAATTGGGAACCAACATGCTTCCGGTGCCATTTCTAGGGACTCTTTACTCAAGGAAAGGTTAAGAATATGTAACTTTATAGTGCTTTGCTAAATACATGCTAGTTTTCTAGTATTATCCATAAATTTCCAGTTATAAGTAGGCTTTGCATAAAGCTTGTGCTTCCATGAAGTATATTAAGGGTTGAATAATAAGAATATTGTGAAAAATAATAAATATCTGTAGAATCTTTAGCTTACAGGTGGTGAATAAATATTTTCCAAATATTTGAGTTAATATACATATCTAGGGTGGAAAGCCCTAGTGGCGGCTCCATCTTTCAAATAAAATGGGTTAGACTAGTTCAAAAAATTAGCTTACCCATCTTTCTAATCAACTCTCCCCTTTGCAAAACTGGAAGGACAAAGATCCTTTTTCAGATCTGATCCTATGAAGAGATTACTCCTAGAATTGGAAAATGTACATTTGAGAAGGAAACAATTTTGGAAACTTGTGGGTGATTAAAGTTCTATATAAAATGGTGTTTAACCTTCTGAATTTGATCCACCTTTAGTAGAAGACTACTCTAGTACACCTGATAGTTCCAATCTAGGTAGTCCTCAAGAATATTTACATTCCTTATTTCAAGAGGGTCCATCCTCTACAAATAACAAAGGTATTCCTCACATTCCCTATTTTTGACTCATAATAATATATTATATTGTGATAATGAGTCCTAAAGAGGTTTCCATTGTGTGGATCATACCCCTCTACCCTAGAGACCTCCAGTTCCCCATTGTTTTAACCCTCATTTTGAAAATCCTTCACCAAATAATATGAAACAACCTCAGCCAAGAGTTCCTTTCGTATTCACTACTTATAGGCCAATAAGGTTCCATGGAATGGTGGGCTATCCTAATGAAGTGTCAAATGATATCAGAAGCAAGTTGCCTCAGTTTTAAGGGAATAATGCTATGAGTTGGGATCAACATCTTAAATTCTTTCAAAATTTCATGGATGATTATGAAGTTGAATTTGAGGATATTTATGTTAAATTGTTTATACATACATTAGAGGAAGATGTTAGGGAATGGTACAATTTATTACTAGAAAATTCAATTGATTCTTGAGCTGAAATGAAGAATGATTTCAAATTACAATATGGTGATAAAACTGACCCCAGGTTTCTTCTATCAGAGTTTGAAAATATTAAAAAGAATCCTAATGAATGTGTACAGGATTTTAACACTAGGTTCAATTACCAACTAATATAAGGCCCAATGATGAGTCTTGTTTAATTAAATGCATTGATGCTTATGATAAAAAGGCAAGGAGCTTATTACTTAAGAGACAAGGCTCCACAGACTCCAAGACAAGATTTTTCTATGGCAATCTAGATAGAGAATAATATCAAGGCCATTGGGAAGCCTCCTAAAAGGGAAGGTGTCAAGTTGGTAAATCCTAAGAAACAATAAGCAAGTAAATCATGGATCTAGAAGAAGTGGTTGAAAATTTTTCTAGACCATTCAAATAGATTTCATATAAGCTTTTAGAGTGGAGAAGGGATTGGTTTCAAATCCTCAAACTCAACATCATGCCCCTAGACATAATATATTTGGGAATTATCCCAAAGGAGATCACTAGGTGAGGACCAAGGAAAAGGGCCTATGGGTTCAAGAAATAAGTAGAAAGCCTTCAGAGATAACAAAGAAGTCCCATATCCATTGAAAACAAGAGTATCACTAGTGGAGGAGGAGCACATTATTGAGTGTGATAAATGTCTATTGTCACACCCTCCTTATGAGAAGCCTGCTGAAGATGATGATAATAATGATGAAGCTAATTTTGGTGATATATGCATGATGGAATTCCCAAAAGATTCAATACAAGGGGCCACCTCTACTGATCTCCTATATGCTAAAATTGTGGAAGAATTTTGGGCTTGCAAAAATAGGTATTCTCCCTCCCTTATATAGTTAATGTTGATATTGATATGGCTCAATCATTTGAGCTCCCAAATCATGAATTTAAATATCTAAGAGCATTAATGTCTAAGAATATGATGGTGGAATCCCTAGTGAAGAGGAAAGGAACTTATTAATTAATGTTTTAGTTTCCCAAGAGAAGGAATATAACCTTCAGAAAAAGACAAATTAAAGGACATGTCCCTACCCCTAAGACAAAGATCTCTCTCTTAACCAATATCCCCAAAAGAACACACCAAATAAAGGGCCCTATCAATACATCAAAACCAAGCACTTTTTCCTCCACCCAATCTATAAGGGATAGTATCCCATCAAAAATATAGTCACCCTTACCCCTAATAAAACCTTTCCCAAGTATGCAACATGTGATATGGCCTTGATTTTGAGTCAAATCAAAATCACTATCCCTATTGTGGAATTACTTATAATTCCTTAGCATAGAAAGAGGGCATTTGAATATTTGGGGTTGAAGGAGGATTTAGTTGTCAAAGAAATGAATACAAGTAATGTGATAATTCATCCCATCATATTTGAATTTGAAATAACATAAGACCAAGAGAATATTAAATAACCCCGGAAGTATATTTGGGTACTTCTTAGTAGAATCACAATTAGATGTGGATCCTTTCTTCACCACTCTAATTGTCAATGAATGAATTCTCCATAATTACATGTTTGATTTAGGGGCCTCATGTAATGTCATGCCTTTATAGGTCATGAATGAATTAGACATCAAGATAACATTGGCTTTTGGGAAATGATTTTCCATGGATTCAAGAGAAGTACCAATTGTTGATATGTCAAAGGTTTGGTAGTACAACTTGCTCCTTATCCTAGAAAATATTTAACTATGAATTTGGTTATAGTTGACTATCATGCTAAATGGGGCATGTTGTTATCAAGAAAATGGGATGTTAGTGTAGGGGGTAGTGTTCAAATGGACATGTCCTTTGCTTTTATACCATTGGAAGGAAATCTAGTCAAGTTACACAGTAGAGAAAATGATATACTTTATTGAGGACCCTTTGAATGCTTCTTACAAAGTATTGTTTATTGATATAGATTTGGGTAACTTTATAGGTTGTGCTGATTTTGAAGATCATTATATGGATATCAATGCACACCTTGAAGATGTCAATGTCCCATGGACTATGAATTTTGATGGAGCATGTTCTAATGTTGGAAATGGAGCTAGAGTGGTTTTGAATTCTCCAAATCATGGTTCTTTTAACTTCTATTTTAAATTAAAGTTTGAATGTACCAATAATGTGGTTGAATATAAAGCATTGCTCCTTGGTTTAATATTTTCATGGAGGCATGGGATTAAATATCTCATTGTCAAAGGATATTCTAAATTAGTTGTAAATCAATTTAGAAGATTATATGCAACTAAAAACTAGAGGCTAAAATAATATAAGCATGCAGTTTGGGATCTTGTATAATTGTTTTATTCCTTTAATATCCTTTATCATGAGAGAAATAAGAACACGAAAAGCCAACAAGTTGGTTTTTCTAGCTTCTAGGTATGATAATAAAATAGTGTTTCCTTATTGAAATCATGAAGTAGAAGTGCTAGTTAGACCCCCAGTCCCCGATAACATTCAATATTAGCAATTTTTTAAGATGATGCTCATATCCAAAGGTTATTAAATTACAGAGGTGAATTAACCAATCAACTCATTTATCTTGAGGCTATAGTGGTGCTAAGTGAAGGAAAGAAAACCCTCTTTGGGAAGGATGGGATACAATTGAAAACAAATATTATCCCTAGAGGACTAGTTAGCCTTGAATCAAATTTTGATAGTACTAATAGGGTTATAAACAAACCTATCCATACATCTAGGGATATTGAGGAATATAACTTGGGAACCTCTCACAATCCAAGAAAGGTTAGTTTAGGAGGTAGCACAAATAAAGAATAAAAATAAGCTTATACTAAGTTGTTAAGGAAGTATCAGGACTATCTTGTATGGTCTTATTTTGATTTAAAGGCTTATAGGGAATATTTGTTTCAACATGAGATACCATTAGAGCCTCATACTACACCATTTAGGAAAAATAAAATTCCTATCAACTTCATCCTTGCAACCAAGATGTAAGAGGAGTTAACAAAGTTAAAATATGGTGGGATAATCCAACCCACTAGGTATTCCTCATGGGTGGAAAATTTGGTACCAATAACAAAATGGGATATTAGACTTTGTGTGGATTTAAGGAATCTATACAAGGCATCACTCAAATATAATTACACATTACCTAACATGGAAAATATGCTACATAAGGTAACAGGATCTAAGTTACTATCTACATTGGGTGGCTTATCAAGATATAACTAGGTAGTGGTGAAACAATCAGAATAGTTCAAAACCACTTTCACTACCCCTTGGGGAACATATGTTTATGTTAGGATGCCTTTTAGATTAATGAATGTTGGAGAAAATTTTCAGTTTAGAGCCATGGATGTGGCCTTCTCTAGTTTTATTAATGATTTCATTACAGTTTATCAAGATGATATAACTATTTTCTCTAGGAAAAGGGGTGACCATGAAAATATATTGATCAAATGTAGAGAGTATGGGATCTCATTAAATACAAAGAAGTGTCATTTTGGGGTACAAAAAGAAATGTTGTTAGGATATATAGTGTCACCTAAAGGGTTATGATAGACCCTAAAAGAGTGGAAGCAATTAACAAATTTCTTGAGATCACAATCCCCATCATGAGCATGTTGAAGAAAGATCAAGTAATGGGGAGAAGGGGTTGTCTAAGAATTTTGAAGGATTAAGTTTGGAGACACTTAAAACTGCCCCCACATTAACTAGCCCTATGTTGGGGTGTGGAGCCTATTTTTGGTCTTCTTGAATCAATGTTGAAGTGCTAGAGCTCGAATGGTTAAGTTTGGAGTCTTCAGAAGCATTCTACAATCGTTTCTTATGGCGTTGTTGTGCATTCGTTGTTAATTGCTACCGTTGTTGTTAATTAGTTGTTAACGTCGAGACTATTTTTCTAGCCGTGGGAAGTTGAAAGATCGTGACTTTCAAACTTCTAGGGTCGGCTTTAGGACTTCTTAAAAGGATTGTAATCCTATAAATAGAGGTGTTAGGGTATCTTGAAGATATCTTGAGTGTTCAAGAGGTCTTGAGTCTTAATGATCAAGAGGTGATCAAGAGTGATCAAGGTTATGCAATTGGGTGTCAATTGTGGTTTAGATGTGGTTTAGCATCTTTGGAATTCTATTGTGAGTTCATAACTGAGAGAAGATTGTGAGAGTTTTTTTACTCTTGTTGATAATAAAATCTGAGCAAGTTCTTGGTGGACGTAGCCCACATTGGGTGAACCACGTTAAATCTTGTCTTGTCTTCTTTTGTGCATTATTTATTTATGTTGTTATATTTTTGCAAGTATAATTTTGCTATATAGTTTCCTACTATTGTGGTTTGAGGAATTGTTTCGCATATTTGTTCTCTAATTCCTAACAATTGGTATAAGAGCTTTGGTGGTTTTTTTGCTGAAGTTGTAAATCACAGGAAAGTTTAGCTTGAGTGGGAGCTATGGTAGATGAGGGCAGATCGAGGGTTGAGAAGTTCAATGGGTAGAACTTTGGTTTGTGGAAGATGCAAATGGAGGATTACTTATATCAGAAGGACCTCCATGTTCCTTTGGCTGGAAAAGAAAAGAAACCTACACCATGTCGGATGAGGATTGGGAGTCATGGATAGAAAGGCACTCAGGGCAATTTGTTTATGCCTTGCATCTTTGGTTGCTTTCAACATATCACAGAGAAGACCATGGAAGGTCTCATGAGTGCATTGGGGAAGTTATATGAAAAACCCTCTGCCTCTAATAAAATATTTTTGATGAAAAATTTATTTAATATGAAGATGTCTGAGAATGGTTTTGTTGCTGATCATTTGAATGAATTTAATATGGTTGTGAGTATGTTAAACTCGGTAAAAATTGACTTTGATGATGAGGTCAAGGCTTTGTTGATTTTGTGCTCCTTACCAGATAGCTGGGACAACTTGGTTATGGCTGTAAGTAATTCAGTCTCTAATAACTCAAAGCTGAAGTTTGAGGATGTAATAGGTGTGATCCTAAGTGAGGAAATGTGAAGGAAGAGCACCGGAGATTCTTCTACTTCTGGAAATGCTTTGATGGTGGAGAGCAGAGGGAGACAAAAGAACAGAGGGAAAGGTAACCATGGGAAGTCGAATGATCATGGAAGGTCAAAGTCCAAGAGTAAGTTAGAATGTTGGCACTGTGGGAAGGTTGGTCATGCTAAGAAAGATTTGGGCTCTTTGGGATAAGAAGAACAAGAAGGAGGAAACTAAAGAGGTAAATGTGGCAAGCAGGTGATGTTTGTCAAGATGCCTTAATTCTTTCTTTAGATAATATTGTTGAATCTTGGGTGTTAGATTCAGGGGCTTCTTTCCATGCCACCCCACATAGACATTACTTTACTGATTTTGTTCAAGGTGATTTTGGACATGTATATCTTGGTGATGATGAACCATGCAACATAGTAGGGAAAGGTTGTGTTTGGGTGAAAATGTAGAATGGGAACACATGGCTACTTAAGGATGTCAGGCATGTGCCTAAGTTGAGGTGGAACTTGATATCAGTGGGACAACTGGGTAGTGATGGTTACGGTTAGTTTTATAGTGGATTCTTGGAAGGTTACCAAGGGAGCTCTTGTGGTTGCAAGAGGTAAGAAAATGGTACTTTGTATTTAACCAGTGGTGCTGATTATTGCAATTTAGTTGTTGCAGATGGAGATGCAACTTTGTGGCACCAGAGACTCGGTCATATGAGTCATAAGGGCATGCAGATTATAAAGGACAAGGTTGCCTAGATTAAAGGAGTTAGATTTGGACTTTTGTGAGGACTGTGTTTATGGGAAACAAAAGCGGGTGAGATTCCTCAAGGTTGGACCTACCAGGAAGGAGGGTAAGTTGGAGTTAGTGCATACAGATGTATGGGGGCCAGCTAAGGTAAACTCTATTGGTGGTTCATGTTATTATGTCACTTTCATTGATGATGCAACTAGAAAAGTTTGGGTATATTGCATTAGAAAGAAATCTGATGTGTTTGAAACTTTCAAAAGATGGAAAGCCTTGGTTGAGAATGAAACAGGTCTCAAGTTGAAATGTCTCTCAGTCGGATAATGGAGGGGAATATTGCAAGCAATGAATTTCTTGATTACTATTTGGTAAATGGGATCCGCAGGAAAAGAACGGTTCCAAATACTCCACAGAAAATGGAGTGTCAGAGAGAATGAACAGACAATCATGGAGTGTGCTAGGTGCATGAGGTTACATGCGGGGCTGCCACTCATGTTTTGGGTGGAAGTGTAAGCACAACTATTTATCTGATTAACAGAGGACCCTCTATGGCTTTGGATGGAGGTATACCTGAGGAGGCTTGGTCTGGTAAGAAAATTGATTACTCATTTCTTAGAGTATTTGGATGTGAGGTATTTTTCACATTGATAAAGATGATAGGACCAAGTTAGAGGCTAAGTCTGAGAAATGCACCTTTGTTGGATATGGTGAAGATGATTTTGGTTTCCGTGTTTGGAGTCTTAAAGACAAGAAAATATTTTGGTCTAGAGATATTGTCTTTAATGAAAAAATCATGTATAAAGATCAGTTGCAGGAACAAAAAGAGGAATCAAAGAAAGAATACACAGTGTTAGAGGACATTGCAGACAACAAGGTGTCCAAGGGCCTTTCAGGTGTACAACATGTTTCGCACAACCTATTTCAGTACCTACTCATCAGAACCCCAAACTCCTGAGGTGAGAAGGTCTTCTAGGGTAAGAAGGGAACCTGAAATGATTTACTCCATCTTTGAATTATTTATTGCTCACTGACAGTGGAGAGCCAGAGTGCTTTGAGGAAGCAGTGCAGGTGGATGCCAGGAAGAAGTGGGAGCAGGCCATGGATGAAGAGCATAGATCTCTTATGGAAAACCTAGACTTGGGATCTGGTGGAGCTACCCGAGGGCAAGAGAGCATTGCAGAACAAGTGGGTGTATAGAATCAAAGAGGAAGATGGAGGTAGGAAATGATACAAGGCCGGTTGGTGGTCAAAGGATTTACACAGAAGAAAGGTATAGACTTTGATGAAATTTTTCTCCGGTTGTTAAAATGACTTCTATTAGGACTATTCTTGGTTTAGTATAGTAGAAGACCTACACTTAGAATAGTTGGATGTGAAGAGATGCATTCCTTCATGGTGAGTTGGAGGAGGAATTGTACATGCAGCAGCCACAGGTTATGAGGTCAAAGGGAAGGAGAGGTTAGTGTGCAAATTGAAGAAGAGCTTGTATGGCCTAAAACAAGCTCCACGCAGTAGTGGTACATGAAGTTTGACAGTTTTATGCAGGAGTAGGGTTACTCCAGGTGTCACTCAAGACCATTGCGTGTACATCAAGAAGTTTCTTGATGGTAGTTATATTATTTTGTGCTGTATGTAGATGATATGCTTGTTGTAGGGAAGAACATGTAAGAAATAAAGGTACTCAAGAAGCAACTAGGTGACTCCTTTGCTATGAAGGATTTGGGGGCAGCAAAACAAATCCTTGGTATGAGAATAACTGGAACAGAAGGAGAGGAAGCTGGTATTATCTCAAGAAGAGTACATAAAGAAGGTCTTGGAGAGGTTTAGTATGCAGGATGCTAAACCGGTTGGTACTCCTTTGGCAGGTCACTTTAAATTATCAAAGGAGCAGAGTCCCAAGACTGAGGAGGATAGAATCCAGATGTCCAGGGTACCGTACTCATCAGTAGTTGGTAGCTTGATGTATGCTATGGTATGCACTAGGCCTGACATTTCCCATGCAGTGGGAGCAGTGAGCAGGTTTATGAGTGATCCAGTGCAGTAGAGAGCGACGAGCAAGAAAGTGGATCCTTCGGTATTTGAGAGGGACCATGGGAGAGCAGCATTGTGTTTTGGTGGATTAGACACTACATTACGTGGCTATGTAGATTTGGACATGGCAGAGATTTGGACAACAGGAGGAGCATGACAGGTTATGTATTTATGGTTGGTGATACAACAATGGTGAGTTGGATTTCATGGTTACAAAAGGTTGTGGCTTTTTCAACCACAGAGGCTGAGTATGTTGTTGCCACAGAGGAAAGCAAGGAGATGATTTGGCTACAATAGTTTGCTTGATGAGTTGGGTCATAAGAAGGAAGTTGGGAGACTACACAGTGATAGTCAGAGTGTTATTCATTTGGTGAAGAACTCCACTTTCCACTCTAGGATGAAGCACATTCAACTGAGATATCATTTCATCAAGACAACTTTGGAAGAAGATAAGTTGAAGCTAGAAAAGATTCATACTAGTCAGAATCCTATGGATATGATGACCAAGGTGGTCACAAGGGAGAAGTTGAAGTTGTGTTCAACTTTGATTGGCCTTCATGGTTGATAATGAAGGGTTAAGAACTTTTCTCAGTGGAAACAATCTCCAAGTGGGAGATTGTTGGGGTGTGGAGCCTATTTTTGGTCTTCTTGAATCAATGTTGAAGTGTTGGAGCTCAAATGGTTAAGTTTGGAGACTTCAGAGCATTCTGTAGTTGTTTGTTGTGAATGTTGTTATGTAGTCACGTGCATGTTGCGACGTTGTTGTTAACATGTTGTTAATTGGCTATTAAATCGGGGACTATTTTTCCAGCCATGGGAAGTTGAAAGATCATGACTTTCAAACTTCTAGGGTTGGCTTTAGGACTTCTTAAAAGGATTGTAATCCTATAAATAGAGGTGTTAGGGTATCTTGAAGATATCTTGAGTGTTCAAGAGGTCTTGAGTCTTAATGATCAAGAGGTGATCAAGAGTGATCAAGGTTATGCAATTGGGTGTCAATTGTGGTTTAGATGTGGTTTAGCATCTTTGGAATTCTGTTGTGAGTTCATAATTGAGAGAAGATTGTGAGAGTTGTTTTACTCTTGTTGATAATAAAATCTGAGCAAGTTTTTTTGGTGGATTTAGCCCACATTGGGTGAACCACGTTAAATCTTGTCTTGTCTTTTTGTGCATTATTTATTTATGTTGTTATATTTGAATAAACCATAAATATATCTTAACCGATCATGGAATAGCTTGGAAAAACCTAGGAGTCATGTTAAGATGTATCACAGAGGAAGAGGCCCTTAAAATAATTGTAGAATTACATGGTGGGTTGTGTGGTGGTCATTTTCTTTGGGAAAGTCGCTACCCACAAAATATTGAGGGCGGAGTTATTGGTGTCCTTTACTTTTCAAATATGTAGCCCTATTGGTCTAAAAATGTGATATTTGCTAGCATTTCTCAAGAAGTATGAAATATTTTGGAGCTTTTCCTCTATAGCATGTCTCAATGGAGACACTATTCAAATATTGGGGATTGGATTTTATAAGTAAAATATAAGATTTTTCAAGTGCTAGCCACAAGTGGATACCACTGATTATTTTACCAAATGGGTTGAAGTTATCCCTACCAAGAAGGAAACTCATCAAGTAGTCATGGATTTCATCCTCAATCACATAATTTGTAGGTTTGGGGTCCCCACCAAGTTAGTTGTTGATAATGCCATGAGTTTCAGAGAAAAACTATAATGAAATTACTAGTATAATTTAGATTATGAGTAGTAATAGAACACCAAATAACACAATATTTCATAATAATGATCTCAATATGCAATTATAATAGCTTCATCACTTTGAGAAGGAAACCTCCAAACCATATAATAAGACTCAAATGTTGAAAATGATAATGAACTACTACCTACAATCCCTTATATATATTATTCATATGTTATGGCCATCCTTAAGGCTAACCTATTAAGCATAAGAAAGTATAAATGATATAATGAAATGATATGGTAAGCCAAAAGTTGGCTATTCATATCCTAATACAAGCAATAGGTTAAGGGCGTAGCATGCCCTTTCCCTTCAAACCAACATTTTCCTCAATTTTGAATAATCTTGGATATTGCTCCAGAAAACCTTCATCCTTCCATGTTGCATCTTCTATTCTCAAATTCTTCCACTTGATCGAGATATTCCTTAATGTCTTTGGTTCTCATCCTCTTCAACGTGTTTGTAGAATCTTCTCTAGCTCCAAAATGATTCTTCCTTCCTTGTAAAGTTCTAGTAACTCTGTCTAGGCTTCAAATTTCTATCCAATAACCTTCTTTAGGCATGAAACATGGAATACTAGGTGTATGTGTGAAGATGGAGGCAACTCTAGTTTATAAGCAACACTACCAATTTTTGTAGAGAACTGTTAAGGGACATAATATTTAGGAGCAAGTTTTTGTCCTGTTTTTGTTGCTTTAAGGAAATCTGTTTGTAAGGCTAGAGACATACAAAAACCCAGTCACCAATTTCAAAATGTCTTTCACTACGGTGTTGATCTGCTTGTTATTTCATCTTGTTTTGTGTTAATGCTAAATTATCCTTCAAACTAGCCAAAACCTATTGTTGATGTTGAATGTGTTCCTCAACATCCCCGACCTTAGTTTGCACCATCAAGGAGGAAGTGATAAAAGGTGGATGGTAATCATATAATGCTAAAAATTGGGTCATTTGAGAAGAGGTATGAAAAGATGTGTTATACCACCATTCTACGCAAGTGGTAGCCATTTAATCCACTTTTCCGATTATCCGATACAAAACAACATAGATACCCCTCTAAGCATTTGTTGACCACTTCCGTTTGCCCATCGTTTGAGGATGATAAGATGACCACTTCCATTTTCCCGAAGAGCGGTTGTTGTCCTCTCAATTTTCCCCACCCTTTATAATCTAATTTCGTGAAAATTGTAGCCCTGCCATAGAAGAAATTCGTGTTTTAAACTCCTCAGATGCTCATTTTCATTTCCCACAATGTTTTTAATCAAAATTTCCTCAGTCTATTGTCATTAAAATGTTTTACCTATTTTCAATGGATGGGAAATGATTTTAGTTCTTATTTTATGCATTTGGAATGCGTGGGACCTTGCATATTTTGTTTTTAACCTTTTTGCAGAGAAATAAATTCTTCATCGGGAGAAAAATGGTGTTTTCCGTTTCCTGCAACTTCCTATGTTCTTTTCCCCATCAAATTCTTGCTCAAAAGGTGAAGCTACGCATTTTCTTCTCATTAGATGCGGCCAGACGGGTTTCTTTTTGAACTTATCACTTTTGGTGATTTTGAAAAAATGTCATATTTGCCCCGCATCCCCGCCGGTCCCTAATTAGTTGGAGTAGTTTTGGCAGAAGTTTAGGGTGATGGATCCATTTTATTCTCTAAGGCATTACGGAGGAAGGGAAAAAAGTTCCAAAATGACCCATGAAACCTGCTCATACAAAAGGGATAAATTCTGAGTTGAAGCCCAAAGCGAATCGAAAAGGGACACATGTCCTACGTTGAAAATTCAACGACAAAGGCATGCACTTTCGGGGGAAAGGTTGGAATTTTTTCCCCTTTTAAGATAGATAAAAAGTGAAGCACATCCCCACAACCAATTAGGTGATGTCATGTGTTGAAGAATCGAAAGGGACACGTGGCTATTTTTCAGTTCATATGCACTGTGGCGGACCAGCGGAGGACTTTAGGAATTTTAGCCTTGTTTCCACAAAGGGAGAAAAGTTCTAAAATGGCCCGTGGCCCCGCTCATGTGAAGGGATAATTTCTAAGTTGAGGCCCATAATCAATCGAAAGGGACACGTGGCCTACGTTGAAAATTCAATGGCAAAGGCATGGACTTTCGGGGAAAAGTTGGAATTTTCCCCTTTTCAAAAGTGGATAAAGTATAAAACTAAAGTGATTTCTTGCAACCAATCAGGTGATTCCACTTGTTGAAGAATGAAATTGAAACAACAGGCCTACAGAGGAAATTGAGAATTTGAGCCTTTTTCACCAAAAGGTTAAAATGTTGCAAATTGAGCTACGACCCCTTTACCAATCATGGTGTGCCACACATTCACATTGAAAATTCAAAGTGGGCCGGCGGGGTTTACGAGAATCGAGATTTTTGTTAAATAGAGCTTAAATGACAAATTTGAACCTTGTTTTCTCATCCACATAGATAGTGCCATGTGTCCAACCTTTGGCGGAGCTGCGAGAGGGGTGGAGCAAAATGAGAAATCACACTTTTTCTCCCAAATGTCAGGAAATGCAGATTTCTCCCCAGGGCCATTGTTGCTTGGATCTTGCCACATGTAGGGTCCAAATTTGAAGGAAAAGGGGAAAAGATAGCCAAATGCACTCATCTGGTTTTTAACACCATTAACGAACTAGAGCTCTGTAAAACGCAAAAATGGATCATTCTTCATTATTTTTCTCTGTATCCTTGTCGTTTCTCCATGAGATGCATTTTTGGTTTATTGTGGAGCCAAATCGATAAGTTTAAAGAGATGTAAATTTTGATTATCAGAAAATGGAGTTTATTGGGCATACGTGATAAAAGGGGGAAACTTACCAGTAAGCACTTGAGTTCTATGAAAGTGGTTAAAAGGTTGAAATGGCAGGACCACATAAAAAATAAAATCATGAGATGCCCCCGCTAAAGTAATCATGCTCAAACACCTGAAATATTCACCTTTTTGAACCTCTAGTTTTCATGAGTGCATTTGTTTCATGTCACTTTCCAAAAGCGGATCTATAACAAACATTATTCCTTTCGGATATTCTTTTCTTGGGGACAAAGTATGGATGTACATGAATTTTTATAAGAACATGTTTTTGGCCATGAAAAGGGGGATTCTGGTTTTTTGGGAACGTTGTAAATTTAAAGTAATTCAATACAGAAGTTCTTTCTTTCTTATTTTCCTCTATTATCTCTCTTTGTCTCTGCCCGATTCAATGGATCATTTGTTTTGCATTCAATATAAACTTTGTGTTCTAGTCTGTGTAATCTTTAGAACTTTGTGTCTCTGATTTGCATCGGTGGTGAAGTAATTGATCCTTTTCTATATTTTCTTGGTTCAATGCAAGTAGGGAGATACTCTGCTATCTATATTTCCCAAAAGCATTGTTGTTTTCTTCCTTCTCCCATCTCTTTATTCTTCCATTCCTTCTGATTGATAATCTTTTGAGTATGAAAACACTCTAGGATACCAAGATCCAAACATTGATAGTTGTAGATTTGTACATTTGTTTTTCTAGCTTTCAATAAGGGAACCTCTCCCATTAAAGAGGAGGGACTTGTTGTCCCCTGACTGTGGTTTCAACCCATGTTCCATTCTGAAACCCAACACGTGCCTAGGAGTGTCTCTTTAAGAGTCTTATTTATGCCAATGTATGTTTACCTTTTGAAGGACACGAAATGAAAATTCCTTTCTTGTAATAAATTTTCCTTACTTGAACCTCGGTCTTAAATACACATAAACACATGCGGTCTCAATATTCCCTACTATCATGACCTCTGGAGTGATATCAATATTATCTGACTCCATTGTCTCCACATACACCTCCTTATTAGGGTAGACATAGGTTTTGTGTAGAATATGGATATTTGTGTCTACCTTATCGGCATCAAACTTTTGTTTTCACACGTTATGTATCTCGGTTCATGAATCTTTAAAATAATGTGCTATGAAAGCGAAAGGTAACTTATACCAAGGGCTCTTTTCTCATGTCTTCATGTAAAATTGGCCCGAGAAAAATTATGATAATCCATGAACTCCTCTTACCACTCTAATACACTAAGCAACTCTCGTAGTATACGTCATTCTCCTTCAAATTCTTGGTGCATCCTTCTATACCATTTCTCCTTCCACTACTTGTAGGTATTAGAAATTGAACTATGGCATGTATACTTCAAGAAATTTTTCACTAGGGAATTTTTCTCCATGGGGTACTCCCATACCTTCTCCTTCATCCTGTTGGGCACACCGATCTCACAAAATGCAATTAAGGTTAAAATGGCGCCCCAAGTTATCTTCTCACATTTATCTTCTTGGATGTGTGCTTATGCTACTAAGCTCTCTGCAATGTACCCTGCAATATTATAATATGTTTTATTCACCATTTTATGTGCTATATATAACCAACGTTTGTTTACCTCCTTCCACCTCTCTGATGCGCCCAACTTACAACAAACCAGATGCACCGCTACCCTTGTAGTTAGGTCTTCTATGTTTCCAACATTGAAATCCCAACCTCCCTTCTGGTAATGGAACGTGGTGGTTGTTGCCTCTACTCCCTCATCATCAGAAAAATCTCCTGCAATTTATGACCCAGAGTTGCACAAACCTATAACTTTTCTGACCAACTTCATTGTAATTCTTATTTGTATCCACGTGAAGCATAAGAAATCCTCATGTACTCACGACATCAACCATTGGTACAAATGGTCTAGCTTTCCAAAGAATGACAGCTCATATAACTGAATTACTCCAACAGTTTCCAATAGTTTTAATGTTGAATTATCAATCACCCTTTCCCCATCAGCATTCCTCATGTTCATCTTCAATACAATCTCTACATTTAATTCCTTCATAGTTTGTTCAGTCTGGTGATTGAAATCAGTAATCTTGCACTTAGTCAACTGGTATGTCCATGGCCTTCCTTCAATTACCTCTTCAAGGTACTACATCTTTACAAACCACTCATGTGGTGCTTCCTCGATTTCCATGTCAATGGTTGAAGCTCTCCTTGGTTCCATTTACTCTGCTCAAGTAATAATGTGCTCTGAAAACTATAATATTTCCACTACCTTGCCCTTACACTCCTTAATCCCCTTTGGTTCTTCATATTTCCCATGCCTTAACGTACCCTAGCAAAAAATATACCACATTGAAACCCTAATTACATGAACCTTCCTTCCTCACCTACCTAATAAGTGTTGAAGCACAAATTTTACCTCAAGGGTTAGGTCTAATATTACAAGGGGGTAAAAATTCTCAACTTCAGTATGGCAAGGTTTCTAGGGTACTGGAAAGGTGTGATAGGTGTATGATGTTATGCATTCCATAAAGAATGTACTAGAATTATTTTCCCTGCAAGTAATCCCGCAAATCAAAAAAACTACTCAAAATAGAGTTAGTAAAATAAGTGGGAAAGGTTTCATGGCAAAGGCTATTGCAGAAGTCAAGGGACTTCCTTATATGGACATCAACCTGATTTTAATACATTTAAGATTTATTGATGATAACTTGAAGTACAATATATGATAGATGGAAAATATTATTAATTGTTTATCATTTATTTAGCTTAATGCATACATCGGTTATTCTTGATAAAGAAAAGAAACGAGCCTAGAATCCAAGGTGGAATCTACGTCGGTATCTAAGTTTTTAGAAAAAAATTAGAGTTTATTGAGGAGGTAAACCATCAACTTTGGTGAAGTATGAATCATGATCGAGATGTAGTCTTCCACAAAGAAATCAGAGATCTCTCCTTCCGTGTTGTATAGGCGTGCAACACTGGAATCGCAGTGTATGGAAGGATGATGTTGCTTTTGATGTCATTTTAGATGCGATGCGGGTGTCCTCGGGGATTTTTATACCTACTTCATAGTTTTATTCATACCATGTGAGGTCGGTTTGGATCCTCTAAACCTCATAGTGGGTACACACACTCGATGTCTTGTAGGATATCATTTTCCTCCTAAACTGACAAGGGTGTCGAACAATTGGGTGAATCAATACTGGTAATGGGATAACTAGTACCTGATATGGCCATCTACAAAACCCATAATTGATAACATGTTAGCAATAAAAGAAATGGATATGGATTGTTAAACAAATTTGAACAAATATATGAAATAAAAATATTGTGCAAGAATCGCAGGTGATTCTAGCAATCACCGATGATTACTGTGAATTCTAATAGGCTAATAAAACAAAGAGTATAACTTGATTATTTTGCAATTGTGATGACTTTTAAAGCTTAAATGAGATTAGTAATTGAAATACAAGCAAGATACCTGAAAATGGAGGCAGGAATTAATAAAAAAAGCTTACCTTGATGGATGATTGATGAGATATCGCATATTGAGTGACAGATGGGTGAATATGGTTGTCTTGACGATGACGTTGGATGATATGATGATCGTCTCCATGCGGTGTGGTGAAAATGGTGTTTATTGAAAATATCGGACTTAGTATGTTCATAAATGGTCATGAGTTCCTTCCCAAAAATCCAAAAATTATCCCACAAAGAGGCTTAGGAATCTATTTATATAGATTTTGGATGATCGGGATAATCACCAGAGATTTTGGCTAATTAGAGTTAGGGGATAAAAAGAGTGATTTTCTTTCCATTTTGAACTTGATTTGTAAAGAATTTGAGAGAGGTTGGGATACTAAGAGGGTGAGCTTGGATGAGGACCACGTTAGTTAGGATAAATGTGGAGGTGTTTTTAAAAGGTTTCTAATTTAACTTAGTTCTAACTAGTTAGGGGTGGGAAGTAGTTATAGGGATAAGTTAGAGGTGGTTAGGTTATATTTATGGAAGGTTGCTAAATTAACTAGTTACAACTAGTGAGTGTGGATGAGTTCACATGGTGAGGTGTGAGGGTGAGGTGTGAGGGTGTAATTTATTTAATTAATTATTTTAGGGATAGGGATGTGGTGATGTGAGTATTAAATTAATTTAATTAAAGGGTACAAGTGGGTGACCTAGGTCATGGATTTTTGTGAGTGGCATTTTAATTATTTTGATGATCGTGAATGAGTTTAGATATTGAAGGTGAGAGAGTGTAGATTTTTGGTGTCTACATTTTCCCCTTTTATCTAATGATTTTGGAAAATTGTTAGACAAAAAATGATGAGAAGGTTTGTTTGTATGGGTGTTTCTACTGTAATGCAATATAATGAACACTAGTGTGTTTTGTTTCAAAGGCTACCCCAGTCGAAGGGGGTATAGAATGGGTTACCAAGGAATCAATTGACAGAGTGACCAAAGGGTTCAACATCTGTAGACATATGATCCTTTTCGGGTAACTGATGAATAGGAAAACCAAGTGATGGGGGCCAAAGGGCTCGTGTCCCATAGACGAATGGTGAATCCCAATTTTGACTATGTTTGTTTGATTCAAAATTTCAAGGGCTAAGATCCATTGAAAACATGACACACTTGTGTAAAAGTGAAAATGGCATGGTTTAGGGCAATATGGGCATGTATGCCTAAAGGGAGTAAATCATCGGTGATTAGTGCAATGCATCGACGATTTACATCATGTAAAAATGAGGGGCTATAAATAGCCCAAAAGCAGTGTTGTTTTACCACATTGCAACCATGGTAAAAACATTTTCACAGAGTGACTATGTTGGCATGAAAAACATGTTTTGGTGTAGAAATTTGATAAGATGGCATCCTCAAGCAGAAAACACAAGCCTCGATGGCTGAGGTAGGCTTCTAATCCATTTTTACATCATTTTTGTGAATTTTTGAGGATTTTTGAGTGTTTTGGTATTTGTTCCGTATTGGGGGCACATGGATGCCCTAATTTTGAGTAATAGGAATCATTGGTGATTCCTTCAATCATCTGCGATTGAGGTGAATCGTCAGTGATTCACTTATGATAAAAACAATTTATATGATAAATAGAAAGGCATGGTTTTTGATAAATGTTTTCAAATTTGTGGAATGTTTATGGTTTTGGTTGATGTTAGATGTATATTTTTATATGATTTGATATTATAATGTCACTTTTTGTTTGGTAGATTTTGGACAATAAAGTTGATGTTTTAATACTTGGAATGAATGATATTTTCAATACTAATGTGATAATACTAACGTTCATCTTGTGTGCTTGTGTTTTGTAGGTGGATGCACAATTGACTATCCGTGATTGTATACCATTGATGTTGGATGAGGTGAGGGAAGATTTATTGAGATGAGGATTGGGAGCATCTTGAGGTAGTGGTTTTAGTGGTATGAGGTTTTATAGATAGTTCATAGATGCCATAGTTTGATATTGGCATTATTAGAGAGGTGGAATCCTTCCACCAATACTTTCTAGCTTCCTACAAGGGAGATGACCATTACTCTTGAGGATGTTCATCATATTACAAGATTACTAGTTCATGGATAGGTGATTTATTATATTACTAAGGATGAGAGAGAAGATACTATGTAGAGGTTATATGGAGAGCATGCTTGGGATGTGAGGTACTCATCAAGGGCATTTGATTACCAGGTGTTATATGAGTCTTGCGAGAGCTGGTTGTCCACGGATGACTATGATGATGATAGTTATTTCATGTTTTTCTTTTCCAGATTCAAGAGGTGGTCATTTTCCTTGGATGATGACCGGATGTTGTTGAAAGATGATGGAGCACCATACAATGTTTGAGTGGGCACCTACTTTATTATTGGCACAAACATTTAGAGAGTTGTGGGCATGGATGACACACAAGTGTTATGGTATTGATGTTGGATTCTTATTGCAGTTTTGGGAACATGAGCACATTGTGATTTCTCATCCATTAGGCCTACCTTGTGATATTGAGGTTAGACATCCTAGCTTCATGAGATGGAGCCAGAAATTTGGGTTGAGTGAGGAAGGCTAAGAGGTCCTGGTTATTATAGATTTGGTATCGGGATTATAGGTGGGAGATGTGGTGTGGAGGCCATACCTATATTTCCATGATTGGCCTAAGTTTCCTCAAGATTTTTGGGCTTTTCAGGATATTTGGATACAAGGTCATAGGGCTGGAGAGGATGAGCTCTTACATTTTAATCATGTTAGGAGGTAGTTTGGACTTAAACATCGGGGATATTCCCGAGGATCCAGTGTAGTACAAGTGGGAGGATGGGGATCGAGACTTGAGGGCTATTGTAGTGAGGCATGTAGTTATTGATGAGCATAGGGGGGCTATGGGTCCTGATGATGAGGGATAGATTGTTCTAATCGATGATGATGGGGGTGACTCAGATTTTCTTGCATGGTGGGCCCGATCTTTGAGGACCTTTTGGATTAGGGAGTAGGAAGAGAGAGATCACAATATGATTAGATGAGTACATGCTTCGGGGCGGGGAGGAGCATGGGTTCTAGAGGATGAGAGGGGTGAGGGTGATGATGTTATAGTTGTGGCTATTGTAGTAGTGATAGATGAGAAGGCCGTAGTGGAGGGAGAGAGAGATGTGGCTCGAGAGAGAGAGCATGATGACCTTATGGGAGTCTAGGATACCCTCATCGCAGAGAGGGATGGATTGATTGAGTGAGATAGCCTTTAGGAGCAGCTTGTATAGGTATCTTCGATAGAGACAAGTACAAGGGACATAGGGATACATTGAGGAAGGCCTTGGGGATCACATGGCCTTCTATATATGGTGTAAAATTAGTGATGGCTCAATCTAGTAGGTAGGGGAGCATCTATAGCACCTCCTCTGGTATGATTTTAGTGGTGCACTATGAGGATGTGTGAGTGGAGAGGGATTACTATGTGGATTTGATCATTAAGAGCTATCTGGATGCCACATTGTATGTTGATCATATAGCTGCCCAAGGGAAGCTACAACAAGTAGAGGCCTAGTGCTAGCGCAGTGAGCATGGGATGACCACCTTAGAGGCCAAAGAGAGGGGGTGATGGTGAGGGAGGATTTGGAGGTGAGGTTGTTGTCACGAGTGTTTGTAGGGGCGGTGGAGATGCAACACAACTGGAGGCACACCCATTCTAGAGGAGAGGGTGGTGGTAGCACGATGCTAGGAGATGTTGATTTTACTACTTGATTATATATGATGTCATAGGCTCATAGAAGCCCATTTTTTTGCATGATGATATATTGATTATTCAGACATTGATTATGATGTATATCATAATATATATATATATATATATATGTATATGTATATATGTATATATACATATATAATATATATATATACATGTATACATACATGTATATATGATACATATGACATGGATTGTATATATACTTGTGATTTTTATATAGTGTATGTTATATTTTTTTATTTGAAATGTGTTGATACTTTAGATGGATTTATATGATGTTATGATATTTGAAATGTGATACTTTAATGAATGTGATATGTTTTAGATGTGGTTAGATGTTTGATTGATTTAAATGACCTAAAAAAATGTGATCAACAACATGTTAAATCAAAAATGTAATTAAATGAAGTAAAAATGGAAAGATTGCCCCACTATGAATTTGGTATGTGTGATGGGTTTTGAAAAACACTTTTGCACTCGTGGCCTTTACAAATGTTAAATAATATCATCAATAGGTAGTTATGAAAATTATGATAGGAATGTGGGTTTGGGTGATTATATTTTACTAGGATGAAAAAATGGGATTTTGTGTGTATAGGATGATGTGGGAGAAAGGGTTCTCCTTTTCAACAGATTTATAGGAAGTTGATGCCCCAATTTTACATATTATTTTGAAGCAAATTGATCGATGGAAGCTTGCTATGATGGGAAATTTGATTGATGTGGGAATATTTCTTGGATGCTCTTGATTTTTGAAGGTTGATCAATATGGGAAGCCTTTTATATGAGTAGCCATCCTTCGAGGGTATGGTCTACATTTTGATTTTTTTGATTGGATGGCCATCCTTCAAGGGATCGGTCCATAATTTTGATGAGTAGCTATCCTTGAGGGAGAAGTCTACTTTTTGATATTTTTGATAATGATTTAAACTTTGTGAATAGTTGTCTTCTTGAGGGATCAGTCTATTATAATTTGATATTTTGATAAGAGGTGCATCCAAATGAATTTTTACATATATTGTTGAGAGATGAGGAAAAAAACCCTAATAAAATATTTTGAGGAGGGGATAAACATGTTTTGTAACCTACACACATGCCCCATGTCATGTCATGGTCTATGGATGGATAGGTGTGAAATGATTTTAAAAGGAATTTCTGCAAAGGAAGGAATCATAATGATGATAATGATGGGGTGATAGGGATTTGACTAGAACTATTGTCATGAAAATCAATCATTTAACAAAGTAGAAAGGCCACAAGTGCAAAGCATTCAAAGGTTCCCTTTTGGGTTCCCCATCAAGAGAAGTGAGATGATATGCTCCTGACCCATACTTGTGAGTGATAACATATGGACCAATCCAATTGGGGAAAAATTTCCACGTTTACTCCATTCTAATGTAGTGACATTTTGATTTTCTTTAAGTACAAGATCACCAATTTTAAAATCATGTTCTTTGACATGTTTTTTTATATGCTCTGCTAATACACGTTGTTGATAGACTTGATGATGTTCGAGGGTCTTAGATGCTTTTCATCTAACAATTCTAGTTGTGCTAAGTGATCTTGGTGATATTCTTCATCGAGGATGAAATCTTTGAGAGATACATGTAAGTGATGGAATTTGAATTTCAAGAGGTATAATGGCTTCAGATCCATAGACAAGTGAATAGGGTGTAGCACCTGTAGGTGTGTGAATGCTAGTTTGATAGGCCCAGAGAGAAAAAATGGGATTTGGAGATGCCAATTCCTACCCCATGTCATCTACTATTTTCATGAGGATTTTGTTAAGTGTTTTGTTAGAGGCCTTGGCTTGTCCATTTTCTTGAGGATAGATAATATGGTGATGAAAAACTAAGTTTGATGTTGAATGTATCACAAGCTTTTTAACTTCCTTATTTTTGAAGGATTTTCCATTATCTGTGATGATTTTATGTGGGATACCAAAATGGCATATGATATTTTGATATATGAAATTGATGATAGGTCCAGATTTTTTTGAGGTTAAAGGATGGCTTCAACCCATTTAGTGAAATATTTAGTTGTTGTGATTATGGAATGATGTTGTTGGGATGATTTTGGATTGATTTGCACCAATGAGGTCTAACCCCCATTGAGAGAAAGGCCATAGGTCTTGAGCAGGTTGTAATGCTTGACTAGGGATGTGAATGAGATCTAAATGGAGTTGGCATTTGACACATTTATTTACGTATGCACAATAATATTTAGTGATGGTAGGCCAAGTAATACCCTAGCCATATGATGTGTTTAGTGATGGCATTTCCACTAAAGTGACCACCACATATGCCATCATGGACTTCTTTGATTGCTTTGGTTGATTCATGTGTTTTAAGGCATCGTAATAGTATACCATCAAAGCTACATTTATAAAGGATACCCCCTATGATGACAAAGTGAGTGATGCATTGAAGAAATGATCATTTGGATCCATGTGATAAATCTGATGGGAATTTACATTCAAAGAGAGATAATCATATATTTGTGTGTACCATAGATCGGTGGATTGTTGTCAATGATATTGATGGAAGGAAACTCATTTTGATGTGAAGGATGATCTAAGCATTGAACAACTATAGACATCTTGGTTTTATCCTTTGATTTTTTTTTCAAAAGGGACAAGGGATCGAGGGATGCCATAGTGTCTCTAAAACCTATTAGAAGATCATGGAATGGCTTGAATGGTGTAATGATCAAATGATCCCGAGGAGAAAGTTGACCACAACTTTATATTTTTGAAGGATTTCATTTTTACATTGATATTCTCCTTTAACTTGACTGATGATGAGTTGTGAATCTCCATAGATTTCTAGGATGTGGGCACCTAGGAGAATGGTGGTATTTAGACCCATGATTAAGGCTTCATATTTTTCCATGTTATTAGTACATTCAAAGTTAAGTTTGAATGATAATGGAAGTGGAATGTTCAGGGTGGTATGATAATGAATCCAGCTCCTCCCCTCTTGGCACATTTAGCACCATCAAAGAAGAGGTCATTTTAATGGGGATGAAATCAGATTCATTGATGTTGTTGATGGATTCATCAAGGAAAATGTTTCATGAGGTATTTGATTATCTAAAAGGGGTGCATGATGAGTTGATCTGCAATGGCTTGACCTTTAATAGAGATTTTGAGATATGATTTTGAGGTCAAATTTAGTCATGAGCATAAGCCATCGAGTTATGTGATCATTATGATAAGGTTTAGCATGCATGGTTTTAAGTGGATTAAAATTGGTGATGACATATGTCTTATGATTGAGGAGATAATGTCAAAGTTTGGAGGTGGAAAAATATAATGCACAACATAATTTTTTTGATGTAGTAGTGTGTTTCATATTCATGGAGTGTGTGACTAATGTAGTATATGACTTGTTCATGACCTTGATTATCACATGGTGGGTGAGCATAGCTCCTAGGGCATGTTGAAGTGGATATGTATAGATAAAATGGTTCCCCTTCACGAGGTGGAGTAAGCACAAGTGGTGATAATAGATATTATTTGATTTTTTGTCAAAGGCTTTTTGGAAATCAGAATCCCAATGAAATTCTATGTCCTTGTGAAGAAGATGGTGAAATGGTTGACAATGGTCAGAAAGATGTGATATGAAACATCAAATGGACTATAATTTACCTTGAGAGGCTATATAGTTGCTTAAGATTGGATGGTGGAGGCATTTCAATGATTTCTCTAAATTTTTTTGGGTCAACTTCAATGCCTCGAATGGATATGATGAATCCTAAAAATTTTTTGGTTGAGGACACAAAAACACACTTTGCAGGATTAAGATGAAGACAAAACTAGATGAGATGAGTGAAGATAGATTCAAGGATGTCAAGATGGTTTTTCGTGATTTAGATTTTCCTAGGAGGTCATCAACATAGTCTTTGACAATTTTGTGGATGAGATCATGGAAAATGTATGTCATGATGCATGTTGATACGTAGCCCCTGCATTTTTAAGACCAAAGGGCATGACATGATAGATAGTAGAAGGTTCCCAAGGGGTGATAAAATAATTTTTTGTTGATCATTGAGAGTGATGAGGATTTGGTTATAACCAGAGAAACCATCCATGAGGGAAGCATTTCATGGCTGGTTGTTAGGTCGATGAGATGATCTATGTTTGGAAGAGGGAAATCATCTTTTGGACAAGTGAGATTGAGATCCCTAAAAATCTATGCAAATGCATATTTTCCTAAAGCTTTAGTTATGGGGACAATGTTGGAGACCCATTATGGATAGTCAATGGGTATGATGAAGTTTAGTAGATAAGAGGCATTACAACTCTTCCTTAACAAGGAGAGCTATATGAGGGATGCATTTTACAAGATTTTTTTTTTTTACTGGCTTAGCATTGGGATACGTGACTATGTTGTGTACAAAATGTTAGGATCGATTCTGGGCATATCATTATATGACTAGGTGAAGGCTTGGTGATATTTTTTTAAGAATGAGGTGAAATCATTTAGTTCTTGTGAATCTAGAGATTGAACCGACCTTAACTATGTGAGGATCTTGAGGGGTACCTAAGTTAATGTCGAGGGTGGATTCATTAAGGATAGTTGGTGTGTCAGATGGTAGGGATTTCTAAAGAAAATGGTCTTCAACTCCCATATGGGAAAGGATATCCTGGTCATCTGACACTGGAGGATATCTATGGTAGGTGAATCTTCCTCAACCATTTTATGGCCAAACAAGGGTAATGATTTAGTGGAGTGATTGGATTGATAAGTAAGTGGCCCTAAAGATATAACATTGATTAAAAAAAATTTAGGATGGGATGGGTACAATGTCATCTATGTCCATGGGATCTTCAAGGGTTTGTGTGATGATGGTTCTAGTTTGGAAATAGTTAGGGATGTAGCAAGTTTAGATGTAGTGGCTTCACACATTTGGAGGTGAAAATTTTTATAGCCTAAACCACTTTTCTCATGAGATTTAAGGGAACACAGGATGGGTTGATCATGGGTTCCTTGTTCATAACATCGAGGCCAAAACCTCTCCACATGCAGTGATGAAGATACATGGGTGAAAAGTTGGGATTGTCAAGGGATTTGAAATTTAATGTGAATGGCATGGTGTGGTGTGGATTGATAGCATGGGATGGAGGTTATCGAGTCCCCATAAATAAGGTTTTTTTGAGATACGTAGGACCATAGGAAATAACATCTCCTACGTTTGGGTCATACATGGGTTGCTTTTTAGGGTGGCCATATGTTTTAGGTGAAGGGATGGAGTTAAGCATGAGGAGATGATATTCCCAAGCGTAAGGCATTTTACAGCCTCACCAAGAGAGGAATCATCTAGTAACTTGGAAGAAGGATAGATGCACTAGTGGATGCTTCATTAGATGGCTCAGGTGTGGATTTTGGTATAAGGATGTCATTTGGGTGGTACATCATGTAGCAATCAGTGAATGGATTTGGATCAGTGGGGATAGTGAAATGTTTGAACCTTCATGTTCATATTTGAGACAATGATGGAGGGTGGAAGGAACACAAATGCATGGTGCATGTATCAAGGGCATCCTAATAACATGTTGTATTGAAACTCTCCTTCTATAATGTAGAAGAGTTTGGGTAGGGTTTTTGACCTGACTTTAAGTGGGAGTATATGGTAATGCCTAATGTGGGTGTGATAGTGTCGTTGAAGGATCGTAATAGAACTAGAGTTTGAGTGATGACAATGGTATTGGGTAATTTGAGTTGGTCAAAAAGTGAGGGATGATATGATATTGATGGCACACCACTATCAATCATGACCCTCTTGATGGAGATGTCATTGATCTGAGTGGTGATGAAAAAGTAGGTCATGGTCTTTTGGTCTATGAGAGAGGGAATTTCAGATGGTTCAAATGATATAGAGGTGGATGTTTTGAGAGCACCCACAAATTTTGTGAAATGGAATTGGATCATTGGTTGTGGTATGATGATGGATTGAAGGGCTTCTATCATGGCATATTTTGTGAAAAGGTGATGTTTGAACTAGTTCATAAAGTGACATCTGACGATAGGAGATTGGTGTAATTGTTTGATAAAACCTTTGTATTGTGGTGAAAGGGGGTGTTTCTACTTGTATGGAAATTTTGGCTTTTGATGATGGTGTTTGGTTAGACTCTTCGGGAGCTAAGGAAATAGATACCTTAGGTTTATCAGATGAAGTTGATAATTTGGGAGGTGGAGGTATACAATGGAGGTTTTACCTTTCTTAGGTTTTGATGGTTCTTTGTCATAATTTTGTGAATGGGTGGTGATGTGTACAACATCAACTTGATGATCAGATGCTTTAGGGATAGATTTTCAGGTTTTTGATGATGATGATGTTGATGTTGGCATTGTGTTTGATTGAGAAGGAAGGAAGAGTGGACTTCCAAGTTCTTGTACTTTCAAATGAAAGGCTCTACAATTTTCTATGGAATGGCCACATGTTCTGTGGTAATCACAAAAAATATTGAAGTCATACTAGGAAGGTTTCCATCCGTGATGATCGATGGTTTAGGAGGTGGTAATGTAATAAGTGATCATTGAAGGAGATCATCTAAGATGGTGGCATAAATGCCCTTTTGGTGTAGACGTGGATGGGGACAAGGTTGCATCTATATTTCTCTCAGAGGAGGTAAGATGGGTTGTTTAGCCACAAGTTGTTTATTTTTGGTCATGGAGGCTTTCTAGACATCACAAAAGTGGTGGATGAGGATCCTATATGGGTGGTCATTTGGTGTGAATAGTCAGATTGTGTGACATGTGAGAGTGAGGGACCCTGTATGGGTGGTCGTTGGTGAGGATAGTTGGTATGTGTGACATGTGAAGGTGAGGACCTATATGGGTGATCATTGGTGTGGATAGTTGGGTTGTGTAAAAGGTGCAGGATATGGACTTAGTGTAGGGGTTTGATTGGGGGATTTTGATCTGTAATAATAGGGTGATTAATAGGTATAAGGGAGTGAGGTCCACGTAAAGGATTTGATCTGGGAAAAATATATTGAGGGATTTTAAAACTTGAACAATACCTTGTTTATGAGGTCCTTTTGTGGTTTTGGATGAACTAGGTGTGGTTGATGAGGATGTATAGAAAGGGTCGATTTCCTGAGGAGGTAAGTATTTTGGGTTGTTTTTGATGTGGTTTTAGGTGTAATTTTGGAGAGACATAGAGGATGTGGGTGTAGATTCGGTAATGGCATGTGATGAGGTGGGAATAGTTTTAGTAATATTTTCAGTAGATGGAGGTGCAGTAGCTTTGGGCTCATTGGATTTTAGTGTTGATTTTTAAGTTTTGATTTGGTAAGTGATGAGGATGTAGGAAGGGTTTTAGTGATGTTTTCAATAGGAGAAGACTTAGTAGTCATAGTTTTAGGCTCATTGGTTATTGACATTGGTTCCATAGGTTTTGATTTGGTAAGTGATGAGGATGTAGGAAGGATAGGCTATTTTTAATGTTATTGTATTGATGGTGTGGAAACATTCATTTGTGGTTGATCGGAGGATGAAGGGTGATTTGGAAAAGGTTGCTTAAATATGTCAAGATTTTGATTTGGGGTGCATTTGGATTGTCTAAGTGGAGCTCACCCTTTTCGATCAAATCTTGAAGTACATTGTGGAATGTGCGACACCTTTTGATGTCATGTCCATTGACCCTATGATATTTACAATAGTCATTATCTTGATACCAAATGGGTTTAGATATTGATATGTCGATGGGTTGAATAGGTGGGAGAGATATCATGTTGGAAGCAAGCAATTTTTGTCAAAAATGCATTATAAGTCTCTCCTATAGGTGTGTAGTTACGTTGTTGATGAGGACACTCGGTAGTGAGGTTTTTCCTTGGGAGTGGATTTAACTATGATGGTGTTGGAAGATGTTTTTGACTTATCGGGGTTGGATGTTGATTTAGATGGGAATTCAAATTTTTGGTTTCTTAGGATGAAGCTTAACTCATCCATCTTCTAAAGCTCACAATTCAATTTATGGGCCATGGTGAAAGCCTCATCAAAAGTTTGAAATGATTGGATTTGTAATGTAGATGAGATGTGTTTAGCACATGCATGAAAAAGACCTTGATTAATTTTTTTGTGGTAATGTAAAGGATAGTTGATTAGTGACACCCCTCCATGGGTGACAAAATCAGTGATAGATTCATCTTCAAATTTTTGATGGCATATAGGTCATTGATAGTGATTTTGTGTGCTATGTTTATGGAAAAGTGGTCTAAGAAAAGTTTGGGAAAGTTGTGTAAAGGAGAATAGGAATGTTTGTGGAATGTTGTTGTACCAATCTAAGGTGGGACCGGTGAGGGACATGGGAAAGGTCCTCAACATCAGGTCTTGGTCATGAGCTATTAGATAACATGCATGATAGAAGGCATGGATATGTTGTTGGGGATCTTCCTTGTTGTAAAACTTGATAAACTTAGGAAGTTCCCAAGTGAGGTGGATATGGTTTATATGGTACTGAAGGATGAATGGGCTCATTGAAAATTTGATCATAAGAGAGCACATTCTTGGATGAGGATGAAGCAACTTGAGACTGGATATGTGGTTTAAAAGGGCTTGGAGAGGATCAGGTTGAGTTTGTTGTTGTGAGGATGAGCTAGGTTGAAATAAAGACTTGGTTAGGTTGTGAGTATGTCTGATATTATTGAGGAATGCCTTGTTGGTAGGGAATATTTTGTTGGGGAACATTTTGTTGAGGAACATTCTGTTGATGTTGTGGGATGTGGTATTGTGGAATTTTTTGTTGAGGTATGTATTGTTGATGGTGTGTTGTATTGAGGTATGTTTTTTTGTGGTATATTCTGTTGATAAGGAATATTTTGTTGAGGGATACTTTGATGATAAGGGATGTTCTATTGTGGGATGTTTTGATGAGATAGAGAACCTTGTTGGGAGGCTATAGGTGTGAGGTTTGTATGTACTGGTACTGTAATGGCATTGATGTATGAGTGAGTGGTTGTGAATATGTGAGTGATTTTTGAGGAAAAAAAAGAAGAGGAGGAGAGGATGGTGCCTATTGTGGGATAGTTTTGTTGTGGGATATTGTATTGTGGGATGTTTTTGTAGGGGTGTAGATTGGCATGGAGATTAGTGGTTGTGAAGGTTGTGGTATGTATTGTGAAACAAGGTGAGTGCTAGCAATGGACATTGGTATTGATCAATGGTGTAGTTAGGGATGGACATGGTGATGTTTTGAATGGGACTAGTAACTGTTGGGAGGATACAACAATAGTAGAAAAGGCCATGGAACTTAGTGGAGGTGTTTTTACCTATGAGGAGGCTAGAGGAGTGGATGAGGAAGTAGTGGTATTACTTAGGGGAGGTGTAGAACCATGTAGAAGGGACTTGGTGAGGATGTAGATTATTGGGTAGATGTGTTTTGTGATGAAATCATGTGGAGGTCATAAATGGGGTTGAAGAGACCTCAGATGCTTTAGGTTGAACTGGTGGAAGATTGTTCATTTGATGTTTCAAAGGGGTTAGTAGGCTGGAAAATATCTCGGGTTGACTATTTTTGGTGTTTCAGTTGATTTGAAGTGTATGGGTATAACTGTTGGACAACGGGGTCTTGATTTTGATCAATGAGTTGTGTAATGGTAGATGAAGGATTATAAGTGTGTTGGGTGTAAATGGTTGCATTTGAACATTTTTTATGCTGCTTAGATAAGCATTGAGGAAATAGGGTTTGAATCTAGCATTTCTTCAAAAATAAGGTCTCCCTATTGTAGAAAGGAGGTTTCAGATGCTTTTGGTTGAGGACTAGAAGAAAAGAGGTGTTTTGTTTCTTGTGGTCAGATGTATGAAAGATTTGACCATGATATTGATGTGGGGAATGAATAATTGTTGTCCCATTTGTTTCATTATAGTTGACCCTTGATTCATTCCAAGTTTGTTGGGTGTTAGAAAAGGGATTGGATGTAAGTTGTTTGATAATATGGGATTTGTTGTTGTGTTGGTGTTGAAAGTGTTGTAGTGTAAAATGGGACATGTTGTTGAAATGTAGATGATGGAGTAGACATGTTTTTAGGAATTTGGTTATGAGCTTGTTGTCTAGTAAGTACCATGATAAAAAAACACACAAACACCTAGAAAATGAAAAATAACTAATTGGGTTGATTTACAAAAACAACAAAAATGCAAGAAAAATGTGTTGTTTAGTATTTATCTTGATTAATTATGAAAAAGTGAAATGTGTAAGATGGTTAATGAGGGTCCTAGGAAATGGTAATCTATGGATGGTTTTGGGTGTGTTTAAGGGTGGAGTCCTCGATATACCGAAGGTACATGAGGCCCAACTATGTACTATTTCCGGTATGGGCGTGTATATTGGGGCCTACCCCTCACTTCATGGTCCCATACTATGATAAGGAGTTCGAGTGTTGAGTAAAAATATCGATAGACAAGGAGATTATACTCGGCCAAAACACCGAGTCGGCTTCCTATTGGGTGATGAAATCCCAATCAATTTCACCTAGGTGGGAATTGTTTGAAATGTTTTTTATTTTGAAGTGATTTGGTTGTGTGTGGGGAGGATAAGTGAATGCAATGAATTTTCCTCCTAATTAAAACTAGATGATCAAGAAGTATGAAATGGTTTGTTTTAAGACCCAAAAAATGAAATGTTTATTTTTGATGAGAGAGATAAACAAAAAAATGCAAAACCTAAAAAAAAAGAAGGTTTTAGGACTTACCATGAGAGTGCTCCTTTTTTTTTTTTAGATTTTTAGCAATTTTAAAAAGCAAACAAAGTAAATCCAACAAATGAATTTTCAAAAATAATGCCCTACAACCAGATTAGAGAAAACAAAAATAGAAAAAATAGATTGTGAAGCAATGTAAAAAAAAAAACACAATCAATCACTTGTGATTGGTCCAATCACAAGTGATTAGCCTAATCAAGCGATTACTAGACAATGGATTAAGAATAAAAAATACTATTTTATTGGTGAAATGAAGGAAAGAAACAAGGGACAAGGGTCCCACCAGGCATGCTAGAATGTTGAGGAAAATTTTACCTTAGGGGTTTGGTTTGATATTTGGGGGTAAAACTTTCTCAACCTCAGTATGGTAGGGTTTTCAAGATACCCACGAGATGTGATGGTGTATGTTGTTATGCTCATGAAGAATGTACTAGACTTATTTTCCCTGCAAGTAAGCCTGTAAAATCAAAAACACTTACACAAAATAGAGTTAGTAAAATAAGTGGTAGGTAGGTTTCCTGGAAAATGCCAGTTCCCAAAAGTCAAGGACTTCCTTACATGGACATCAACCCGCTTTTAAGACATTTAAGCTTTATTGATGATAATTTGAAGTACAATATATGATAGATGGAAAAATGTGATTAATTGTTTATCACTTATTTATCTTAATACATACATCAGTGATAAATAATGAAATGAAAAAAAATCCCATAATCAAAGGTCGAATCTAGGTTATTATCTAAGTTTTCAAAAAATAAGTTAGAGCCTCTATTCATCAGGCTAAATCATCATCTTCGGTGAAGTATGAATCAAGTTCTGAGATGTAGTCTTCCACAAATAAGTAAGAGATCTCTTCTTCGTGTCGTATAGGTGTGAAAGATAGAATCAAGTGTATGGAAGGTTGATGTTGCCTTTCGATTTTGATTCGGATGTGGTGGGTGTCCTGCGTATGTTTAGACTTGCTTCATGGTTGTAGTTAAATGATGAAAGGTCATCTTGGATCTCTCTGACCTCTGTAGTATGCCTCCCAAATTCTTACCTTATGAATTCAAGGTCAGCTTGGATCCTTTGAACCTTGTAATGGGTACACATCTCGATGTCTTATAAGATATCATATTCCTCCCTAGTGTAATGGGGGTGTCGGAAATTGGTAGTGAATCAATACTAGTAATGGGATAACTAGTACCTGATATGGCCATCTATAAAACCCATACTTGATAACATGTTAGCAATAAAAAGAAATGGATATGGATTGTTAAATAGATTTGAAAAAATATATGAAAGAAAAATATTGTGTAGGAATCGCAGGTGATTCTAGAAATTACCGACGATTAATGTGAATTCTAACAGGCTAATAAAATAGAGAGTATAACTTGATTATTTTGTGACTATGATGAATTTTAAAGCTTAAACAAGATTATTAATTGAAATATGAGCAATATATTTTAAAATGGAGGTAATAATTAATAAAAACAAAGCTTACCTTTACGGATGATTGATGAGATATCACAGATTGAGTGACAAATGGGTGAAGATGGTCCAAGATGTATTGATGCGATGAAATTGGATGATATGATGATCGTCTCAATGCATAGTGCATGGCAAAAATGGTGCTCTATTGAAAATCTCAAACTCAAAACATTCGTGAATGGATGTGAGGTCCCTGCAAAATAAAAAAAATCCTCTCACAAAGAGGCTTAGGAATCTATTTATATAGATCGTCGGCATGACCGAGATAATCACCGGTGATTTTGGCTAATTTGAGTTAGGGGATAAAAAGAGTGATTTTATTTCCATTTCAAACTTGATTTGCAAAGGATTTCGAGAGAGGTTGGGATACTAAGAGGGGTGAGCTCGGATGAGGACCACGTTAGTTAGGATAAATGTGGAGGTTTTTTTAGAAGGTTTCTAATTTAACTTAGTTCTAACTAGTTAGGGGTGGGAAGTAGTTATAGGGATAAGTTAGAGGTGGTTAGGTTATATTTATGGAAGGTTACTAAATTAACTAGTTACAACTAGTGAGTGTGGATGAGTTCACATGGTGAGGTGTGAGGGTGAGGTGTGAGGGTGTAATTTATTTAATTAATTATTTTAGGGATAGGGATGTGGTGATGTGAGTATTAAATTAATATTTAAAGGTGAGAGTGTAGATTATTTTTCTCTACAACAAGCTCAAACACACCTTCACGTGGAGCTCTATCAATGTTGTGTTATGAATTCACACAGTTCGCCATTCAACTAATCAATCTTTGCTCTTCACACTTTGTTGCACTTCTTAGCTTGATAACTCAAGGATGCAAGGTAACAATAACGTTTCTAACGCCGTCTTTTATAGTTTTTTTCAAAATTTCCCACATTATTTGCTCCTCAACTACCACCATATGTAGCATTAATTCTGCTCCTTTGCTCTTTCGCGTGTCGCGCCATATTCTTCTTTGCCTCAGTCATAATCTTCTAGTGTGCCCACTACTTCTTGGCCATAGACCTCCTTACATGTGCTTACCTACGCCGAAGTACTTCACTATTGTACCTCATACCAAGTAGTCTCTTATGTTGCTACCTACCTTGCGTTACACTACACATCCATCCATCTATGTGTGGTATTCAATATGAGAAAACTTCATTGGAATTCTCTTCAAAACCATCTTCACTTTGAGCACCTGTAATTTCATAATGCACACCAATCTGTATCAAGGCACCAATCACTTCTTCTTTCGATCCACCCCACACTAAAAGTATGTGTGGTCCTTTGTACATGAATTCAATAGATAATAATAATAATCTTAAGTGAAAGCAAGCACTTATTACAACACAACACATAACTAAATTGACAAAGCATAGCAACATTGAAAGGAAACACATATAAAGAAAATGCATTAAAAGGAAACCTAAGCTAAATGGAAATAATTCCTTATTACAAACACCAAGAAGACTTATTTATAGTAGGGCTTCAACCTACTCCCATTGAAGTAACTAGGAAATAAAGTGACATCTAGCACCTGAATCGAATTATCTTTATTACAACAAAGGGTCCCAACCAATGAAATTTCAACTTCCTGGGTGACGCACAAACTTTGAAGCATACAGAAGGACTATCTTTCCAACCTCAAATTCTTTATTTTGAATATTTCTACCATGTCATGATTTTTGTCTTGATTTTTCTATCTTCTGGCTCCACCGAGAAATTACGTGTCATTCATCCAACTTCATCGGTTTATATATATGGTCTTCAACAACTTGATGATCATATAATCCTCCCGCATGTGTAATATGTAGGGATGGCAACATGAATTCCATAGATAACACAGCCCCCACATCAAACATCAATTGAAAGGGTGTGGCCTTGTTCAATATTTTGTAAGTAGTCATGTATGCCCAAAGTACAATAGATACTTTATCATCCCAGTCTTTCCTTCCAACATCATATTTTTTTGTAAACGTATATCCCAATATCCTGTTGAAAGCTTCACTAGTACCATTGGCCTTTTGATGATAGGGGGTTGTCTTGTGATGTGCCACCATAAGCTCATACAAAATAATCCTGATGGTCTCATTAAGAAAATGAGTGCCCCTATCACTTGTCAAGCTCAACAAGAATCCGTACAGCTAATAATGTTTTCCTCTAGAAATTTTGTTGTTGTAGTTTTCGTGCAATCCTTTGTAGGTGTTGCTTCTACCCACCTTGTCAAATAGTTTATACAAGTGATAATATAGTGTGTGTCATTCCTTCTCGTGGGTGGGGAAATAGGACCCACAAATTCAATCTAAAAATGTTTAGCACTTGTAATATGCCTCATAGGCATCTCATCTCTATATCCAAACTTCCCAACGTGCTAAAAATGATTACACACCTTGAAATATTCTTTAATATCCTTGTATAAGGTTTCCCTTCAAAGGCCAGCCATCAGAATCTTACGCGTGGTGGAATCTCCTGCATAATGACCTCCTACAATTCCACCATGAGCTTCTTCCATTATTTCCTCACACTCATGCTCTAGTACACACCAAAGCATAAAAATTCATCATGGCCTAACTTATACAATTATCCACCAATCAATGGGTAAGGTATTGCATGTATTGTAATTTGCTTCTTCTCTAAAGTCTTCATTCCTCATGCACCTCTCCAGTCCACAAAAGACTGCAATATTTTCCAACTCGATGGGCACACGATTCAATCCAAAGAGTTGTGTATCTGAAATTATTTCTTCAATGCTCTATGCATTCTCACCAAAATTGATTCTTGAAAAATAATCAGGCCCTGATTTATTTTTTCCTAGTTTTACAATCACTATAAACTGAAATTCCTGAAATAGTAATATCCACCTACAAATGCACCCTTGTAGCACAGGCTTGTTGAATAAATACTTAAGTTCCTTATAATCTATAAAGAAAATAAACGGTGTAGCCAATAAGTATTTCTGAACTTGTGCAACACATAAATCATGGAAAAATATTTGCGCTCAGTAGTTGTATAGATCTGTTCATCCGGTGTCAACTTCCTACTTATAAAACAAATAGCGTGGTCTACAGTTCCTTCACCTGTTCGTGCTAATATGGTGCCAAATTCCATTTCAAAAGCATTGACATGAACATGAAACAGGTTGTCCCACAAAGGAAAGAAAAAAATAGGTGCAGTGGATGCCTTTCCTTCATGTTTCAAACGCTTGTTGTTGCGCCTCGCCCCAATAGAATTTTCCTTTAGCCTTCAAAAGTTCCTCCAAGGGTGCGGCAATCTTTGCATAGCCCTTAATGAATTTCTTGTAATACCCTGTATGACCAATAAATCCATGCACTTCACTTTGATTGTTAGGTTCTTCCAATCCCAATATCACAACGACCTTAGTGGATCTACCAACAAGCCTTCCTTATAAATAATATGCCCAAAAAAAGTGTTAAAAGGTGTTACAAAGATACATTTCTTAATATTCAGAGAGATACTCAACTACCTACACCTCTCAAACATAAGCCTCAAATTTTCACAATGGTCCTTAACCAAACCATACACTGTCTAATCATCGAGATACACCTGTAAAAACTTATGAATGAAGTCTTGAAATGCTTGCACAAAAATGCGCAAAAAGACTACAAATGCATTCTTCAATGTGAAGGGCATAAATTTGTAGGAAAAATTCCCGTTCAAAGTGGTGAAAGTTGTATTTTCCTTATCTTATTTTTCTATGTGCACTTGATGATATCCGAAAATCCATCAATAAAAGAATGAATCTCACACCTACTGCAACTCCCTCCAAGATCTCATCGGTCAATGGGGTAGGAAAAGGATTAATGACACATGAAGTATTCATCTCCTGTAATCCACAGATCCTTATCCTCCCATCCTTTTTAATACTGATGACCATGGGACTCACCCACTTAGATTCCTCAATGGGTACAATTATATCGTACTTAATATGTTTTCAATTTCCTCCTTAACCTTCATGTGCAGATTAGGATTTGTCATGTAAGGCATCTTCCTAATCGGGTGTGCACTTTCTTTAAGTTTGATTTGCATCTCACCTAAATAAGGGTGTACTCCCTTTAATTCATGATAACCACATGGAAACAAGTCCTAAAATTCACGCAATAGCTCAATGATCTTAGCCACCTCCTACTTTGACCATTAGTCACCAATAATGGCCTCCTTAGGATTTGTATCTATCCCAATGTTAACCTTTTTTTTTCATAGCCTCATGATATGCACACACCTTCTTATCTACTATGTTCATCACCTCGTGTGTACCTTCAGTGTGGTTAATAGCCAGATTATTTTCCTCATCATCATCATCTATTTTGCATACTAGTTTACCCCTTTCCTTTTCTTCCCAGGCATGGACCATTTTTTCTTCTTTGGTCTCTTCAAGGTTAATGTGCATCCAAATCGACTCTCCAAACATTTCTAAAATAATTTCCTCAACCTTCACAAGTATCTCCCAAAGTAAGACACTTCATAATCTGCAGTGCTTCATTAACTAGAGGTTTAGTAGAAAAGTAATCAAAATTATGGATCATACCTGAGGTTATCTCTTGTCAATTAACTATTTCCCATGTCAACTCTACATGGACATACCACGCGTGCACGCAGCCACTTAGGGTGGCATAGAACTTATGTATCTAGATTGATGGTGGAAAATCCACCCGCCCTCTCGTCCAAAGTCTCTCACACTTCGAACATAGTGAGAATCAGAATCATTCTCATGGAATTTGCATATCTCGTGAAGGTACATGGATTTATTTTCTCATTCCACCACACGCGCTTGTTCCTTCAAGCTCGAATCTCTCCTTACAAATTCCTGATAATGGCCATAGTCTCTAAGTAAACTTATTTCTGATGTTTAGCATCGTGGTATTGCATTAATTACTTCTTACTTTGTTATACTCGGTTTATACCTCGGAGGTTCGCGGATGCATGCAACCTTAGCGTGTGTGGTAACTAACACTAGTTGTAATTCAGAATTAATCCCAACCTTTGGCATCCATTTATCTCCATCGTGTGTTGTATCTTAATCATAGTTGTTCCCTTGTCTTGCTTGTGTTGTTTTCTCATATGCTCATACAAATCAGGGCATTCTTCAAACTTATGTTGTTTTCCACACTAGGAGAAAACCACATTTTAAGGGCATTCATGTTGATAATGATCAGGAGATCCACAAGTAAAACAAATTCCTCTAGGAAATCCTCCTCTTCTACCATTGTGACCTCGGCCTCTGTATCCACCACGAAAGCCTTTATTCATGTTATCCCCATTATTGTGCCCTTCATTATGTTGTTCTCCTTGTTCCTTAGATCCACTTACTACACCAGTCTAGTACACACCGGTTTTAATAGCTTCATGAATATGATCAATCACTCCTGATTAACAATATCATGAGTATGAGTTTTGAAATTTTTAAAATACATAGATACATTATTCTCGGGAACATGTGCTACAAAAGAGGACATCTAATGTAGCTAAAAATCTGAACACACTCAATATATTGCAAATAATTTGAACTCCAAAAGAAAATATATCTCCTTCTTCATTATTGAATCATGAATTAAATTTTTTCCTAAATAGAAAAACAACTCCCAACTTGAGTTTCCAAGAAAACTCTAACTAACTTTGACTAAATCTACTCTAGGTGGTGGAAATTACTATTTTTAGTAGTTTACTAGAACTTGCTATTCTTAGTAAGTTCACATGCTTATTCGTACGGCCACAAAAATCTCTATGCATCTTCTACATGCTTAAATTAGAGGAATTGCCAACTTTCCAACTCACAATGCATCTAAGAGACTAACATTAACTAATTCCATAAAATAGGAAAAAAATGTTAGGTTGTGGAGCCTATTGTCATGTGTGAAAGTGTTGAAGAGTGTACACTAAGAGTATTGTACACTTTTCATGTATCCTCACTAGGGTTCAGGGTCGGGCCAGGCCCCGAGTGGGGTCTGGGGGTGAAAACCCCGAGTAGTAGGGGTTGGGGGGGCACATCCTGAAAAAAAAAAAAATTGGGCCTTAAAACGTGTCCGATATATCGAGAAACGTGATTTTCTCATATGGGTAGATTTTGACCCATAGGTTTATGGGACGGTTTTTGCCCATGGTTTTGATACCCATGGTTTTGTAAAACTACTTAAGTAGTTGTCTATTTATATGGTTTTATGCATATGATAGATGTATGAAAAACATTGCAGATGTGCTTTGAATTCGGGTGTGAATTTTGTAGAGTTTGTTGAGCATAGCTCCAAACATATCTAGGTATTGTATTGAGAGAGTGGTGGCTTGTAATAAAATTTGAGCAAGTGATTCTTGGTGGACGTAGCCCAAATTGGGTGAACCACATTAAATACTGTCTCTTTGTGTTGTGTTATTTTATTCTGCACTTTTATTTGAGATCTGTAATATTTTATGCATATTAGTTTCTATTGTTGCGATTCTGTGAGGGATTATTCTGCATATTTTATCCCTTATTCCCTAACAATTGGTATCAGAGCCTGGTTTGGTTTGCTGAAGTGTTGAATCATAGGGAAAGTTTTATCTTGAGTGGGAGCTATGGCAGATGATGGAAGATCTAGGGTTGATAAATTCAATGGGTAGAATTTCAGTCTTTGGAAGATACAGATGGAAGATTACCTTTATCAGAAGGATATTTATACTCTGTTGTCTGAGAAGGTGAACAAACCCTCGAGCATGACAGATGTGGAATGGGATTTTTGCATAGGAAGGAACTTGGGATAATCCGGATGTGTCTTTCATCTTCGGTATTATTTAATGTTTCAAAAGAAAAGAATACAAAAGAATTGATGGATGCATTAGGAAAGTTGTATGAAAAACCCTTTGCCTCTAATAAGATATTTTTAATGAAAATTTTGTTTAATATGAAGATGTTTGAGAATGGTTTAGTATCAAATCATCTAAATGATTTTAATACAGTTGTAAATATGCTAGCTTGGTTACAATAGAATTTGATGAAGAAGTTAGGGATTTATTAGTTCTATGCTCTTTACCTGAGAGTTGGAATAGCCTGGTAATGGCGGTAAGCAACTCGGTTCCTGCTAACTCAAAGTTGAAGTTTGAGGATGTTGTAGGGGTGATTCTAAGCAAGGAAATGCAAAGAAAAAGCTCTAGTGAATCTTCTACTTCAAGGAATGCTTTGACAGTGGAAACTAGAGGGAGACAAAAGAATAGAGGAAACCATGGAAAATCAAAGGATCGAGAAAGGTCAAAATCTAAAAGCAAGATAGTATGCTGGCACTATGGAAAGTCTGGGCATGTAAAGAAGGATTGTTGGGAGCTTCGGGACAAGAAGAAACAACATGAAGAAAACAAGGAGGCAAATGTGGCAACGGGTAATGTATGTCAGGATGTTTTGATTCTTTCTTTACACAATATTATTGAATCTTGGGTTTTAGATTCGGGGGCTTCTTTCCATGCTTCTCCACATAGGCATTATTTTGTTGATTATGTTCAAGGAGATTTTGGGCATGTTTTTCTTTGTGATGATGAGCCTTGCAGCATAGTTGGAAAAGGTTTTGTTCGGGTTAAGATGCAAAATGGGAATACTTGGCTATTAAAGGATGTCAGACATGTGCCTACATTAAGATGAAATTTGATATTGGTAGGGAAGTTGGGAAGTGATGGTTGTATTGTGATATTTACAATGGACTCTTGGAAGGTTACCAAGGGTGCTCTTGTGGTGGCAAGAGGTAAGAAGGTTGGAACCTTGTATTTAACCACTTATAGCACTAATGTTTGTAATCTTATGGCTTCAGAAGTAGATACAACATTGTGGCACTATAGGCTCGGTCATATGAGCCATAAGGGCATGGAGATCATAAAGAAGGATTTTCCTGGATATACAGAAATAGGTTTGGAGTTTTGTGAGGATTGCATATATGGGAAATAAAATTGAGTAAGGTTTCTCAAGGTTGGACCTACAAAGAAAGAGAGTAAGTTAGAGCTGGTGCATTCTGATGTGTGGGGGCCGGCTTAGGTATCATCTCTTGGGGTTTCAAGTTATTATGTTACTTTTATTGATGATGTAACAAGGAAAGTTTGGGTTTATTGTATTAGAAACAAATCTGATGTATTTGACACTTTTGTTAAATGGAAAGCCTTGAACCTTGGTAGAGAATGAAACAGGTCTTAAGCTAAAATGTCTCGGAGTCGATAATGGAGGGGAGTATTACAACAATAAATTTGATGAGTACTATTCTAAGAATGGAATCCACGGGAAAAGATGGTTCCAATAACTCCACAACATAATGGGGTATCAGAAAGGATGAATAGAACAATAATGGAACGTGTTAGGAGCATGACATTACATGCAGGACTGCCTCTTTCTTTTTGGGGTAGTGAGCGGTGACAATGTTGTTTACTTGATAAACAGAGGACCCTCAAGTGCCTTGGATGGAGGAATACCTGAGGAGGCTCGGAATGGTAAGAAAGTTTATTATTCATTTCTTAGAGTCTTTGGATGTGAGGTGTTTGTTCATATAGACAAGGATGATAGGACCAAGCTAGAGGCTAAGTCAGAAAAATGTACTTTCATTGGTTATGGTGGTGATGACTTTGGATATAAATGTTGGAGTATTAAGGACAAGAAAATTATTCAATCTAGGGATGTGGTCTTTAATGAGAAAGTCATGTATAAGCAGTAGTTGCAGGAAAATAGGGAAGAATCTAAGAAAGAATATGCAGCGGTAGAGGATCTTCCGAATGGAAAAGTGACACATGAATCAGTTCAGGAACCTCCTCAATAGGAACCCCAAACTCCTATATTGAGGAGGTCTTCTAAGGTAAGAAGAGAACCTGAAAGTTTTTCTCCTCTTTATTATTTATTACTCACTGATAGTGGAGATCCAGAGATCTTTGATGAAGCAATGTAGGTAGATGCCAGGAAGAAGTGGGAGCAAGCCATGGATGAGGAGCATCAGGCTCTCATGGAGAACTAGACATGGGATTTGGTGAAGCTACCCGAAGGAAAAAGAGCATTATAGAACAAGTGGGTGTTCAGAGTCAAAAAGGAAGGAGGCAAGAAAAGATACAAGGCCCAGTTGGTGGTCAAGGGGTTTGCATAGAAAAAGGTATAGATTTTGATGAGATTTTTTCTCCTGTAATAAAAATGACTTCTATTAGAACTATTCTAGAAATAGTTACAAAGAAGACTTGCACTTAGAATAGCTTGATGTAAAGACGCATTTATCCATGGTGATTTGGAGGAGGAACTATATATGAAACAATCATAGGGCTATGAGGTCAAAGGTAAAGAGGAGATGGTGTGCAAGCGAAGAAGAGCTTGTATGGCTTGAAACAAGATCCACATTAATGGTATAAGAAATTTGATAGCTTCATGATGGAGAAAGGTTATAGTAGATGTCATTCGACCATTACGTGTATACAAAGAAATTTGAGGATGGCAAGTTATATATCATGTGTAATACGTATGTAGATGACATGTTGGTTGTAGCTAAAAACATGTAGGAAATAAAAGTACTCAAGAAGCAGCTAAGTGAATCCTTTGCTATGAAGGATTTGGGGGCAGCCAAACAAATCCTTGGTATGAGGATATCTTAGGATAGGAAGGAATGGAAGTTGACTTTATCTCAGGAAGAGTACATTAAGAAAGTCTTAGAGAGGTTTAATATGCAGGATGCTAAACCGGTTGGGACTCCTTTGGCAAGCCATTTCAAGTTATCAAAGGAGCAATGTCCCAAGATAGATCAAGAGAGAAACCAAATGTCCAAGGTACCTTACTCATCAGTAGTTGGTAGTTTGATGTATGCCATGGTGTGTACTAGGCCTGATATTTCGATGTAGTGGGAGCGGTGAGTAGATTTATGAGTGATTCGGGGAAGAGATAATTGGCAATCAGTAAAGTCGATCCTTCGGCATTTGAGAGGGACCATGGGGATAGTTTTGTGCTACAGTAGATCAGACACCACTTTCTGTGGTTATGTAGATTTAGATATGGCTGGAGATGTAGACAGCAGGAGGAGCATGACAGGTTATGTTTACACTGTAGGTGGGACAGCAATGAGCTGGATTTCACGACTACATAAGTTGGTGGCTTTGTCAACCACAGAGGCTAAGTATGTTGCTGCCACAGAGGAAAGAAAAGAAATGATTTGGTTACAACAATTGCTTGAGGAGTTAGGGCATAAGCAAGAGGAAGGAAAGCTACATAGTGATAGTTAGATTGCTATACACCTAGCTAAGAACTTTCACTCTAGGACGAAGCATATACAGTTAAGGTGCCATTTCATCAAGACATCTTTGGAGGAAGAGAAGTTGAAGTTGGAGAAGATCCATACAAGTCAGAATCCTGGACATGATGACCAAGGTGGTCACAAGGGAAAAACTGAAGTTGTGTTTAACTTTGGTTGGTCTTCACGGAAACTAGTGAAGGGTTGAGAAGCTTGCTCAGAGGAAAACTAGTCTCCAAGTGGGAGATTGTTAGGTTGTGGAGCCTGTTTTCATGTGTGAAAGTGTTGAAGACTGTACACTAAGAGTATTGTACACTTTTCATGTATCCTCACCGGGTTCGGGGCCGGGCCAGCCCCGAGTGGGGGTCTAGGGGCGGCAGCCCCCGAAAAAAATTTGGGCCTTAAAACGTGCTCGATATATCTGGGAAACGTGATTTTCTCATATGGGCGGGATTTTGACCCATAGGTTTATGGGACGGTTTTTGCCCATGGTTTTGATACCCACGGTTTTGTAAAACTACTTAAGTAGTTGTCTATTTATATGGTTTTATGCATATGATAGATGTATGAAAAACATTGCAGATGTGCTTTGAATTTGGGTGTGAATTTTGTAGAGTTTGTTGAGCATAGCTCCAAACATATCTAGGTATTGTATTGAGAGAGTGGTGGCTTGTAATAAAATATGAGTAAGTGTGGACGTAGCCCAAATTGGGTGAACCACATTAAATATTGTCTCTTTGTGTTGTGTTATTTTATTCTGCACTTTTATTTGAGATCTGTAATATTTTTTGCATATTAGTTTCTACTGTTGTGATTCTGTGAGGGATTATTCTACATATTTTATCCCTTATTCCCTAACAAAAATTGAATTACAAATTAAATCCTAATTTTTGGCCCTCAGATGGTGGAATTTGAGCAAAAAATGTTTGAAACATGCTCCAACTAGAAGGGTTAGTTGGTGATGTGTTCGTCTTGTAAAAATAGGTGGTTTCAAAAAAATGGACATAATCAGACACTCAGAGCACAAGTTATGACCTTATCAAGTTCCTGCTAATTTTATTGCATCATTCTCCCCTGCTTGAAAAACAACTCAACTCCTGCAAGTTATCTTCTTCAAATTTCTTCCATTTATCTGCATCCATCTTCTTCATCTCAAACTTTATGACCCATGTATTTTCCTCTTGTTCCAATCCTTTCCAATGTACCAAATATTTGTTGTATTTCCCATGTCGCGTGTGCATTGTTTTCTTGTCTAGAATCTAATCCACTTCTTCTTTCTTCTTCACCTGGAACTTGTTGCCTCCAATCTACTACTTCATCAATAACATCCCCTTCTACACCATCCCCATGAAAATAATATAATTCTGAAACATTAAACACTGGAGAAATATCAAAATTCCCTAGCAATTCTACCTCATAAGCATTATCATTTATTTTTTCACAATTTTGTAGGGACCAATCTTTTTTTACTTCAACTTGTTATAGGTTCCTTTTGGAAACCTTTCCTTCTCGCAAGTATACCATAACCAACTCACCCATTGTAAATACCTTTCTCCGTCTGTGCACATCTTTTATTTCCTTATACTTCTCATTATTGTTCTGCAACTTCTTCTGCACTTCTTCCTGCAATTGTTGTATATGTTCGAAAAATGCTTCGCATCATCATCGACTTTGTCATCAATCGGGAGGAGTTGTCAAATCAAACACCCCGTTTGGATTACTCTCATACACAATAGAAAATGTATACTTTCCTGTGGATCTATTTATGGAGCTGTTATAAGAAAACTCAACTTTTGGCAATGTTAAGTCCCATTGTTTTGGCTTTTCCCCAACTAGGCACCTTTACAGGTTTCCCAAACTCCTATTTACCACCTTTGTTTGCCCATCGGTCCGAGGATGAGAGGCCTTTGCTGAACTATAGTTTAGTTCCCAACTTATTCCATAAATTCCTCCATAAGTTACTTGAGAACCTTGTGTCCCTATCTAAAGTAATGGTTTTGGGACACCATACAAACGAACAACTTCTCTAAAAACAAATATGCTACTCATGTTGCATCACTAGATTTTTTTGCAGCTATAAATTGAACTATCTTAGAAAACCTATAAACAACCACAAAAATTGATTCATTACCTCATTGTTTTTTTGGTAATCCCAAAATGAAATCCATACTCAAATCTTTCCACGGCCCTTTGGGAACAAGAAACGGCATATACAACCCTGTATTCTATGCATGACATTTTGAGACTTGGAAAATTGACACCTCTCCACATCTCTTATCACATATCTTTTTAGATTTGGCCAATTGTATTCTCTACTACCAAGGCTATCATCTTATCCTTACCAAAATGCCCAGCCAATCATCCACTATGCAACTCTTTCACAATATTATCTCTCATAGACCCAACTAGAATACATAGTTGGCATCCCTTGAATAGATATCCATCCTGTAAAAAGCTACTCATCCTAGACATCACTGTCCTACATTGTCGGTGGACGACTTAACCTTTCAACAATATTATTAAAATCAAGATCAGAAGAATATAAATCCTTTATTGCTTTAAAACAAACCACCTCATTTTCCATAGTTGTAAATAGATTCACATGCCTACTCAATGCATCTGCAACTTGATTATGTTTTCCTAATTTATGCTTTAGAGAAAAATTATAACCCTACAAAAATGATACCCACTTTGCATGCCTATTATTCAACTTCTTTTGTGTATTCACATATTTCAGGGCTATGTGGTCTGTAAATAACACAAACTCCTTAGGCACTAAGTAATGCCTCTAATGCCTCAATGCTTGTACAATTGCATAAAATTTCACATAATAAGTAAAGTAGTTATTTCTGACCTTATTCAGTTTCTCACTAAAGAAAGCTATTGGCTTTCGCCTTGACTTAGGACAACACCAATACCCACATGTGAGGCATCACAATCAACCTCAAACACTTTATCAAAATTTGGTAGTGCCAAAATAGGTGCCTATGTCACCTTCTTCTTTAAGAACTGAAATCTATCCTCAATTGCCTTTGTCCACAAAAATCCCTTCATTTTGTGCAATCTATTATAGGTGCTACAATATTGCTGAAATTTTTAATAAACTTTCTATAAAATTTTGCTAAACCATGAAATCTTCTTACCTCTATTATACTCCATGGAGTAGGCCATTCAATAATTGATTTTATCTTCTCGAAGTCCATTTGTACCCCATTTTCCAAAAATAATAAAACCCAAAAATACCAAACTCTCTTGCATAAATGTGCACTTCTTCATATTTTCATAGAGCTTATCTTTCCTTAACACTTCAAATATCACCCTCAGATGCCTCAAATGCTCTTCTTTAGTTTTACTAAAAATCAAGATATCATCAAAATAAACCACAACAAACTTACCATTGTACTCCTACAAAGATAGTGTTCATCAACATCATAAAAGTGCTAGGTGCATTAGATAACCCGAATGGCATCACCATCCACTCATATAATCCATTCCATGTCTTGAATGTTGTTTTCCACTCATCTCCTTCTCTGATCTGAATCTGATGGTAACCACTTCGAAGATCAATCTTTGTGAAATACCTACATCCAGCAAGCATATCCGTCATATCATCAAGGCAAGGTATTGGGAACATATACTTGATTGTAAAGAGTTAATAAATCTAAGGTTGCACACAAACTCATGCTCTCCCTTGCTACCCCCTTTCTCATGAGCTTTGTTGCTTGCTTATTTAATTCTACATGCATTGTTAGGCTCATCCATAAGCCGCTTGATTTGGGAGTAAAGACCCGGGATCAAATCAATATGGTGTTGAATATCTCTTTTCGGTGGTAATCCATCTGGTAGCTCATTAGGAATAACATCATAAAATTATTCTATTAATTATGTTACTTCTACTGGTATTTGTGCACTTGTAAGTTCATCCTTATTTGTGACCAAAGTGCATAACAAAACCCGTTGCCTTTTCCTCCTTCATAAATTCTTTCATAAAAGCATATTTTCAACCTTCCCTCTTCCTTAAGAGGTAACAAAACTATTTTTGTTTCATCCTTCCAGAAAGTATAAGTATTCGTTGCCCCGTCATGAATAACTTTTCTATCAAATTGTCATGGTCTTCCTAACAACATATGACATGCATCCATAGGAATAACATCACACCAAATCTCATCCTTATAACTTTTCCCAATAGAAAAACTTATTAAAAACCTCTTATAAATAAAGTGACTTCATTACCCTTCTTAAACCATGCAATACACAGTAAGGGTTTGGATTCTTCTCACAATGCAGACCTAGTTTCTCAACCATCTTATTTGAAACCATGTTCTCACAACTACCACCATCAATAATAACATTACATACCTTTCCTCCTGAAGTGCATCTTGTTCTGAAGATATTTGTACATAGCCATGCATCCCCTTTGATATCCTTTCTTGGAGCAATCATCATCCTTTTGATCATCAGATTTTCTCCCACATCTAGTGGAATTTCTAGGTCATATTCATCTTCTTCTTGTTCAGCTTCAACAATATTTACCCTTGGAGATTTTTTTTGTCTCTTGTCATGTGTATAATAATGTAGGCATTCAAAATCCCTATGCCCCTCTTCACCACATCTATAATAAACAAATGGTCTTTGTGGAGCCTCCCATCCTCTACCGCCAACATATCCTTTGCCCCTAGGAAATCCTCTACCTCTTTGCTGATTTGGGAATCTTGTCTTGTATCTTCTTTCTTTTCCACTCCATGAGGTGGTTCTCCCCTACCTTGACTAAAACTAGCTCGTCCCCGAAAGGAGGATGAGGCTCCCCTATTCATCCCAGGTGATCTCCTAAAACTTTGATGGCTTTGTTTTTCTTCAGCCTTTAAGGCTAGCTGATAGGCATCCTCCATGCTCTTAATCTTGTGCATGCTTATTTCATCTTGAATAGAAAATTTTAATCCATTTACATACCTTGCAGCCATTTGTTCCTCATTTTCTTCATGCTCTACACAAATGGACAACTTTTAGAACTCATTTGTGTATTCTTGCATGGTTTGTAAGTTTTGTCTGAGATTTTGAAACCTCCTGAAAAGGGTTTGTGCATAATCCACAGGGAGAAATTTTTCTTTTAGCTTCTTCTCCATCTTACTCCAGGTCTTAATCCTTTCTTTCCCCTTTCTTGACTACTCTTTTTGTAGGTGATCCCACCATAACATAGCATGACCTTTTAATTTCATGCATGCAAATTTTACCTTCTTTTCTTCTGACATAGCCTTCCACTCAAAAAAATCCCATGCTAGTCAACCAGTCTATCATCTCCTCTGGTTTTAGACTACCTCCATACTCTGAAACATCAACTCTTATCCCGTCATTCTTTCCTTCTAATGCTCGAAGCATCCTTTCTTCAAAAGCTAAGGGTGGCACTTGCATCTCCTCCTCTTCACAAACTTCTTCTTCATTAGTGTCATCTCCACCTTGATTTCCTCTATGGGTTATCATTGCAGCAAGTGCAACAACTTACCTCTGCAGATCCTACATGTTTCTATTCATCTAGGCAATACCACCTCCTCTTTTTCCATTTTTTCCCAAGATTCGAACTTGCTCTGATACCAGATAATGTAGCCAAAATTTGAACACACTCAATATACTACAAATAATTTGAACTCCAAAAGAAAATAGATCTCCTTCTTCATTATTGAATCATGAATTACAATGTTTCTTAAATAGGAAAACAACTCCCAACTCGAGTTGCCAAGAAAACTCTAACTAACTTTGACTAAATCTACTCTAGGTGGTGGAAATTACTATTTTTAGCGTAGTTTACTAGAACCTGTTATTCTTAGTAAGTTCACATGCTTATTCGTATGGGAAAATAAATTTCCACACATCTTCTACATGCCTAAATTAGAGGAATTTCCAACTTTCCAACTCACAATGCATCTAAGAGACTAACATTAACTAATTCCCTAAAATAGGAAAAACTGAATTACAAATTAAATCCTAATTTTCGGCCCTCATATGGTGGAATTCGGGCCCAAAATGTGTTAAAACGTGCTCCAACAAGCAAGGTGGGTTAATTATTGCGTTCTTCTCATTAAAACAGGTGGTTTCAAAAAATAACAGACTCAATCGAACACCCGGAGCACAAGTTATGACTTTGTCACATTCCTGCTAATTTTAGCGCATCACAATGTGTCCCAATGCCTATATTCAAATCAAGAAGGAATAATAAGGATGTCATTTGCTACATCACTTTTATTCATCATCATTACAATCTTATTACCCCTTTTCTATAATTATTTTATATTTTATTATAATGGTTGGCTTATTCACATTCCACATTACTTATGTTTTTCCTTTTCTTTTAATTTTCCTTTCAAGTCGATTCATGATGTTATTTATAATGTATGGGAGTTCCAATTCATATAGTATTGTCAATATAAGTATTACTAATATATATCAATTAACTACATTTTTCTAAAAAATGTCGAGAGATCAATTTCAAAGCCTTTATCTTGGATTCTTTACATAACACAATTATTAATAATTTCATTAACTTCTTTACATATTTCTCACTTAGTGGTGACAAAAGATGTTGATATACCAATATATGAGATTTGAATAAATGTTTTCAACCAAAAAATCCAAACTCATCCAAATGGCAAGGAACAATAAAAACTTTTAAGTGACCCTAAAATTAAACCGAGAAAGATAATAATGGAAAATTCTAATATTAAAGGATATTAATTTTTTATTAAAAGAAAAATATATTATTTTGAAAGAGGGTGAAATTATACTCATATCATGGGATTCATACAGAATTATGGGAAATGAATGTATATGAGGGTAAAATTATACTCATATCATGGGATACATAAAGGAATAAAGGAAATGAATTTATATGATTCCTATTCAAATCATACTCTTCTTTCCTTGTTTCTCGACGTAAAGTATGATTTGAATAGGAAAGCATATAAATTTTGAATTTGACAAACTTCTCCTCATATATGCTAACAAAGATGCAATTGCGAATAAACGAGAGAATAATTAATCATGCAGTATATATAAATTTTTCCTTCTTCTCGTTATTACATTTTTATTATATTTAACTTGTTTGTTTTATTGATGATTAAAAATAAAGATATTTATGAATATTACAACTCTTTACTAATTTGCATATGTTATTGTAGGAAGGCCTCTCACCATAATAATATAGAACAAGGTCTCAATTATACATTTTAACAAATGATATATATGTTTTATATTTCTTACAATTATAATATTTACATCAAGAGATGTTATACAAGAGTAGTGATAGTAGGGCGTAATACCTTGAGCATACTCACTTTTTCTATGTTACACGAGAATGTATCCCCAATTTTGGTGATATCCCAAACATTTTGGGGACTTAGGGATGTTCCGTATTTTTGAAAAAAATTAGATTCTCTAACAATTTCTCCGAGTTGTGACAAATGACATCAATCTAGTTACACCTTTTTGTCGGTATCAAAATAATCTATTTGGAAAAAAAATATATATGGGGCCCCAAACTCTCTCATTTGGTCTAAATATTGCTTTTTTCTCTTCCCCAAGTAAAAAAAAAAAATATTATAATTGACAATCAAATGGACATCAAATTCAATGTCAAGAATAATAGTGAATAACTAATTCCATTACATTCCCTAGCGGCCATTGTAGAGATGCTCTCTGCGTGATAAAGTTATTAACAAAAATATAGATGTTATAAAAATTAATTGAAAATGTAAAATTTCCTACATAAATAAACACAAATTTAATTAAAGGAGAGTTAATGCAATAGTGGGATGAATTGGTATTGGTAATAGAGGGTAAATCGATGTTATATTCTTTTGTCTCTTTTAAGCGCATGTGATTGAAAATATATTAATATGCATTATAGTCATAGTCATAGCCATATATCATTTTCATCGACTTGATTGAAATGAAGGCAAGAATAGCATCTCAAATTTTTTGAACTAAATCAATATTTTATAAAATCAATTTCTTCATTTAATGTATTAAATAAACTCTGCTAATTCAAAGTTGTGATCTTTTTAAAATTGAAAAAATAAAAAATAATATAAATTTTGATTGGCAATGAAATAGGTAAATTAATCACTAGACAGGCAATATGAGCATCTATTGCATTAGTACTTGTCAAGCAAGTCATCGGTAACTAGCAATCACACCAAAGAGGTGCAATGGAAACACTAATAGGAGAGAGGGGTGCATAATACTACAAGAAGGGGCAAGAGTAAACGTATGGGAAAAAGCATAGAACTTAAAAGTTATAAGGATTTTTTTATCTATTATAATTTAGAATAACGACGAAAAACAATAATGGAAAATTGGTGTATGGTTGACTAATTTTATTACGCATTACACACTATTTCTTATGATATAAGAAAGAGGCATGAAATTTGTAACATTAAGGCTTAAATACAAATATAGCAATATTTCTTCCTATTTGGACTATTTTTGAATGATAAAGGAGGCTATATGTGGAGGTCGATGAGTCTATGAACTATAGAGACTGTTGTGAAAGAAAAACCATGACATTCTATATTTTTGAAGTTAAAAGTAGATCTTTCCAAAGTTATACCATTAGCTTTATGTATCATGAGATCCTTAGTCATTTTGAGTGGGAGATGTTTATGATTCTACATGTGAAAGAGGGGGAATCATTATGTGGAGGGGGTTGAGGTTGGAGAAGGTTGAAATGTATGATTAAGGGCTATAAGGTGAAAAGATAGGTAGAAAGTATTATTCATGTTTTTAAGGTGGTTTGGTAGATTCAAAATCCAACTTGGACCTTCTCCGCCTTCAACAGTTAAAATATATGGTTTGGGCAATTGGATTTCTTTCATAGTTGAAAACCCTAGCTTTGGGACTTTAACATTCTTCACCATTTAAAAAACTCGACTCTGGACTTAGAATGCTTCTACAATTGAAATCTCTTACTCATGGATTTGGGTTGCTTGAGTGGCTAAAAGTGTTGAATCGATGAATTAGGATGCTCAAGAACTGAAATTCCCGACTCGGGATTTCATACCACTAGAAGAAAAAGTAGGGGATAATGTTGAGTGGTACCTTCATGAGGAAAACATCGCAAAGTGGAGTTTTGATCTCAAAATATAGTCGGAGGACCTTGGAAAAATCTTAGGGTTACTACGAATGAGGAAGCTAGTTGAAATGATGTAATAGATTAAAATATTAAGAGTGATTAATTTGTGTATATTGTTAATTTTGAAAGGTCTTGAAAAAAATTATATTTCACTCCGAGAGATGAAATGCACAATCAATTTATAAGCATTTAGAATGTGGGTCACCCCATTATGATGACCGACCCATAGTTGTTGTCACATTCTCCTTTCTTTACATGATGTAACAGATGAACATCAAGTCATTTCCCAGCCTCCGCCACCTCCTACACGTTTTTTATCGCCACCCTTGTACTATTTGTCACGGCATATGTGATGTCAATAGTTTGTAAGGAACCTCTCCACAAGAAACTCCTTTAGTGTAATCGACCACATATTGCCTCTAATAGTGGTGCCTACACAAATAAAAACACACACAATTTTTAATTACTATGGTATTTCCTTGAATTAGGGATAAAATATATTACTGACTTCCTTGACGTTCCTTCGACATTATTAAGTGTTATTCCTTCAAAATTAAGCAATATACATAAAGACTTATCATTTCTAGTTATACAAAGGCTTACCCACCTCTAAATAAGAGAAGAAAGGGTGGAAATTCTCAATCTCGTTATATGTTTTCATCATATAGGTGAATTTTTTTCATCTATTAGGAGAAAATAAAATAGATGAGGATGACTAATGATGGAATACCCCCTATACCTCTATATCAGGGAAACATGGCCATACTTGCATGTTTTTCCCTATGGTAGTGAAGTTTATCCATCTATACACATTAAGCAGTTGCTTCGAGGCATGATTAATAATATAGTGTTAAGTCACCTACCATAATTTTCATGTGCAACATATATTCCTTGATTTCCACCTCAATTCATCGATAATATTCCCATAAGAAATAGTGTCCCATCATATCTAAAAATCCTTACTTTTCAATGGCTTTGTAGAATGTTTGAGACTACTTACATAAATATAATTTTTAATAATATAAGCATAGAACAAATACAAATAATATTGTGGTAAACATAATGAAAATTTTAAAAAATACATAAGAATAGACAAACATGGTATATTAAGAATAAATTTCCATATATATTGTAAGGATGTATTTTCTAAGGCGAGAAAATCGATACATTTAAATATTATTAATATAAAATAAGGCAAAAATACTAGATTGGGTGAGCCTTCCATTTGGAAGTATGCACATTAGCATAATTTTTATAAATGACAAAATTATAAACCACATAAAAAAATTTAAAAACAACTAAAAAGTAAAATAAAAACATTACCTTTTGAAAAAGTGGCTAGCGAGGTTATCTCGATCAAGGTTGTGGTAATGATTTTGTATTGCATGAGATGGTTAGCATGACATTGTAGAGACATTTAGGCATGTGGAGAGGTTCCCGCGTGATGGTATAATGTGCATATCCCGACGCCGAGGTGGTGGAATTGTAATCTAATACATTAAATAAATCTCATAGATAATATGCAACCAATGTTTCTAGATGGATCATAATCTTTAAATGGAAAGATGGAAGCATAAATTTCCTTGCAATTTGTTGAAGATGTGTAACCTAGAAGTTTGTAAGAGAGTGTATGTGTTCCCAAATTTGGCTTGCCTACACAAAAATCCTCGTCATGCTCTTGAAGACATGGTTGGAATTCTAAAACACTTATGCATAAAACATAATATTGAGAATAAATGGAAGTGGGAAATGTGCTCTAAGGGATACACAATTCAATCTGATTACAAATCCATCTCAAGACTCATGGAAGTAGATGTCATTCATGTTACAATGGCATATTATCTTAAAATACTTATTCATGGTAGATAGTTATCTAAGAGAAAGAACCAATCCCATGTTACACTTTATATTGATATTTGTTAGTTTTTTCTAAAACTATTTTGATCATGAGCTTAGATGGGTTTTTTTTTATAGAGTGATAAGCTTCAGAAACACCCACCAAGTGCAATGTAGATGAAGAGATCAAATTTCATTTATGGAGACTCGTCAAGCCTATGATCTTCGTTAACAAGAACAACCAACTCAAATGATACTCTCAACGCTGAGATATGGGCTCATTCATTGATATACCATTCATGTTAGGAAACCACAGATTATGCAGAAATGAATACGCAAAAGTTAGATTAACAAAATACCAATTTACAGAGATAGAGAAAAAAAAATATATAAAATACCAAACATGCAAGAGACGAACACCAAATTTTCGTGGTAAATCCCAACTTAGTGTTTAGGAAACATCCATGGTGCAAGATATCAAGTTTTATTAACTCAAGATGAATAGATTACATGCAAACTTGTTATGAGAAACTTTAGATCTCCACAAAAATATATACACCTAATTGGTGAATTACAGTTTGGATTCCTCCTCCTAAAAATAGAGTGGAAAAATACCATTAGGATTTTCCTTCCTAAAAATAGAATTCAGTTGAATTTGTCTTTCTAGAAACAAGGGATTGATTCCTTAATTTTTGCTTGAGGAGCTTCGCCCGAACCCGCCAGAGCCTACGACAAGAGTAGGAGGGAAATCCCCCACACCCCCTTTAATAAGTGAGGTACAAACTACATCGTAAAGGGATCCAAAATTTAATTTTGTTGGCACATATCTAACAATCTCCACCTTGACAAAAAATCCACTTGATATCTTACATGACTAACTCATCATCTTTTCTGCAATCCAAGAGAAGCCAAACACCATTTTAGCTTCTCTAAAATTATTGGTTTTGTGAACATATCAAAGACAACTTTTGTGGTGTGGACCTTTTCCAATGCTATTGTACCTTCATCAATAACATGTCTAACAAAATGATACTTAACTACAATATGATTTTTCTTACTATGATAAGCCAAATTCTTGGCCAAATAAATAGCACTTTGATTGTCACACAATACCTTCATCTTGTATTGATCTTTGCCAAAATCATCCAATAGGCTCGTTGTCCATATTTTTCCCCCCAGAAAAATTGGATCAGCCACAACCCCGCACAAAAGGAACCAAATAAATCACGTTCAAATCGACAAACAAGTTGTAGAGGGACTCTACAATGGAGTGGCGGGGCCTGCAAAAGATCAAATGACCCCGTGCAAGAAGAAATTCAAGAAACGGCTCTATCGAGTGAATCTGTGCCTCAAATCCAACAAACAGATTACAGGCGGGCTCAGAAATGGAATAGCAAGGTCGAGGAAGGAGAAGATAGTGTCAAAATAAGTTAGAGGCTCAAAGAGAAGAAATGGTGAAATTTTTAAGTCTTTGGGCTCAAAGCGATTAACGAGCCCAAAAATGACTAAGTATGGAGGAGACAGTGGACGCTACCAAGTATCCAAGCAGACACCTCCAAAGATTGAATCCAAAGGGGAGACTCGAACAAGTGCCAAGGTCCCACGCGTCCCAGACCCAAAGAGGAGGCAGAGTCAACGGCTAAAATTCAAAAGGTGGACAGGGCGGGCCTCAAAAAATACTAAGTATAGAAATGCTAGCGGAATCCGCCACGCGTCATCTTGGCGCATCCCCAAAGGTAAATCCAAAAGTGGAGACCCAAATGAGCGCGGGCTCGCCATGTAGTCCAAGTTAAAAAATGGGACAGAGCGGGCCCAAAATCAACTAAGTATGGAGAACGAGCGCCATCTCGTCACGTGTTCTATTGATTTTGGATCAGATTTGCACTGAGTAAAAAAACACATAGAATAATTTATTAATTTTCTATATATCTCTGCACAACATGTTTGGCTAATATATAGCCAATATAATAGAAGAACTACTTCCTAGAAAATAGGAAGTCAACAAACAACTTACCCGTTTATAACTTTACGGGTACAACAAAACTCTATAATAATATATTGTTGAAACAATATATTATAACAATATGAATTGTAATATCAACTCAATTATATCACATAATTATAATCTAACTTTTATAATAATGTGAGCACTAATAATATGAAATCCTAACATTCCCCCCCTTAGTGCGAACATGGGAGAAAAACAATTGCACTTCTTCTGCAATGTGCCACCCGTGCGTGCTCATGATCTGGATGGTTTTGACAGCCAATAACCTCAACATGGATGGTTTTATAGGACAACCAACAACCTCAACATGGATGGTTTTATAGGACAACCAACAACCTCAACATGGATGGTTTTACAGGACAGCCAACAACCTCAACAGGGATGGTTTTACAGGACAACCAACAACCTCAATATCATGATGTTGCTCTTCCTTGTGCTTTCATCTGTCCACTATGCTTTTCCTTCAGGGAATTATGTAGGAAATATCACTCACTGATTACAAATATGAAAAGAGAAAATGGAACATTGAGACCATGTTCCCCCCCTCAATGTGAACATTTCACTTATTCAAGCCATAACAGGAACACTGAGAAAAATTACGCTGCACACAACTGGAATCAACTGCAACTTTGAAAAGAAAGCAAACTCACACACACACTATCACCACAGCTTCGTGCGGCCCCATCGTTGGTGACTGACGAGAGGTCGTTGAATGACCTCCAGCCTCCTGTGCCTCCATCCTCCAGTTTTCATGCTACTAGTTCAGTCGGATGTGATCATGAAGCTCAAAAATACCTTCAATAATTTGGACGTCGCGTACAAGTGAAAATGCGTCCAAAATTGAAATGCGGGAAATTTTATTTTATTTTTCGAACTTTTGACGACTAAACAAAAATCAACTCTTGACTTGACAATGACTATTTTGAATCGGACAAAAAAACTCGACTATCTAATTTGACTTGAAAATGACTATACAACTTGTAACTTGTGACAAAGATGACAATGAATACCGATAATAAACTAAGACATTAAACAACTAAATGGACAAACCTAATCCAATAATTTTCAAACTTTTATAATAACTCTACTAGACATGGACAATGAGATTGACTAAACTTTATTTGAATAGACCAAAAACATATCCAAATAACATAGACATTTACTTTGACACAAAAAAATGTTAATTAAAAAAGTAATATTATACCAAAAAACTATGGATACTTGCTTTTTGAATAACACAAACACAATGTCATATAGAAACCGACCTAAATAAACACTACCTATTGATAAGGACAAATTAACATTCACGGCTCAGTAGATATCGCTGCGACTGCCATGCATTCCCCCTTTACAAATATTCCCCACCGATTGCATGCAGCCTATCATTTCATGGGCGCAGATCTCGCAAAAACGTGGCTTCAGAAAAAATGTGGCTTCAAGCATTCTTCTTAGCAATATTTGAAGGACATGTCAGATCTATCACTGCAAAACTTGATCGATTCAGCTCTCAGCATGAAAAGGTTCACTGAAGACAATTTCTAAGATGATGTCGATCTAAACTGCATCGACTCCATAAGCATTGCATTCAATCTTCGAATCAGCCAATATAATTTCCAATGCAATTATGTCGATTTCAAATGCAAGATCAGATATAAGATCAGACACGTTAGCGTAGTACTGATACGGCTATCGTGTATTCTAATATTTGATATCTTGTCCACATGAAGAATCAAAACTGAGTGCCCAAAAAGATCCGGTCAGGCTCAGACAGGTCTGCAGAGTAAAAAATTTGAGGCTCATGCCATCATGAATCTGGGACCAATGGTTTTAGCTTTGGTGGGAAGCCATACGAGATGGTCGTGGACTGAGATATAGCCACCGTGTAAAAGTAGATCAGATGACTGTGCAAGGACAAATTCACTGAGCCGAGTCTCTGAGTTTGAGCACTAAAAAAAACTGCTCATATCACCAAACTCCATTCATGGGAGAATAACAATACAACTGCCCCTATAAATTATTTAAAATTGCAATCTTTCCATCTCAGATATTACACCAGCTCTGATACCAAATATTGATTTTGGATCAGATTTGCATAGGTAAAAAAACACACAGAATAATTTATTAATTTTCTATATATCTCTGCACAACATGTTTGGCTAATATATAGCCAATATAATAGAAGAACTACTTCCTAGAAAATAGGAAGTCAACAAACAACTTACCCGTTTATAACTTTACGGGTACAACAAAACTCTATAATAATATATTGTTGAAACAATATATTATAACAATATGAATTGTAATATCAACTCAATTATATCACATAATTATAATCTAACTTTTATAATAATGTGAGCACTAATAATATGAAATCCTAACATGTTCGGGGTCCAAAAAGGTAAGAGTGGTCGTTGAAAAGTTTAAGATCCTGCGGAGGCCTCCACGTGTTGACCCGATGCTCCTTCAAAGGCAAAATCGAGTGTGTTTTTAAGTAAGCGCAGAGCCTCCACGCGTCTCACGGTTTCATAAAGAGACATGGTCGGAGTTGAATAGTCAAAGCATTGAGACAGCCAGCGGAGGGTGCCAAGTGTCGGCCATAGCACCGATTCAAGAGTAGAATTAAGAGAAGGTTTTTGGGACAAGCGCCATGCCACCGCGTGTCCCCGGTTAGACATATGACCCTGTTGAGCAAAAGACTTAGTCAAAACATGAAGAAATTTAGTGAACCACGGAAGAAGCCATGTGTCATCCTCGCGCAACTCCAAAAGTAAAATACAAAGGCTACCCTCATACATGCACCAGCCCTCCACGTGTCCAGTTTAAAAAGGGGGCCCGTTTTGGTAGCCAATTCCCGCCATTTTGTATGAACCAGGTTCAAATTTCAAATATGCATATCTTTTCACTCGAGGCTTAAAATCTAGCAAATCTGGCACCATTGGAAAGATCTTAGCCTCGTCTACACCATGGAGATCTGAAACTTTAATTTTGGATAAGTTAGGTGGGGAAAAAATGAAGAAACATCTTCGAGCCATTAATACAGGATCTATTTACCCCAACAACCAGATCAGATTTGATATGATCCACCGTTTCCTCTTCCTTTGAGGCACCAAACAAGTAATCGATGCAGACATGACAAATTTGGGGTGGATTTATAGGAGGCATTGATGGTAGTAGTTGAGCCTTGAATTAATTTTCCCACCTCTTTCTCCTTCTTCTCTCTGTGTTGAATCTATAAAGGCAGGGTCGGGCTCATTGTAAAAGGTTGGACATTTTTGTTTTATGCCTCCCTTCTTCTTTTGTTCACAGAAGGATTTGTGGAGCTTTTCTATCCTCTCATTCGAGTTGTAATGCAAGTTTTGCCTCTTGGCTATTTCAAGTATACTATATTGGCTCTGAGCAATCATATATATATATATATATATATGTATGTATGTATGTATGTATGTGGATGTTTCTCGACCCTCTCATGTATTTGTTATTATCTCTCTGATCTCTTATTGTGATTTGGTCATCTGTGCATAGTGCTTGTATTGCATTTTGTGGTTTGTGTTAAACTACAAAACGAGCATCTAACATTCCTTTGGTGCATCACCTCATTAGATTAGGTTTATTTTCTTACATCTCTCTAACCCTGTCTCCTTGGTAGATATAATAGACTTAGAATAGATCCTCTGCAATTTATTTGTATGCACAAGAACAAAGGAATAAGAACCGGCCTCAATCGAGAGAGCTCTCTCAACTCGCAAGGTCCCACACCTTGAGAGATTTGCAGGTTGTGCAATCACACCGAGAGTCTCCACCCATCTAGTTGTAGGCATTCGAGAGGTGATGTGATTCTCGCAATAATAGTTTTGGCACGCCTTGAGTGGGACCAATAAGTCTCCATATTTATTAAAGTAAGATTGGTTTGCACTTATTGTGATTCTAGCTTTTAAGAAGTTTTAAAACTACACATCGGTGACTCAAAAGGGACGAGAATCCATTGGTTTTAACAATCCAAGCTTTCCAAGTTCATGAGAAGGATACAAACAAGATCAAGAACCGAGAGAAGAGGGACAGTTTGTCCACCTACACTTGTCTCCAGACGACGAAGGAGAAGGGGGAGAAGAGTCCAAAGATCTCAATCTCCACCAAAGCAGAGCCTTGTCAACACCTCCTCCTAGTAGGTCGTTCTTTCAATCAACAAGGGTCCTCGGGCCAATCGAATGGCATAACTACCAAATCCTCATGTCAATTTCACTTACCAGCCCACTCGCTTTTAATGCATAAAATTCAGTCCCAGTGGTAGCATTAAAGAGTATCCCATATTTCACCGGAGAGAACAGATTTCTCCTAGTGACCACATTCAAGACATTGTAAATGTTTGTACAATACATGAGATCATCGAGATGGACATTGTAGTTAATTTACTAGCCTCTTCACTCAAGGGTAAAGCTTCACAATGGTTCAGAAGCCTAACATTAGGCTCTATTCAAAATTAGGACCATCTGTGCAGAGCACTCTATGACCGGTTTGGAGAAAAAGGAGATAACTTTGTCCTTGTTGGAACAACTCGACAACGATCAAAGAGCTCCTAACGAGTAGTTGATGATTTCAACCTCAGATTTCAAAGGACCTGGGACAGGATTCCATTGGTTATAAGGTCCACAGATGCATGTGCTTTCTTATACTTTCTTAGAGCTCTAAATTCTAATATTTCTTTAATGATTCAGTCAATGGGAGGCACAACCTTACCTACAACTTATAGCCTTTCCATAGGAGCTGAAAATCACTTAATTTAGGCTGGAAAACTTGCTTCTAGGCCACCCATGCCTCTATACCTGAATTAGGAATCCCAAGCACTAGCCAGACACCCACATTAGCTCTTATACCTACTCCTAGGAATCAAAGTTCAGCTAAAGCCTCCACCTCATCCTCTAACACCTCAAAAGAGCTTCAAGAAGTGATGAAACAGACTTTAGAACCTAGGGAATGAGTTAGTAACTATCAAGAGGCAACAGGCTCAGAGTGCTAGGCCATATCAACCTTAAGCTCAGTATCAGGCTAGACCCCCATATTAGTAAAATAGACTACCAACTCAGTCAGAATCGTAGTCAAAACCAAGGATGACCTCAAGCTGCTAAACCTTTCAAGTCATATGATCCAAACACTACTTCAACATCAAGGGCATTGGTTCCAGCACAAAACAACATGACACAAGAATATGATTGGTGTTTCCCATGCAATCAGCCACATAATCAATCAATGTGCTTCAATGGTGCACTAAACCAAGCCTTGATGGTACAGACCATTAGTGTGTCACAAGAGTCTAGCCAAGAAGAAAATCAGCAACAAGGAGCTCAGTAAGAGGCACCTCCAAGTGAAACTATGCTTGTCAATTGGCAAGCTAAAGACTTCGTGGAATGAATCAGGCTCCTTCTCAAAGTATAGCTGCCAATACACAATCCAAGAAGAGAAATATTGGAGAAGGAAAATCACCAAACTCAGGTAATCCTCAATCCTCCATTACTCCACAAGGTATTGGCACTCAAAATATAACTCCCAATATGCAGAGTTAGTCCAAGCCACCTTCCAAACCCACTCAGGCACCGGTTGTAACAACCCATGTGCAAGAGAAAAATGTGCCAAGGAAGGGGCAGCAGAAGGATAGCTCATTTAATATCATTGAACAAATGAAGAAGACAAATGTGAACATTTCACTGTGGGAGTCACTGGCCATTCCAGGACAGAGGGATCTATTGCAGACTACCATGGCCAATTGGTCAAGCTCAAATAGGCCCCCTAGCTAGCAAGAGAAAGTGTTTACCAATGCAGCTCAACCTGAGGGAAACCATGGAGGGAAACAAGGTAAGAATCTGAAGCCTCCATTTTATGTTTCATTGATCTTTGGGGATAAATTGGTACATAATTGCATGATTGATTGGGGAAAGTAGTTTTGTAATGCCTAAACAAATAGTCGATCAATTGGGTCTTCAATACAAAGTCGTCTCCAGAGGGGTAGTACAATTGGATGGGACAGCGGTGGCAACTATTGGATTCATCAAAGATTTGAGCCTCACACTGCATGCCTGCCCCAATGTGACTGTATTGCAGAACGTATCAGTCATAGACTTGCCACCACATTTTGCATTGTGTTTGTCCAAGGACTTCACTGCCAAAATTAAAGGCTATTTTTCTACTGATTGGTTGCATATGCTTTTAGGAAAAGGTATGGAGCTAAGGCCACAATCAGATCTGAGCCCATAGTAGATTACCATATTGAGTCTTATGTACCCAGCCCGATCAATGCCAATTTTTCAGCCTTTGATCAGGAGGACCTCCTAAGCACTTGTTAAGCAGATACCAAGGTGGGGTGTATCCCAAACTTGAATCTCGACGAATGGGCGAAAAAAAGACATGCTTTTGACCCCTATAAGGAGATGAAAGAATCTAAGCTAGGATTGTATTGTCTACATGAGGAGAATCATCCTCTTCCTAACACAATTAAGCCGAAACATAAAGATAACAATAAAGTATGGCAATTATTCTTTGATGGCTCACGAAGTAGGCAAGGATTCGGAGGATGAGCTATGCTTGTTTCCCCTAAAGGTATGAAATAATACTCAGCTTTCCATTTCTAATTTTCATGTTCAAACAACACATCAAAATATGAGGCTTTAGTTCATGGATTGCGTTGGGTAAGGAAACGAAGAATCAAGAACTTGCAAGTGTTTGGCGACATTCAACTAGTTGTTAATCGGTCCAAGGAAAAAATGTTGTCAAGAACAACCTGTTAAAGAGTTACAAGAACTGGGTATGGGACCTCATTGAGGATTTTGAGGCATTCAGCATCATCTCCATCCCTAGGAAGAGAAATGAAGCAGCAAACAAACTAGTAGCAGTTGCGGCAACATTTGATGTTGTGGAGAGTATCAAGAATGATAAGCATCAGCCCCATATCAAGTTGGTTGTAAGACCAGTTGTCCCATACAACAACACAAGTTGGCAAGTCTTTGAAAATGACCAACAAATTATCAACTTTCTATAAGAGGAAGTTGAGTTCTCTTCCAGGAATCAAGACAGATTGGAGCAGCAGTATGGAGATCAAGTGGTACAGCTGAGGACCAACAAACTACCAAAGGGTCTTGTCACTTTGGAATCAATCTTCAACCCAAATGACCAATTCCGAAAAGAAAAGGAAAATATACATGTAAAGGGTGAAGATTCAGAACCTATTTTTATAGAAGAAGGCAAAACATTGCAGATTGGCAGGGTAAGCACTCAACAAGAAAAATCTAGATTTTTTCAACTCTATCAAGAGTTCCCATATGTCTTTGCCTAGACTTATAAATATTTAAAAGGTTTCAACCCAAAGCTAGCACAACACACCATCAAGTTGGATCTAGGAGCCAAGCCTTTCAGATAGAAGCAAAGGCCAATAAATCCCCACATTGAGCCTCTCATGAGAAAAGAATTGAACAAAATAACTGAGGTCAGTATCATCTTTCCTATCAAGAATTTGAGTTGGGTTGCTAACTTTGTGCCTATGGGAAAGAAAAATGGAGAAATTGGGTTGTGTGTGGACTTTCTTGATCTGAACAGAGCATCACTTAAGGATCACTACCCACTCCCATCAATGGAACAGATCCTACAAGTTGTAGCTGGTTCTGAGAGGTTTTATTAGTAGATGGATGCTCAGATTATAACCAGATAATGGTGAAAGAGGAAGATCAATTCAAGACATCCTTCACCACAAAATGGGGAACCTATGCTTATAAGAAGATTCCATTTGGACTATCAAATGTTGGAGCAACATTTCAGAGTGCTACGGACATGGCATTCAAAGGCTTAATTAACAACATAGTCCTGATATATCTTAATGATATCACTGTTTTCTCCAAGAATGTTGCAAATCATCTCTTTCACCTTAGACAGGTATTCTAGAGATGTAGGAGGTTTGGGGTGTCATTAAACCCAAAAAGTGTGTGTTCCTAGCTCATGAAGGGAAGTTGTTGGGCCACATTGTCTCAAGAAAGGGATTGACAATTGATCCTAACAGGGTTGAGGCCATCCGGAAACTTCCATTACCACAACATAAAAGATCTCTCCAAAGCTTCTTGGGGAGGATGAAATTTGTTCGTAGGTTTATACCTAATTTTGCTACTCTTGTGAAGCCTTTAATAATGATGTTAAAGAAAAGTCTTGCATTTAAATGGACAAAGCAAAGAGATTTTTAGGCCATCAAGCTCATGCAATATCACGAGGCTCCAACTCTCATTAACCTTGAGACTTCTCAAAAGACTTCATGTTATATGCTTTTGGAGGGTGCGATACCATCTCGACCATCTTGGTCAGCCCAACAATGAAGATTCAATGTGACCCGTAGCTTTCTTCAACCAGATCCTGAAGGACTACGAGGTAAAATACTCTTTCATTGAAAAACAGGTCCTTGTTATTATTAGGAGCTTAAAGAAGTTCAGACACTTGGTCTCAAATAACAAGATTCAATTGCTAGTATCTCATGTTGGTGTTAAGGACTTCCTTTTAAATAAGGATTTGAATGAGAAGAGGGCAGGTTGGATCACCCGGTAATGGAATATGACATTGAGATCAAGGTGACCAAACTGGTTAGAGGCAAGGGTCTGTGTGAATAGCTCGCCTCTAAGCAACAGCTGAGTTAATGGGTGAAAAGGAGGTTGTCCTATTTCTCTAGAATGATCAAGAATAATCAGCTAATGATGCACCTGCTCCATGTTGGACCCAAGCTTTGGTGCATTACCTTCAAACATGTTTGTGCCCTCAAGAATGGAACAAGGCAAAGAGAAGATACTTCATACTACAAGCTATCCCATATAAGTTTGTTGGTGGTATCTTGTTTAAGAAGGATATCAATGGTATTCTATTGAGGTGAATTAAGACAGGCCAAATTTTGAGAGTGTTGCATGAATTCCATGATGGAGAAGCAGGAGGTCACTTTTCCCCTCGAGAAATGGCTTTCAAGATCATGAGAGCTAGATATTATTGGCCTACAGTGTTCAGGGACTGCTACTCATGGGTCAAGAAGTGCAAATAATGTGCATTCTTTGTAGGAAAGGAGAAGCTAGCAGCCCTGCCCCTTCATCCCATTTCATTGGATCAACCATTCATGCAATGGGGACTAGACTTCATTGGGGTGATTAACCTAAATTCAAGCCAAGGCCACAAGTGGATACTTATAGCCACAAATTATTTCAGCAAGTGGACTGAAGTAGTGGTGCTAAAAGAAGCAAATGAGTCCAACATCTTATATTTTTTACGAAGGAATATCACCGGGTTTGGAGTCCCTGCCACTATTATATCAGATAATGCATTAGCATTCCTTGGTACAAGGATCACTGAATGGGAAATTAAGAATGGTGTGTATCTCAACACCTCATCAAATTATTACCCTCATGGTAATGGCCAAGTAGAGTCCACAAATAAGAACCTATTAATGATTATCGAATGACTCGGATGAAAATCAGAGGACTTGGCATACAAGGCTCAAATCAGCTCTATGGGATGATAGGATCACATCAAAGAGGTTTACGGGTAGCTCACCTTACAAACTTGTATATGGAAGTATTGCCCATCTCATTGGATTTTCCCACTTTAGAACTCATGAAAGCATTAGAGCTAGGCGAGTTTGAACCTATGGCAATCAGGTATGCAGAGTTGATGGAGGTAGGAGAGGCAAGGAAGCATGCAATGCAGATCATGGAAAAGGATCAAGCATTGATAAAAAAGAGTTTTGATAAGAAGGCAAGGATGAGGACCTTTCAAGAAGGGGACTTAGTCCTAAAGTGGATGCAGATCGGGCAAATCCAGGAAAACAATTCAAATTTGATGCCATTTGGAGTGGCCCTTACATGATCACAGAGTGCAAGAGTAGGAATGCCTTCCAACCTGGATAAATTGGATGGCGAAGAATTGCAGATCCTAGTGAACGGAATCCATCTCAAACATTACCGCTTTGAATGGGAAGTTTCTACACTGTAAATATTAGCATAGGATTTTAATTTCCCTAAGTGCATATGCACATTGTTTTGTTATAGTGTAGTTGTTGTTTCCCTAAGTGTTATGGCACATGTTCTTTATTGCTCCAGGTTACGTCGTTACACAGCCCAACGTGCCTCCAAGTGGACGTGCTATCCCTTTCAGTATTCACGACGGGGAAACTCATAGTTTCTGTAATAGTTGTTATCTTCAAAATAAAACAAATGCAGAGCAACTAAAAATTCATCTTCGAAACAGTCCATTCAAGGACAAATGAACACCCCAGGTCAAAAACAATTCTACTCTCAGAAGCCTTGTTTCAATATTTCTTATGAAAATTGAAAGTGCAAACAGTCGGGCTCACGGATCAGAGGCTAGGATCAGTATCAGGCCATCATTCTTGACTCCATGCCCAATGGATGCTTCAAGGCTACTGGTCCCTTTATCTAGCAGGTAGATGCCCCTGCAAGTCGCCAAATTGTTATCCATATTTTGCCCCCGGAAAAATTGGATCAGCCATGACCCCCGCATGTATGAGAAGGAACCAGAGATATCATGTTAAAATCGACAAACAGTTGCAGAGGGACTCTACAATGGAGTGGTGGGGCCTACAAAAGATCAAACGACCTCGTGCAAGAAGAAATTCAAGAAATAGCTCTGTCAAGCGAATCCATGCCTCAAATCCAACAAACATATTACAGGCGGGCTTGGAAATGGAATAGCAGGGTCGGGGAAGGAGAAGACAATGTTAAAAGAAGCCAGAGGCTCAAAGAGAAGAAACGGTGAAAGTTCGAAGTCTTGAGCTCTGAAACAATTCAGAATGAGACCAAAAATGACTAAGTATGGAGAAGACAGCAGACGCGCCAAGTGTCCGGGGGCGCACCTCCAAAGATTGAATCCAAAGGGGAGACTCGAACAAGCGTTAGGGCCCCATGTGTCCTAGACCCAAAGAAGAGGCAGATTCAATGATTAAAAGTCAAAAGGTGGACAGTGAGGGCCTTAAAAAGACTAAGTATAGAAGTGCTAGCGGAAGCCGCCACGCATCATCTTGGCGCATCCCCAAAGGTAAATCCAAAAGTGGAGACCCAAATGAGCGCGGGCTCGCCACGTAGTCCAAGTTGAAAAATGAGACAGAGCGGGCCCAAAATCGACTAAGTATGGAGAACAAGTCGCCACGTGTTCAGGGTCCGAAAAGGTAAGAGAGGCCATTGAAAAGTCTAAGAGCCTACGGAGGCCTCCACATGTCAACCCGACACTCCTTCAAAGGCAAAATCCTGAGCGGGTTTTTAAGTGAGCACGGAGCCTCCACGCGTCTCGGTTTCATAAAGAGTCCGGTTTCATAAAGAGACAGGTCGAAGTTGAATAGTCAAAGTAGTGATAAAGGCTAGTGGAGGGTGCCAAGTGTCGCACGGCGCTGATTCAAGAGTAGAATTAAGGGAAGGTTTCAGATAAGTGCCAGTGTCGCGTGTCCCTGGTCAAATATATGACCCCACCGAGCAAAAGACTTAGCCAAAACATGAAGAAACTGAGTGAGCCGTGGAAGAAGCCATGTGTCACCCAACGTAAATCCAAAAGTAAAATACAAAGGTTGCCCTCGAGACATGCGTAAGCCCTCCACATTTATGGTTTCAAAAAGGGGCCCGTTTTGGTAGTTGGTTCCTGCCATTTTGTACAGACCCGATTCAAATTTCAAATGGGCATATCTTTCGACTCGAGGCTCGAAATCCAAAGCAAATCTAGCACTATTGGAAAGATCTCAACCTCGTCTACACCATGGAGATCTGAAACTTTGATTTTGTATAGGTTATGTGGGAAAAAAATGAAGAAATGTCTTTAGGCCATTAATACAGGATCTATTTGCCCCAACAACCAGATCAGATTTGATCTGATCCACCGTTTCCTCTTCCTTTGAGGCACCAACCAAGTAATTGATGTAGACATGACAGATTTGGGGCAAATTTACGAGAAGGCATTTATGGCAGTAGTTGAGCCTCGAATTAATTTTCTCGCCTCTTTCTCCTTCTTCTCTCTGTGTTGAATCTATAAAGGCAAGGTTGGGGCTCATTGTAAAAGGTTGGACGTTTTTGTTTTACGCCTCCCTTCTTCTTTTGTTCATAGAAGGATTTGTGGAGATTTTCTAACCTCTCATTCGGGTTGTAATGTAAGTTTTGCCTCTTGGATATTGCGAAGATCTTTGTATCGACTCTGAGCAATAATATATATATATATATATATATATATATATATGTCTGTGGATGTTTCTTGACCCTCTCATGTATTCGTTATTGTCTCTCTGATCTCTTATTGCGATTTGGTCATATGTGCATAGTGTTTGTATTGCATTTCGTGGTCTATGTTAAACTGCAAAATGAGTGTCTAGCATTCCTTTGGTGCATCACCTCATTAGCTTAGGTTTATTTTCTTGCATCTCTCTAACCCTGTCTCCTTGGTAGATAGAATAGACTTAGAATAGATCCTCTGCAATTTATTTGTATGCACCTGAATAGAGGAATAGGAACCAGCCTCAATCCAGGAGAGCTCTCTCAACTCGCAAGGTCCCACACCTTGAGAGATGCTCCATGTTGTGCAATCACACTGAGAGTCTCAACCCATCTAGTTGCGAGATATTCAGGGGGTGTTGTGATTATGCACTAACAAGGCCTTTTAGCCAAATTGCCTCTTGACAAGCATGATAGGAAGCTACATATTTTGCCTCAGTAGTTGACACAATAGTAATTGTTTGAAGCTTTGACATCCAACTGATAGGTCCACCTACAAGTGTAAAAACATAACCAAAAGTTGATCTTCTTTTATCCAAATCACCTGCAAAATCTGAATCAACATATCCACAAATAGAATCACCAGTATTATTATAGGTGATGCAATAATCACTTGTGCCTCGCAAGTAGCAAAACACCCACTTCACTGCTAACCAATGTTCTCTACCTAGATTTTCCATAAATCTACTGACAACTCCAATTGCATGTGAAATTTCAGGCCTTGTACATACCATAGCATACATTAAACTTCCTACTACACTAGCATATGGTACATGAGACATATACTCCTTTTCTTCTTCTTCTCTAGGACATAAACTTGAAGAAAGTTTGAAATGGGAAGCAAAAGGGATTCTAATTGGTTTCACATCTTTCATACCAAATCTGGTTAGTATCTTTTCCAAATACCTATGTTGTGATAACCAAATCTTACCATTTATCATGTCTCTATGTATCTCCATGCCTAAGATTTATTTTGCAGCTCCTATATCTTTCATATCAAATGTCCTAGCCAAATGAGCCTTTAAATTTTTTATTTCTACCATGCTTTTTCTTGCAACAAGCATATCATCAACATACAATACTAATATAATGAATAAGCCATTGTCCAAAAACTTGAAATAAACACAATGGTCATACTCACTCCTTAGAAAATTTTGGCTCATCATGAAAGCATCAAACTTCTTGTACCATTGCCTAGGTGATTGTTTCAGCCATACAATGATTTCCTAAGCTTGCAAACAAATCCTTTTTGTTATTTTGTACAAATCCTTCATGTTGTTCCATATATATATCCTCTTCCAAATCTTCATGTAAGAATTTTGTTTTAACTTCTAATTGCATTAACTCCAAATCAAGTAAAGAAACTAGTTCTAAGACTACCCGAATTGAAACAAGTTTAACAACTGGTGAAAATAAATCATGAAAATCAATACCTTCTTTTTGTGTAAATCCTTTTGCTACCAATCTAGCCTTGAACCTTTCAACTTTTTCCTCAACACCTATCTTTCGTTTGTAAACCCTTTTACAACTAACAAGTTTTCTACCTTTTGGAAGTTCTACTAGGTCATGACATGTTCTTTTCCAAGGCATCCATCTCCTCCTGCATTGTCCTTTTTCATTTGGCACTATCCACATCTTCCAATGCTTCTTGATAACAATTAGGTTCCCCATCATTAGAAATCAAAGCAATTGAAATATTGGGATTGTACTTACTAGGAGGATGCCTAACACGTGTAGATCTCCAAACTGGTTGTGGAGGTGTTTCCTCATGTTGTTGTGACCTCCATACCGAATGCTCAGGTGTTTCCTCAAGTTGTTGTGAATCTTCAACATCTGCAAACGATTTTTTTTCTTCCTTTTCAGTATCTGAAGATGGTTGAATTTCAACCTTCACATTTTCATGTTTAGGTTCTTGTTCTTCTTTGATTTTAGCATCTAATTTTAGGAGAGGAGACTCCTCAAACTCTACATCTCTACTAATGATGACTTTGTGGGTAGTATGATCCCACACTCTATATCCCTTAACACCATCTACTTCACCATACCCAACAAAGATGTAGTTCTTCGATCTTGGGTCTAACTTTGAACGTTGATTTTTATTAGTAAGAGCATAAGCATTACAACCAAAAAAATTCAAGTTTGAATAATCACATGGATGACATGTCCATACCTCTTCAGAATATTATAGTCTATTGCAACTGATGGTGAGCGATTTATTAGATAACAAGTTGTACAAATTGCTTCTTCCCATAAACGTTGATCCAAATTTGCATTGTTGAGCATGCTCCTTGCTCTCTCTAAAAGAGTCATATTCATGCGTTCAACAACTCCATTTTGTTGTGGAGTATAGTTGGTGGTTTTATGCCTTTCAATCCCAACTTCCTTGCAATAGTTCTAAAACTCCAAGGATGTGAACTCGCCTCCATTATCTGTTCTTAAACATTTGATAAACCTGCCAGTGTGCTTTTCAACCAAATCTCTAAAGTATTTAAGTGTTCGAAAACATCATATTTTCTCTTAAGAAAGTAGACCCATACTTTCCTAGAGTAATCATCTATAAAAGTAACAAAATACAACGTTCCACCATATGAAATTAGAGGTGTTGGACCCCAAAGATCAGAATGAATATAATCAAGAATACATTTACTTACATGACTTCCATCTTTAAACTTTTGTCTACATTGTTTCCCAAAAACACAGTGCTTGCAAAAATTTAAGTCTAGAAACTTTAAATCAAGGGAGTAACTTACGATCTTTCAAAACCTTTAATCCTTTCTCGCTCATATGCCCCAAACATAGATGCCATAAACGAGTAGAATCTTATGATGTTTTACATACCATAGTTGCTTTAATGATATCTATACGGCAAAACGTAAAGCTTCCCTACCTTTAGAGCCTTCATTACAACTAAGGCACCCTTAGACACCTTTAGAGCTCCACCTTGACCACTAGAGTCTAATTCACTAAAGGAAATCATATTTCTTTGTAGTTATGGTACATGTCTTACTTCTGTTAGAGTCCTTATTATACCATCAAACATTTTTATCTTAATGCTACTAATCCCTTCAGTTTTATAGGAAACATTATTTCCCAAAAGAACAGAACTACCGTCAAGGGGTTGGTAAGAAGAAAACCAACCTCTATGTGGACACATGTGATGTGTAGCACCAGAATCCAACAACCATTCATGATGATAAGAGGAAACATTACAAACAGATAAAACTTCATCAGTCATACCTTCACTTGTTTCTACTTGATTTGCTTCCTTGTTGACATCTTCCTTCTTTTTGATTATTTCCTCTTCCAAGTAATCCTTCTTAAAATGCCCTGTGTTTTCTGCGGTTGCACACCTTGCCTTACTCTTCCCGCCTTGTGACTTATATCTAGATGTACCTCTTGATTTTTGACATCTTTCTTTAGATCTGCCTCTAGCAAACATGGCTTCAGGTGTAGAGTTCTCTCTAGTAGATTTTCTTCTCATTTCCTCAGCCAACAATGCTCCCACAACAGAATCATAGTCAAGATCATCAATAGTACTAAAACTAATAGAGGTTACTATATGATCCCAAGAATCGATAAAGTACATAACAAGGTGATTACCTTGTCTTCATCCTCCACTTTCACACCAATACTAGTCAACTGGCATAACAGAGTATTGAAAATATTTAAATGATCAACAATTTTCATACCTTCTTTCATCTCAAAGTGTATACAACTTCCTCTTCAGGTAAATACAATTTGTTATAGATTTCTTCATGTACAAATTTTCTAATCTAGTTTGTAAGCCTTCCATTTGTCTTTTCTCCCCATGCTATTGAAAAGAACTTGAAAAGATTTGCATCAGCTCTTTGTATTGACCGAGAAATTTTGTATCAAGCTCTTCCCAGTCATCATCATCCATACCTATAAGTTTCTTTTCCTTTCCATCATGAGCTTTGAGTTTCCACAGCTCAAAGTTGTTCTTGTCGTTAAACTTTTCCACCTCAAACTTTGCCCTCGACAATTTTTCCATTTGATGTAACAAAGCAACACCAAATACAAAACAATTACAGCAAATCTAAAAATGATGCTCTAATACCACTTGTTAGGAAACCACAGATTATGCATAAATGAATACGCAAAAGGAAGATTAACAAAATACCAGTTTACAGAGATAGAGAAAAATAAAATATACACAATACCAAACATGCGAGAGATGAACACGAGAGTTTACGTAGTAGAACCATGACTAAGTGTTTAGGAAACATCCATGTTGCAAGATATCAAGCTTTATTAACTCGAGATGAACATATTACATGTGAACTCGTTATGAGAAACTTTAGATCTCCACAAAAATATATACACCTAATTAGAGAAGTACAATTTGGATTCCTCCTAAAAATAGAGTAGAAAAATGCTATTAGGATTTTCCTTTCTAATTATAAAATTCAATTGAATTCGTCTTTCTAAAAACAAGGGATTGATTCCTTAATTTTTTGCTTCGAGGGCTCCGCCCCGAACCCCACCGGGCGTGTGCAGAGTGGGAGGCAAGCCCCCACACCCCCTGTAATAAGTGACGTACTGAACCGCGTCGAAAGGGATCCAAAATTTAACTTTGTTAGTACATATCTAACAATTCAATTCTCGTAAGTTTAAATAGCAAGTTTGGTTGAATATGGAGCACATTGAACACAAATTTATTCTAGAAACAACATTGCATGGGTTTAACAATGTTGCATAAATAAGAAACCATATTAGAAGCCTCACGGTTGACGCACCTAACAATGCACATAAAACATACATATAATAATATTCACTCCCTCAAAAGAAGACATGTTGGGAAGTGCTCTGAGTTACAACTCTTTATAAGGATCTACCAAGTCTATGAAATAAGGCATGTGCCAAGACAAAATGTAGATTGATGATCCTAACGCTCCCTATAGCTTATACTTCAAATCTAGTGGATAATTCCAAATTAGCTAAGTGTACGAACCTTGGGCTCTTTTATTGAAAACAATCTCAATATCATTTTTGCAAAGCACAAATAAAAAAATAAGAGTATTTCTCAAACTTCTTTGAAATGCTTTGGTTGTTGATCACAAATTTGAAAGGTTGCACTCCATGTTGAATGGAATGGCTTGAATCCCCCTTGGAAATATTTTCTAAGCACAACGTATCCCGCAAATTCAATTGGCGAAGCAACGGGTGGATAAATCATTAATTTGGACGCAATTAATGATTAAAATGGCCAAAAACAAAAATGGGGAAAATTCAATAAGTTGAAGTTCGAAACCTAACCATGAAGGCTTACTTTTTGTATCTCTTCAAAGTCGCCACCCTTTAATTTTAATCTCAAGTAATTGCCACAAAATAATTGATGAGCGGAAAGTCATCTATAATTGAGCCCCTTCATCTATTATTATTATGAATGACAAGTTGATTTTATCTATCAAAAGGAAGTTTTAGACTGAGACTCCATATATTTTTCTTACATTAATCTCAAGTGCAATTTACACTTAATGTGGCCAAAAACAAGAATGAGGAAAATCCAGTAGGTTCAAAATTCAAAACCCAACTACAAGGCTTACTTGTTGTGACAAATTTATAAACACATAATTTTAATTTTAAAAATAAAAAAATTCAAAATTCAAATTAAAAACATTACCTTTTGAAAAGTAGCTAGTGAGGTGACCTGATCAAGGTTGTGGTAATAGATTTGGGCTTGCATGGGATGGTTGACACGGCATTGTAGAGGCATTTAGTCATATGGAGAGGTGCCCGCATGACAAGCCTAATGTGCAAATCTGACGCGCCAAGGTGGTGGCATTTCCGTCCAAGGCATTAATGGAATCGATAGATGTGAGAAAACTAGCGGTTCCATATGGATCATAATCTTTATATGGACAAATACAAGCAAAACGTTCCTTGTAAGTTGTTGAAGAGGCATAATTTGGAATTCCGCAAGAGAGTGTATGTGTGCACTAACTTGACTTGCTGCACAAAATGATCCATGTCATACTCTTGGAGATCTAGATGGAATTAAAAACACATGATTGAGAAGAAATGGAAGTGGGAAAAGTGCTCTAAAGGATACGTAGTTCAATCCAATTACAAATCCACGTCAAGACTCTTGGAAGCAAATGTCATTCATGTGACTATGGCATATTATCTTAAAATACTTATTCATGGTAGATATGTAATGTCTCCTTTTTCAAGGACAACATTCTTAGAACCTCATACTCTTACAAAAAAGTATTTTTAAATCCTTTTGTATGCTTGGAGGTCGGTCATGGAATTATTTGAGCATTGTTGTTCTAATTTCTCATTGGGGAGAGGTTGGTCTTGCATGTGGAGCATTCTATTCTTCCATTAAGGGTTGGTCCTCTTAGAAGTCTTCTAATTTAGCATTGGGAGGCTATAAAGAGGAGTTCGCTACACTTGGAGGAGGGATTGGATGTTTGTTTATTCTTCTTGGATTGTGCACGGTGTGCATCTTCCTTCTCCACCTTGGACGAAACCCCAAAGGTGTGGCAATCTCTCTTGGGGACAAAAACCCTCAAGGGATCCATTGGAGGCTTCATCTAGGAGTCTCATGTGAGTTGATTTGGCACTACTAGTGCATTCATTGTTCTTCCTAGCCCTAGGAGAATTGCTTAAGGGACTGATTTGGTGTCATAGAGAGTTGATCTTTGTGATTTGAGTTCATATTCAGATTTATTATCATATTTGGGGATAGAGACTATGATTTGGTGATTTTGGAGTAGGGTTTCATCCTTAACTACTCACTTGCATATTTCAATTGCATATTTGGGCATGATCTCGTGGTTGGAAAATTATGGGATTACTTTTGTTGGATAGCGTGTCTTCTCATGATCATTTTGAGCTATCATGTGTTCTAATTCCTATTTTCCATGGAATTATGGATTTTAAAAGTTTCAGCTATAATTTACCCTAATATTTTATTGTTTCGGATTAATTCATTTCCAACTATTTTAGTGGTTGTAAATTCAGTTTTAATGAATAAATAATATCTACAAGTGTTGTCATGCATGTTGGTAATTATTTCATAAAGATCGGAGATGTTTTAACTAGGGTTTGAGACTCCCAAAGTTTCATATCAGTTCATTGCCCTAGAGAAGGGCATTTCATTGTGTGAAGTTCATTTGTGGTTGATCTATTTCCATGTTCAGTTTGATGTGTTGTTGGTTTTGTTGTTGATTTGGATCAGATTTGTGAGAAAACCCCATTCGTCCCTATTCAGCCCCAAAAGGGACATTACAAGATAGGCATGGCATAATTCCCCCTGTGAAATCTTTTCAACCCAACACGAATCCAACAAATCTAATTTGTGAAGCAAAGGGCAGCAAAACATTAATCTTGAGTGCAATTTACGCAAGTGGCCAAAAACAAAAATTGGGAAAATCCAATAGGTTGAATTTTGAAACCATACCAAAATGCTTGCTTGTTGTAGCTCTACGTAGCCCTCTTCAATTTTAAGTTCAAGTAATTACAAGAAAATAGTCAATGCGCTGAAAATCATCTACAATTGAGTCCCTTCATCTGCTGGTCATATGAATGATAGGTAGATTTTATTTGCCAAAATGAAAGTTTTAGACTAAGCCTCCTTTCTTTTTCTTACATTATCTCGAGTGCAATTTACACTTAAAGTGACCAAAAAGATGTGGACAATCCAGTAGATTCAAAGTTTCAAAACCCAGTCACAATGGTTATTTGTAGCTCTTCGAGCTCCCCTTTTCAACTCTAAGCTCGAGTAATTACAGCAAAATAGTTGATGAGTGGAAAAACATCTATAATTAAGTCCCTCTATTTGTTGGTCATATGAATTACAAGTAGATTTTATTTGCCAGAATGAAAGTTTTAGACTGAGACTCCATATTTTGTCTTACATTAAGCTCGAGTACAATTTACACTTAAAGTGACCAAAAACAAAACAAAAACAAAAAAAAATAGGTAAAATCCAATAGATTCCAAGTTCGAAACCCAACCACAATGCTTGCTTATTGTATCTCTTTGTAACCCACTTTTCAGTTTTAAGCTCGAGTAATAGCAGCAAAACAATGCATAAATAAAAAATCATCTATAATTGAGCCCCTCCTGCTGGTCATATGAATGACAGGTATATTTTATTTGCGAGAACATAAGTTTTAGATTGAGACTCCATTTTTTTTCTTACATTTTCAATAGCAAATCACGTCTGATTTAGGAGCTATTTTTTTGAATAAAACCTACAAAGTGTACCATGTAATGTACAAGTCTAAAACATATTTATTGTGCACAGGCTGGCAGGATGCTAGCAAACGTGAACTCATTGGAGCGGACACTTACTGCACCAAAAAAACGACATCAAAATCCTTGGTGAGGGAAAGTCAGAGGTTTATCTACCACATGTTGCTCTTTGATAGGATGTAAAAATGTACAAAAACAGGTATTATCTGCCATAGTCGTTGGATCAAAGATCTACTGAAAATATAACCACACATTTTAACTCCCATGATTTTGTTTTTTCTACAATGCAATTTGAGCCGTCGAATATGCGTTGAATTGTGTCAGAGGTCGGTAGGCTCGAACCATTGTAAGAAGATCTCTAGTCATAAATATTCATAAAAGGGGCGTATGTTTGAATTTAGACATACTCTCGAGAATGTGTTCTCTCTTGTTCATGATGTCTCAGCCACGAAGGGGATAAGTGCAATTATTAGTGTTGCAAGAGGTCTCATGCAGCAACAAAATTTAAGTCGAGCAGAAACAAAAATGGAATCACTCCCCAAAACATGTAGCAATGGTTGTATCAAACCTTTCCTAGCCACAGAAAGCAATGGGGATTATGACCCTACAAGGTCCGCAATATTTTTCCGTGGCCATGTGTCGGATTACATAGGGTGGCAGTTATTTTATATAACCTATTTTTTTAGGTCGACAAATTTCAGTTGGTATTAGAATAGGGACCATATGCATGCAACATTCTCCTGAAATTATATTGAAGCACTCATTAAGAAAATATACAATTGCCTCTCCACGTGATCGGGTCATAAATATATCATTTGTTTATCATTCAATTTCCTCCATAGCTTATCTCTACCATCATTACCATTACACAACAAAAACTTCGTTAATGACTAATACATAATCAACAATATTACATTTAGACCCACCCTCTACATGCAAAGCTATAGCCACCACACACTTAGTATTTTGATAATTATACAATTCATATTATTAAAATTGAACCATGACCCCATACTCTATATGGGGATATTATTAAAATTGAACCATGACCCCATAACCATCCAACTACTCCATTACCTCTTCAAATAAACAAGAATGAAATTAAAAGTCAGTTAAATTAATGAATCTAATGTCATCAATCCACAGTTAAATTAAACCAGATCAAGTCTGTTGCAACGAGGAAAAAATGGAAAATCTGTTATCTAATGTTGCCAGTCTACAGTTAAATTAAACCAGATCAAGTCTTGCAACAGAAACTCTGTTGAATAAGAATTATTGATGCCCTTTTAATTTCAAAATATTTTTAAGCTAAGCATTTTCATGTCTACATATGACTAGTAATGACCATATCCATTTGTATTTCTTTAGTTAGCAACATTCAATATTTACAACCACAAGCAGTCTCCACTGGTAAGTGTATAGACACCACTACTTAAGTTGCCGGCATCTTGCAGAAAAATAAAAGGATACTTACTGTTTTCATTTGATTTCAGCATTTATGGAATACAATCAGAGATATGATATATCTAATATAAGTTCAAATGTAGACTATTCCTTGAAAGAGTGTTACAGAAAAGTATTCTTTTTAACATAAGTTTTTCAATGTAATAAAACTTTCCTTTTCTTCATAATTCCCATTCAGAAACCAGCAAAACTTCATATGTGCTCTGTCAAGTTCTACAGTTCAAGTTATATTCTAGATCCTGGTAAAAGAGAACAATTCAATACATGCGCTTCAGACTAACAAAGGACATGTTTAGTGTTTTTAATACACAAGGACACAGAACTACTACTGGCTGCTCAACATCCTCCAAACCATTGCTAGCAAATCCTCCAAGCCAGGCTGATACAGGGGTGCCAAATAAATGAGGGACATAAATCTGAATCCTGCCTTACCTCTTTTTTTTGACACAATTGGCAGGAGTTGAATATATAACGCATTAGGCGAAGCAAACTGATACAAATATGTCCCAGTGTTATAGTTAAAATATTACTGAAATGCACATCAAATTTTGAGAAGTAGATACCAAATATTACTGAAATGTCTATGCAAATATGTCACCACAGAACAATCCTGAGCGAATCTGACCCTTTGGACAACATTGCAAAATATGCAAAATGCAATCGTGAGAAAATATTACATTAATTGCATCCTAATACCAGAACTTTCTTGCTGCCAAATTCCAAATACTGAATAAAGTAAATCAAAGTCATTGCAACTTAATTTCTTCCAACTACAAACAAACAGTGAGAAACGACTAGGTGTTTGCTTCCACTTTTCATAGCCTAAATACAAGAATATAAAATTCCAGGAGTGAAATTCAAATATATTACTTGGAGAAAACATCCAGAGGAAAGACAAAATCTCCATTTACTATAAGAAGTCAAAACATAAAAAGAATACATTTAACTCCCCATTTGGAAGAATATAACATCAAAGAAAGATTGCAGAAAATGTCAATATTACAAATCTATAATCACAACACCCCTCTTGCCAAAATGATAGCAACATGTAATGACAAGGAGGATTAAATAATACAATATCAGTGTCTGGATCGACTCCAAACCCTGAAATGCCAAAGCAGATATCAGTCAATGTAAAGGAAAGTGCATTCCCTATAAATTATTTCCTAAGACTTACATAAGTAATGCCTTTCAAAAGGAAATTGCCTACCTTGGTGACCGAGAGCGACCATGATGTCTTCTTGGGCTCCTGCTTCTGCTCTGGTGATGCCTGCAGCTTATGAGAATCTTTCAATTACAACATATTAACAAACACCAAACAAGATTACAAGCTCGATCACAATATGCACTTGTCATTATCGGTTAGAAATTTGAAGAGTTGATGGGGAAGAAGAGGACTGTAGGAAAAAACTTTTGGTGAAATATCTCAGCCAACAGCCCAAACATCAGAATTCAAAGCTCCTTGATTTTTAGTAAAACCTGCTCGACTTTGTTAAACATTGTATAGTTTTCAAAGTTTGACTAAATCAATCATTTTCAAAAAAATGTAGCTTTTTCCCAATTGTTTTGAAGAAATGGCAGGTTCTCGCCATCTTCTCCTCTTGTAATTTTCACCTGCAAGAACTTCATATATTTTTATACTGGTGTCCCCCTTCATGCCAAAGTCCCCTAAAAGTTTTAAGATGTCCCAAGGACACCTCCGTGCATCCCAATGTCCTAGAAACTTATAGCATTGCATAAAAGAATGAAAAATCTAAAGAAGTTCAGACTTTTTGGAATCAGACCTTATCCATTGTATTAATAATTATAACAAACCGCAACTGCACAACCACCATGGCATGTAACATCCAGATTAACATTAGTTGCTTCATACCTTGCAGGTGAGCGACTGCAACTTCGGCTGTAACTGCGGCTGCGGCTGTGGCTACGGCTGTGATGTTTATACCTGGCAATTCTATTTGTCTCAGCCAATTTCTCCTGCCTCTGTTTCTCTTGTTCACGTTTTTTGTCATTTCAACAACCGTGTCTTTTTAACTGCAGTTATAATAAATCACATCACGGAATTTTTAAAATGACCTGACTGTAATTGTAAGGTACTGTAACTCTTCTAATTAGAATAAAGGAAACATATTTTGTAGACATCGTGTGGGTACTGTGTTTCAGAAGAAACAAGAGAGCTTAAATAAAAGTGTAAACAGCTTGTCCGTGCATTAAACCCTTTACAAAACATACTTTGTTTGTTCAGCTGTTTGCTCATTATTCTCTTGAGACGTTCCTGTGGGGTTTCTTTTTTCTCAGTCTGCTGTTGCTTTGACGGTGCCCCAGGAGTGCTTGAAGCCTTGTTTAACTTTGCTAGTGCTGATGAAGCACTGCAGTGAAATTTGCAAGCTCAATCAATAGTAATGTGATAAAACAATTAGAAACATAAGAGAATGCTATATCTATACAGGAAGCAGATAACCAATGTTTTAACAACCATAAAGAAGAATCAACAACCTCGTCAGTGGTCCTCCTAAGGCATCCCTCCCCTAAAGTGAAGGGAGTTCTTACAAGTTAGTTAGAATTTTAAGAATAAACAATATGAAACATATTTTCTTGCCTTGACAAAATTGGCAATAAGCTTAGGGCTCCTAGATTGGATTTTTAACATTGTAATGAAGTCTATGGTGTCGATTGCTTGTGTGCTCTTCCTTACATTGGCGAGGCAAGAAGAATGATTCAGGAACATTATGCAAACATTCCTCATTACCATGTGAAGAACTCCACTGCAGTAGAATATTCATCCAAATGGCACTTGAGAATTGAATTGTGGCTACCAAAGTGGTAGTGAAAGAAGACCACTTCATGAAAACAAAGATAAAAGAGAGGTCATAGAAATTGGGAAGCATCTGAACAATTTAAACAAAGATGAAGGTTGCAAACCAAGCAATTTTTGAAAACTGATTATTTGATTAACTTGAGAGGATTAAAGATCCACTTTGTAGAAATATTTAATGCTGGGATTATAAATTATTAGAAAATACCATTAAAGATTTACAATGTACGAAAGAGGCCCCCTTACAGCATTTATTGTATTCAAATCCTAATAGTAACGGCCCACTACCTCCTGTTGCATAACAGAGTTATCTATATTAGAAGCTCCAATCTGTAATCCTAATTCACCCATCCTCATAATAGGCCACAAGGTGTGGTGGCCTGAAACATCAATTTCAAAAAATTCTCTACACAATGTTTTGCCTGAAACCCATTTCTCTCAAGGTTGCAAGCTAAGCAATTCGTGAACAATGAAAACTGATTATTAACTTAGGAAGATTAAAGATCCACTTTGTAGAAATATTTAATGCCGTGATTATAAATTATTAAAAAAGTCGCACCATTAAAGATTTACAATGTATGAAAGCGGCCCCCTTACAGCATTTATTGTATTCAAATCCTAATTGTAAGGGCCCACTACCGCTTATTGTATAAGAGAGTTATCTATATTAAAAGCTCCTATCTGTAATCCTAAGCCACTCATCCTCATGATACGCCACAAGGTGTGGCCTAAAACATCAATTGAAAAAAAAATCTACACAGTTCTTCCTGGAAACCCATTACTCTTAAGGTGAGGACTCTGCTAAACATTGGACATGCATCCAAAGCAGGACCAATCTACTCACAATAGAGGAAACTTCCAAGACTACAAGTATAATCTAAAGAACATTATTTAGCAGGTTATTGAATTTTTTTGGACTGCCACATACATAGCTAACCTTCTCAGTAACCCACTATTTTAAGTGTGCAATTCTAGTGCATCTAGCATGGAGTTTGTTGTGCAAATCAATAATTAAAATCAAATTCTTTTGAAAAATCACCAGTAATACACAGTCGGAGGAGACAACTAGTGTAAAATAACATGACAAATAATTAACATTTAGGAGTTTCAATTTTTATACAATCAAAGGATAGAAAATTATGCAAGCACGTGACATTGACCTTCATGTCTTGCTGCAATGCCAATGAAAGGAGTTTAAAAGCAAGATTTTGTTCTACCCATGACAAGATAAAATGAGCATCGAACAAATTGAAAAGTCTATAAGAAAGCTGCATAAAAACTATTTAATATTTTTACTACAAGTTTTTCCAAACTCGGATCTAATCAGAATATCAGTTATATATGATGAATCTACAGAAACATTGAATGCAAATGTGAAGCCGAACACAAACAAATAAAACAAACTCAATTTTTACATCACTGAAGTACCTGACTGATGGTTTAGACTCTTTTTGATTTCTTTCCCGGTCAGGAGCAACAGACACAGCTGGATCCATATGAAGAGCCTCAAGTATGCGACCGGATGAAGGCCTGCAATATAGATAAGAATGTCAGCCAGCACAAGCCTAAAAATGTCAAAATTTGTCTGTTGAATATTTTAGGAAGACTTAGAAATATCAATTCCAAAAGATCTTCACTATGAACCCATTTAGCAGGCAGCCCACGCATTTATTAGCACATAAAGGGCAAGTTTATTCAGCTCGTGTGACTTCAAAGAAGCAAGAGCCCACTGCTATAAGGTTGTGAGCCCTATGCCCAACCTACATCAATACCACCCAAATGCCTTTCTTAAGGGGCCAATGGATAGTTTTTAGAATAAGCTGCAGCAGAGCAAAATTGAGGCGAAGTTATCGTTGCAGGTCTTAAAGGTCCAGTGCTCCGACCGGTTCAATAAATCAGCTTGAGATGGAGGTGATGATGGTGGAGCGACTCCTTCCAACTTGCAATCATTCATGTCCATTGTGCTTCCAAACTCTGTAATATACTCAATCTTTGAAGCTGAATCCCGCCCCTTGCTCCTTCGTCTCGACTCTCGCAAGTTGTCATCTCGTCCCCGATCGTAACGCCTGGAGTATGATGGTGAAACAGATCGTGACCTGGATCTTGATCTGTACCAGCAAATCACTTTTTATCAACACTATGCATATACTGATGGCAATATAATCGACGTATATACAGTGAGGTGTTGGCCAGGGAAAGTAGAAAATGCCATCTGCATACATTCGTGAGCGAGAATATGCCTCATAGGTTGGACTTCGCCGTGGCTCTCTGGAAGAAGAGTAAGTGTCAAAGTAATCAGCAAGTAAATTTACATACAATGACTAAATCATAAAATCAGACAGGCAGTGCCATAAAACATGATAGGAATCTAACTTTACATAGCTCTCCATACACGTTTTAGATTCTGATTACATGTACCTATAAGGATCATGATAAGAAAGGCGGTTCCCTGCCATGCGAGCAGCCTCCTTCTCCCTCTCTCTTTCCTGTTGAGAAGCTTTCCTTCTCTCCTTGCGACTAAGTTTCCGCTGCAAAGATAAATTGAGATTTACATTTAATATTTTACAAAACATCAAATGTGGCCTGGCAAGAATAATATGAACACATTAAGCATGGTCCCCACCATGGCGGGATCACCCTTCGCCACCTCCTTCTGCCGTTTCTCTTCTTCCTTTGCTTTCCGGTCCATATAAACAAGCCAATTGAATCTTTTCACCCCATACTCTTTCGCAATTGCTTCAATCTCATCATCTTCACTGTCGTCAGTGCTGCTGTCCTTGTCATCTTCATCATCCTCTTCTTCTTCACTCTCTAGAAACTGACAGTCTTCTTTTCCATCTCCTTCATAAGCAAATCCAACTTGTGAGTACGTGCCCTTATTTGATGATAATTGTTGTGAGGAATTGGACCTGGTCATGCATAACAAGGTAATTATTATACACCAAAAAGTCACAATGAGATGAATGATAAAACAGAATATTTCAACCGTGGACACTCTTATTAGTACAAGTCCACCTTAGAACATGATATTTAATTAAATCATTTTATATTGCCACATTCACCCTTGCAGCTAAAATCTCTTAGTTCTCTAATCTAAATGCCACAAATCACAAGTCACAAGTGATGGCTAAGCATTTCCACCACATAAAACAACACAGATCACATGCACGATACAGAGAGGCTTTGAAAAATTTGTACAAAGTTGTATTTGAAAAAAACACAAAAAAATGAGTTTTCCAAATATGTCTAAATACTTACCAAGCTCCGGCAGCCTTAGACTAAATGAACAGTCAGTTAAATCTAACATCAATGCAAAATTGTTTCTTAAGAAATTAATGGTGCCATTTTATTATGATGATGCGCTTTTGAAATCATATTTTGCAATTTTTATCATGTACAGTGTAAGCTCTTGGCATTCATTCAGGATGTTAGTTTAATGTAAGGTACAATTATTCGAAATCTTTGTGCATGCCAAAACCCTACACAGAACTGGGTATGTTTATTTACACATTGTTCAATGAAAGCAATGACCATACTTGTAAACCCTGCTCCCTTCCAGCCTCTCTGTGGAACATAACCTTAAGTGTGACACGTACTTTATTCCATAGCCTTGTAACTTATGTGATCCTAACGTTTGAAGAGTTTGGGGTGGGAGCATATAACATGCAACATGGAACAAATTGAGCAAATTCAGAAACAATTCATTGTTTATTACCGTTAAAACCAATACATCCTACCCTATCCTCATAGAATTGTAGTATCTTTTGTATTGAAAGTTAAACCTTACAAAGTTAGATGCTCTACAAATATAAGCCCAGTAGGCTAGAAGGTGATATATTCCAATCACTGCCCATGAATCATGCCTAGCCCATCCATGCCTAAAAAGAGGTTCTAGAAGATACTTCAATTAATGGTTACTTTGGGACATGTACAATGATATAACAATCTCAGACAAGGAAAATCTAAAAGGAAATATGGAAACTAAAATATTTATCTACCTTTAGACTGATAAAAAAACCGAAGTTATTATAAAAACAGCATCAACCCCAAACTTTACGTTTCAATGCTAGCCACATGAAGTTGTAAGCTTCATAAAGAAAATGATGATTGCAAAATATTAAGAGCTACCTAATATAAACTACATAATGAAACTGGCAGAATCTGTAAGATGTGTCACTTAGAAGAAATAGAAATGGAACACATTTATCTTAGTGTGTCCATAATATAATTATATTAAACATAAATACACAAATATTGGCAATGACAACCTCGTTCAAGAAATCCTAAACCAAGACACCCAAACAAAGCTTGGAGATTTTATTTTTAAACTAAAAACTAAAATTGTGTAAACAAGTACGCACATGATTTTCATGGGTCTTACACAAAAAGTTTGGCCTATACTATGTTAAAAGTCATCTCTTTCTCAATTTTGTTTTTATTTATAGTTGGCTGATAGGCCTTTCTAAAGTCGTTTTTCTTGATAACATCATCATGGTCCTCTGTCTATTTTTTTCCTTTTTATTATTTATTTGTTTATTTTTATTTTTTATTTTTATTTACATATTCTAAACGCCAACCAAAACAAACAGTTGGGTAATACGAGGGAAGGTAGAAGGTGGAAGGATGAAGGATGAAGGATGGAGAGACAGAATTATTTATTATTAACTTTGAAATAATGTGAATTTTCATAAACATTATAGTCCTCTGAAACATAATATTTTATTAATATTTCGCTATTGAAATTTACTGAAGAAATATTTGTTTTTATTAGAAAATTTATTAACTCTTTTTAGTTCGCAGGCGACACACAACGGAAATATTACTAGCAACAAAAGATCACCTGTAGCTACTCCCCCACAATATTTGCAGGCTCTCCCCAGGAGAGAGTCAGGATTTCTTAAGGGATTATATGCGAATTTTTATTTCAGTTAACATTAATATACGAAAATTACTTGTGCTGTTGTATTTTGTTTGCAGAAATGACCGAGGGCTGGATAAGAAGAAAAGGATCTGGGTGAGGCAAACTCTATCTCAAGTCACACTCAGACTATAGCACACAGGGAAACGAAAGAAATAGCCACCAATTGTACTTATCGGGCATGGGTATTCAATGTTTTGATAAGGCCTCTAAGGTTTCATGCACTTCATAAGTTGAAGTGCATGTGGAAAAAAACTAAAAAAAAATGTCATTTCAATTATGATTTGATTGACATCCCATATTTTAATGACATTATTTTAATTTTGTCTTATTTACACTCACTTTCGTAGAAATGTAGGTCTCCAATAGTTGAAGATATACATGATATTTTAGAAGAGAATTTTATGTATTAAGAGGAATGTTATATATCTAGGATCTATTTAATGTTATAAATAATCTAGCGTGTTTTTAAGGAAGTATATGATTAATACTCCTAGATTTTCTTCCCATCAATTCAGACAATAAGAAATTTATGGCAAATATTTATTTAAAGGGTTGCAATGTATTTTTTAATCAAACATCATTTAGAAAATAGGTGATCTATCAAATTAATGCCTTTGACAGGTGGTTTCGTTAAGGGAATGGTCTTGGATATCTTAGTATAATTTTCCCTCACTGTTGATTTATTTTGATAAATCTTCTCTCCTCTTAAAAACAATATGAATATATGATATTTTATTGTCATCAGAGTGATCTAATACTATAGATGCAAAACCAAAACACACCATGAGATTGTTTTTAATTATAAAAGACATATAGATGCACCTTAAGATATCTTGACCAGATTATTAAATTCTTGAATTAATAGAAAAATGGTTTCTTATTTTGGAGAATTCTTAGATTAATAGGAAATGGTTTCTTATCTTCGGAGAGTTCTTTATTTTAAAGAAGGTTAGGATTATGCTTTTAGTTCTGTTTTCTCATATTCATTTTCTCGTTCTATGCCAAAGGTTTTACTTTTGAGAAAAAACCAATTTAATATTTATTACATAAATAGAAAATATTGAATTGTGATAGAATCATATAGTTATTACTATACATTTAAGTTCACTTATACATCTAAATTATTTCGGATGCATTAAATTGAAGATACTTAAATTACTTTTTTCTTTTCGTGTAATACATATCAAAAATATTTTTAAAATATTAATATTTCTTAATTGAATGTAAAAATTTATAATATTAAAAATAATACATATATATATATGCAATTTCAACTCCTCACTAATGAATTAATGATTATAAACAATACTTATATGAAAATGCAAAGGTAAAGGTAGAAAGAAACTCTCTCACTGGTTGTATAGATTAAAAAAGGAAAAATCCAAGTTATACACCATATTGGAGTATGTATGACACCTAAAAAATTCCTTAAATTTATCAGTCATTAAATTGTATGATTATAGAATATATTTGAGCTTGTCAATTATCCATCCAAAATAGGAATTATTGGCTTATTTATTGATTTTTAAATGGTCCCCAACACTTATCATCATTAAAATAATACATGATCCTAGAAGTTTCATGAACTTGTTGATTATCGGTCCAAATAACACATTATTGGTGTGTGTTTTGACTTTCAAATGCCCGCAACCCCTCTTTTAGACTCCGCCAACTACGATCTTCTTTCACCTTTGATTTCCCTATTTTGATCTTTTTTTCTTCAATGTCTAACCTATCTTTAAGATTTCTAGATCGTGGGGACATTGTCAGACCCTTTTGTGTGGCCTTCTTGACTAAAGAACACTCTCTTTGTCTTGCATATTTCACTTTTGACAATTTGGTATCAGTTTGGGCACCATTAAGGATCTCATTTGAATTCGATTAAACTATAAATTCACATCACATGAATTATAAGTAATTTAGGAAATAAGCACACTTATTATTCTAGTGAGAATGTTTTGAGTTTTTGTAATTGTTCTAGAGGAAATCGAGAAATATTTAGATCATTCATATAAGCACACAAGTTTATCTAAGATACATTACACAATGTTGGTTTGCATGTTGTTCAAGCTACTCCAATTATTGAGGTTTGTTGTTATGTGTATTATTACTATTTAGGGGCCTAACAAATATCATATATTAATTTCTTCCCAACTAAAGAAATAATATTAGAGATCGATGTAAATGAATAGATCAAAAGCTTGAAAAAAATCCCTTGGACAAATTCTCAGTTTGTTTCCAAATTTTAGGGTTAGGTATCTACCGCTTCCGGGAACATATTTCCACTTTTACATCCTTATAACTATCATGAGATCAGAAAATAAACTTAGTTGATCCATATCATTTGATGTGACCTCTTTTCTCTCAACTTTGGATTTATTAATTAATAATTACTCCTATTTTTTCCACATATTATTTAGTTTAATTAAATGTAATTGGCTATTTTTTAGAAAGCAAAATTATATTTATCCATAATATAATATAAAGCCAACACTATAAATGTTCACAAGAGTATTGTGTTTTCATTTATCTAGTACATTGCTTAAAGAGATGTACAATATTTGTATCAACCTTTGGATACAAATATGTAATCTCCATTATGCAATATACATGCCTTCTCCATTACACCCAATCTGATAGTACAACTTAATAAGATAGACACTCATAATAAATATCAATTAGAACGACCCTACATAAAATTATAATAGATCAAAAATAGTTTACCAAGGATCACTGTAACATTTCTTTTAATCTAGAACATTTCTTTTAATCTAGGTGTCTAGTTACATCTCACATGCACCTTTTTAGTTAGTCACGTCTAATGATGAAAGAATTTATTTATTTATTTTCATGTTTTATTACTATTTGCATATTTAAACACCAATTAGAACAAATTGTTGGGCTATAAAAGGGAAGGTGGAATGAGGACGAGATAAATTTAATTATTATAAAAAATTTAAGATAATGTTACATTTTAGTGAGATTTTAGTAGAATACTTTTGCTTATGGAACAAAAGAAGCATGAAATAAAGAAGAAACATACATACAAATATTTTGTAGTGCAATTTTTTTAAACAAGATATAAGATCAATACCTGTGTAGTAACATTTGCAATTTCAATTTATACATTTCTTTCTAAATAAAATTACCACACGAATTGTCTATGCAGTTTTGATAAGATTTGGGGTTCACATATATCCACACTTCAACTCAAGCGTGTATACACAAAAAAATGTTCTTACACAATAAATGGTTTAGCAATTTAAAGCTTTTGTACGTGCAGACTTATCAAATGTAGAGCTTATATCCTTTACGCAAAGTATTGTTTCCTTGTCTTTTGAGTCATGCTTTTGTAACTTTAGAGCTTAAATAAAACATGTGTAATTTCACATAGCAATAAGGAACAACCTTGCAAGGTCTTGTGCATAATAGATGATTGAAAGATGAAGTATCTTTATATCAACCTTGTCACGAAATCACGATTTATCGTATACAGACAGGAAAACGAGTAATTGTTTTAAAAATCGTGATTTTCTTCTTCCGATTTATCGGCGATTTCAGCAATTAAAACAGCTAAAAATCGGGAAAATCGCCTGCTAGGTTTAAAACGTCAAAACAAGAAAATACGTGGCCATTTTGAAGCGTTTTGAGGCAATTGTCTCTTGCACGAATTCATCATACCTATTTTGCTAGGGTTTTGACCGGGAGGAGCAGGTGTTTCGAGGGGTTAACGGGTTTGAGTTTTATCTATTGTGTCCTTCATGTTTTCATGATTATCGCAAAACGACAAATAGATGTTTCTTCCGATTCATGCATTTATTCCCATTTCCCATTTACGATCTGGTCCTCACAGCTTGCTCTTTTGTGTTTTCCCTTTATTTATTCCCAATCGATCTCTACAAACACTTTGTCATACTCTTGTGGTTTTCCTTTATTTATTTAAATTTTATTTATTCCCAGTCGATCTATGATTCTCTACACAGTCACACTATTCTCAAGTTTCATATTTAAGCAATATGGATTGGGGAATGGCTTTGTTAAATGAATTCTTACACAAATTTTGGTGCATATTCACAGAATCACAATGGCCCAATTTTTGTGAATTTTACTTGGCAAATGTGGCCCCTTAGATAATAACCAATCTATAGTAAGATATTAGACTTCCAAAATTCTGCTAGAAGGCCATATAATCTAGTCAGTAGAGGAACCTTGGATAGGATTCCTTTTTCGGGTTGAAATTCTTATCCAACAAGTGCATTTACAAACCACTTTTGTCCATGAACCATGGACCCCCAAAAAATATACTCCCTTAATTTGGTTGAATCAAATAGCACCAAAAAAATGCCTTGGGTCTAAAGTTGTGTTGTATGAGTCCGATGTGCAGGCTAATTGTGAGTAGATAAATGTCATATCCCCATTCCAGGGCATAAAGTAAGAAGTGGTATTGATGTTTGGTTACTATAACTTAAGCGATTTTTTACACCGGTGTCACATTATCATGGGTGTAAGAGTGAAGACTGTCTACATGACTATTGCATTCGAATTGACTTTATTTTCTCCGGATTAGCAATCAAATCCTCAAGGCAATCATGGTAAAAAGACACGATTGCTTGATTTTCTCTAGTATGTTGGTTTGCCTTGGCAATAACAAATTATATTACTTTGACATTTGTTTAGGAAGAAACTCAAAAGAATCATTTATGTGGTAAGGCATTTTGTGCTTTGGCTTCAGAAAAACTGATAACCTTATTTTAATTTTTAACCTCTTCCTATAGCTCCCAAACAAATTTCATCTTGTTTAGGGACAAGTCACAAAAGTTAAAACATATATACCTTTGTTGTAATTCTTTCTTCATGCAATTTGTAATATTATTCCTAATTTCGTCATGCAATTTGATTTTTCTAAGACTTGTAAAACTAAGACAGAATTGTTTTGTGTTGTTTTTTAGAATGGTGTCGGCATCCGGTTCAGTTCAGCTTGCTCTTAGTAAACCTAACTCAAAAGAACCCTCTTGGAAGCATTGTGAATGAGCAGAAGGCAATTGTGTTGTATGCAATTATTGTGGAATGAAGATGAGTGGAGGTGTCTATCGCCTTAAGTTCCACATTGCACGGATACCAGGGAATGAAGTGGCAAGTGTGCACACAAGCACCGCCTGAGGCTCAAAGAGAGTTATCTGCTTTCCTTGCAACTTATGTAGAGAAAAGAAAAAGAGGAAAGCTAATGCACTTGTAACCCTAGTGAATATGAGGGCAACATGAGGAAAATTTTGACATTGAGGGCTCTTCTATTGCCCCAACTCCAAGGGATCGGACACTAGGATGGGGCTCATCTATGAAAGTAGTTTAACTATGTTTTTTATCCCACAAAATAATCTCGGGTCACAACCTTCACTTGAAGGTACCGCTTGGAATAAAGAAATGCACAATGAAACAAGAATAGTTGCGGCAAACTTTTGGTACTACAACAACATTCATTTCAATGTGGCGAAAACTTTATATTGAGATAATTTGGTCACTTTGCATTCACTTGTTGTTGGGAAGGGATTCAAGGCTCCTACTCCCCATGACTTGAGTGGCTCATTGTTGGAGGATTTTGTCATGCATAAAAAACAAAAAAAGGTATGGCAAAAAAAAGGTTGCACCATTTTGTCTGATGGGTGGATGGATGGAAAAACCGCACATTGATTAACTTCCTAGTGGCTTCAAGTGGGACGGTTGGTCTTCCTGAAGTCAATTGATGCCTCCCACCAAGAAAACAGCAAACACTTTGTGTGATATGTTAGATGAGGTGATGAAGAAGGTGGGCGTGGAGAATGTCGTCCAAGTTGTGACAAACAACGCGGCAAAGCATATGTAACAAGGAAACTTCTTGAGGAGAGGCACCTTACACATTTTTGGACCCCTTGTGCAACCCATTGTTTAGATCTCTTATTGGAGGACATAGGTGAAAAATGTGGTAGAAGATGCAAGAAATATTACCAAGTTCATCTACAATCACACTTGGGTGTTAAACTTGACGAGAGAGCACACCAATGGAAACAAGCTTGCGCGATCGGGGTCACACGATTTGCCACAAACTTCATAACATTGCAGAGCATTGCTGACCTAACTAAGCATCCCTTAAGCACATGTTTGTGAGCACACACATGATGGTTGGAGTCTCCTATGCTAGAAAGGTCTAACGGAAAAAGGTCATGAAGACCGTTTTTGATGATATGTTTGCAAAACAAATGGAAGAGATCATAAAGGTAACCTAAACATAAATATTTGCTTATTTATTATATATTTTTGTTAATTTTGATTATAAATTTATGTATTATTTTTTTAGGTGGCAAAGTCTTTGGTTCGAGTTCTACGAATGGTGGATGGGGAGAAAAACCCAATGGGTTATTTGTATAAGACTATGCACGTAGCCAAGGAGGCCATAGCTAAATATTATGGACAAAATCAGTAAAAATATGAACCCATTTGGCACATAATTGATCAGATATGGAACGAGACACTCCATCGACATAGACATCCAGTGGCGTACTACCTAAATCCAAAGTTTTTCTATTCCCCGTCATTTAAGGCTGGTGAGGAGGTTATGAATGGCCTTAATACATGCATAGAAAGGGTGGTATCTGATGAAGATATTAGAGATGCAATTGTTGACGAGCTACAAATTTACAACACTAAAGAGGGGATGCTCTTTTCTTCATCTCTATGTGAAAACAAGAAACATTGCTCAACCAGGTTAAAACAAATTGAGTCATTTGTATTTAGTCTCGTTACGTGTAGAACTAGATACTGGAAGTCTATAATTCTTTCATTTATTCAAGCCTAGTTAACTTACAAAATTATAAATGTCTTATTTACAGATTTGTGGTGAGAAGATTATGTTGCAAAAACACCAAATCTTCAGAAGCTAGCGATTCGCATTTTGTGGCAGTCGTGTAGTGCTTTTGGATGTGAACATAATTGGAGCATGTTCGAAGTTGTTCAAGCAAAGAAGCGTAACAAGTTGACAACACAACGCCTCAATGACTTTGTCTTCGTGCGATACAATCTTCATTTTGTGTGAGACAAGTGGAGGGGGCACAAAGTTATGATGCAATTGACTTGGTTGACATCGATCCATATGATGATTGGATTGTTGATGATGTGGAGCCTATGTTTACTACGAAGGAGATAGCAGATTTGGAGAGGGAGACTGAAGAAGCAATAGCATCAAGGGCATTAGGAGTTGGTGAGGATCCAGATGATATGTTTGCAGATGACGATGTTGGTGTTGCAAAGGAAGAATATTTACCTTCCACTTCCACAAGGCAGCCACAACAGACTTATTTTAGGTGTGTCGATGAAATGGAATATTATTGATAATTTGATACTTCAAAAGTCACATGACTCTATGAGCATTGTAGTTTGCAAACTTTGTACTTTGAGTTTGTACTCTTTTTTGGTCAAAACTTAATAAAAACTATATTTATGAGCCTATGGCATTCTATAGATTCACTTCTTGTGTCATTTAACAATGTTTTACATTTAATTTAAGTTTATTTTATGACTTTAAATGTTTTTAAAGTAGCAATAAAGCTGCTTAATAAATTGCCGAGAAATTGTCGATTCTCATTTCCAAGTCAAAATTTTGCCCGCCGAGTAATTGGCGATAACAAATTTTGAACTATGATATCAACATCAATAGATATAAAAAGACAGAAACATATATACATCATCACATCACAAATTGATATCTAGAAATATCCCCTACCTATGCCCATCAAGATCTCTAATTGGTTCCAAATAAACAAAAAGCCTCACAGATAATTCATGACAAAGTCGAACAAATAGGAGATAATGTCACATCATGAAGTATTATATGATAGCTGGTTGGAAGCTAAATCACATCCATTTTAATGTACAAGGAGCCAAATTCCACTTGTCACTTAGGACAACTTTTCAATATCACCCTTCAACAATTAAAAAAGATGTCTTCATTTATTTGAAACAATTTTTAAGTATGTTTATGAATGTCAAGTATAATCAGTATATAAAAATGATGGATTTGTTTTAAATCTATCCTTAGAAGCGAGGGTAAATATTTAGCTTTTGCATGTATTTTAATACACCAAAACATGTACATAAAACCCTACATTCAAGGCCTTGTTGGGTGCACCTTATAGAAATCATGAAATTGTACCAATGTTTGAAAATAGATTAATTTGGCTTCATATTATGTAATGAAAGGATCTGAAATTTTAATTCTTAGTTGGTTTTGAATGGTGATGGCGGAGGTGTAGATCTTCTTTCCACAATGGATTTGAACAATGATGGTGGAAGGGGCTCCACTCCTCATCGCTATTCTTGTCTGAACATGGTCAATTTCAAATACATATTTAGCTATCATGTTCCTATTATTTCCACCGCCGTTCGGGTATGCATTAATCAACTAAATTATTGCTGATATAACCTTCAAACTTTACTTTTAAATTATTATAAAATATAAGGGGAGTTTGTAACAAGATCAAAGAATAGACTCTATAAAATGTAGCACTATTTTTCTCCGGATGTTGGGATTTAATAACTTCGGTTGAATTAGGAAAAAAATAGGGCCTCTACACTTTTCGTATACATATAAACTTTTGGTCAATTTTCTACGGTTTGTCTTTTTGTGTAAATGCAATAAATTAATAAATAATTACACTTTTAAACATTCGATAAATTTTGAAATTATAATAATAAGGTACAATCAAATTAGTTTCATTATACCTTTAAAATCAATAAATGAAATAATTCTTAATTTTGATTGTTTAGCAACTAAATATTTGTAAACACTTGTAATTTAAAATGGAAGAAAAAATAAAATCATGCTCTTGAAGAAAGGAACAAAAATCTTAAGAATGTCTATCAAAATTTTTTGATAGATATCAATCTCCAGGATCTTATCCGGATTCTTCGTATACCATATTGATTTCTCTTCAATTTCTATCAAAACATTTTATCAAGGCTTTCAAATGTCATGTTTAGTGACTTTCTCCGTTGTATATAAAATAGGGACAAATAAAATGAAATAAACAATAAAAAATATAAATTGGAGTATTATCTCCCAATTCATCATATGTCATTGAATATATTTTCCGAATATTAAATAAGAAATGAAATATATGTTATTCACCTTGAAGAATTTCATACTTGAGATGAAAACAAAAATATTTGAAGGAGTGCACAACTTAAATAAGAAATGCTTATACTACAAGTGCTTATCAGCCTTTCCTAAGCACCTACGGATGTTGTTTCCAATTTTTATTATTTCATTAATATGAGTATGATTTGTTACTTTCTATTCAAGGCACATTTCATAATCAGACATTTGTGAAGAATCGAAGGCTGCCGCTAGATAGATCAGATAATTCGGGGAGGGTGCGAGAGATGGACGCACTCCTAATACTCATAATGTAATCGGGCCGATGGGAGGGGTGGGCATCTGTGGACCAGGTGTCGGGATGGATACTTCGCTAGTAGCAGAGGCCCGGATCTACAACCATAGACCTCTACAAATCAAGTGGAAGCAGGCCCTTGCCTTGAACTATCTATATGGCCTTGGCGAGACATCGCCCTTGGCCTCAACCCAAATATATAAGACTATATTCATTAACTCTTAACGAACTATTAGTTATCTATTAGCTAATGTGTGGTTGAAACCTCCTCAATCATTTTTTAACTCTTGCATAATAAAACAACGGATACAGAATCTCGCACGTGTGTATCCCGGTTTCTCTTCGTTCTCTATGTTCACATCTTCTAACATGGGTAATAGAGCCATTGGTGCTCAAAGGATTTGAAAGTTTGAGGAAACTCTTGGTATAGAGTACAAATTACGTTGCCAGGATACGGATACGAGTATCCGTTTGATACGGATACGATACGCGGATACGTCAATTTTAAAAAACCCTTGGATACGATACGTCTTGGATACGTCCGTACATATATATTAAAATATATATATATATATATTTATTTTTTTATGTACATCTACTCATTTTACTCATTTTTTAGTCCATAAAAAACTGAAATAGTAATACAAAACTTGAATCAATGTTCAAAACATTCAATATACTTAAGACTTTGCATTTTTATTGATCATGTGGCTGCCATACATATGATATACGAATATCATGTTAACATGAATACGAACAAAACTTGAAATTTTAAAAATATACTAGTAACTAGATCCATGTTCAAATTTTCAAAACAAACAATATACTTAAGATTTTACATTTATGATTTCATTGTTCATGTGGCTGCCATACATATGATATAGGAATACAAACAAATCTAGAATATATCATCTAGATTTTCCTCAAAATCAAGTTCATGTGTGCCACTTGCGCTAGCTCCACTCTCATTAATGTCAAACATTTAAAAAAAAATGAAATAGAACTTAAAAAAAACGTTTTTGAAGGCGGATACGGCCGGATCCGCACAGGATACGTGGCGGATACGTCTGTACGTATCCGCCACGTATCCTGGAGTATCCTGCGCGGATCCAGGCCGTATCCGTATCGTATCCTTCGCGTATCCGTATCCGAGACGTCTCAGGCAGGATTCGGTAGGGGTTTTGAGGTATCCGTGCAACGTAGAGTACAAACAGCAAGGAAGAAGACTATAAGGGACGATGTTTGAGGAAGCCCTAAAGCAGGTATGAACTATAGAGGACGATTTTGAAGGTGCAAACTGTGTTGTTGTCGAGGCAGACTCCATTAAAACGCCATTGCAGATTTTTGAAGGATTTTTTAGGGTTGTTCATGTGGTTTGCGCACAAAAATAAGGAATCATAATTTTAAGAGCTCATTACAGCTTGCATTTCATTAAAGGAGGAGAATCTCGCCTAGTGCATGATGGGAAGGGCCAATACCCAAAGCGTCAATGATTTTTACAATCTGCTATAAAAATAGTCATTTTATAACCAAGATTGTTAAAAAAGCGATTTCCATCAATTTCGCTAAGGCACATTCTGAAAGACGCAAATTTTAAAGGAGAACTCTAAGTTCCAAGGGTTTTTAAGCCTATTTTGCAACCACAAGGGCATAAAACATCATTTTATCAATTCGCAGGTTTTTAATCCAATATTTCTAATTTGTGACAAGAATGCAGACCTACTAGGGCACGAACTAATTCAGAAAAGAAGTAATTTTTCGGGGTTTACTATCTAAGGTCCAGCGTAGATGTCTGTGTAAAAAGATATACATTTTCCTTTTCTGTAAAAATTCTTTGCATTCATTTCCAGTTGACTATGTTACCAGGGTTCGCCCCCCTGCCCCAAGTACCTTGCCCGATACGTATCCGGTACGGATATATGAGGGTACGGGTACGGATACGTGTTGATACGCACGGGTATGTCCCGGCACGTTTCAACATACCCGGATGTACCCAGACGTACCCATACATATCCATCACGTATCCAAGCCTGAAAACGCGTCTTTTAAGACATTTAAAATATCTTTTTTATACATATCATGGAAATAATACATGTTACAGAAATAATATTACTCCCTAGAATTTTCAGAACCTTATAAGTACATGAACATGATATACGGTTTACGCTCTGCTCTGGGTGCATGCTCCCAACGCTGAATAGCGACTACAATACAGTGAAGCTTTTCAACTATCCAATACCTTTTCATATAGGTACAACCATTTGGTCGTCTAGTCCAAAACATGTTTCTATTCCCTTAGTCGACTCTATTTGTTATACATAGAGCCACAGTATGAAACCTGAAAACTTCATGCGCCAGCTCCTGATAGTTGTCAGGCTTGCCCTCGTACAGAAATGGTCAGTCTCAAAAATTGATTTATTTCTGATTTTACACTTCTTCATATGCACCATATTGATAAGGATCAATTGAATGTTTTGAACATTGATCCTACTATAATTTTAAAGTTTTGTATTTCTTATGGACTAAAAAATGAGTAAAATGAGCATGTGTGTGTGTGTGTGTATGAACGTATCCAAGACAAGGGTTTTTTAAAATTGACGTATCCGTGTATCGAACCCGTACCCGTATCCTGGCAACATAGCCAGTTGAAAATCAGAATACAATAATTTTGTTTTGTTGCATTAATTTGCGGGTCAGAAATCAGAACCCAGATAATTGTATTTTTCATTCATTGCATCAATTCACAGGTTAAAAATTCAAGTACTCTGATTTTAGACTATAATTTCTTTTGTTACATTAATTTCCCAGTCAAAAATATCAAGTATTGTATACCTTGTTCTGCCGGAGGCACAAATTTTGACAGGTCATAACTATAATGTCTAGAGTCATAAGATTCTGACTATTGCCGAATATCAAGAATGTAATAAAATAATACTTGGCAAGGAAAGAAGGCCGGTTGCAAATTCTTCGGATTATAAAAACATCGTAAGGAGGCCTTGTTGAAACTATCAGTATTTGACAATTTGATACCAAAGGTCCAGAACACCAATGTGGCAAGGGAGCTATGGACCCATCTAAAGGACATTCAAGAATGGATGCAAGAGGTGGGCCATTGTCAGAACACCTACTTCAGATGAAAGATTTTCGAGACTAGCTAGCCTCCATTAAAAAAGGTGGATGACAACAATCTAGTGGTGTTGGCGCTGAACAACTTGTCGTCCTTGTATGAGTCATTTGTGGAAGCCCTACATTTGATGGCTGAAAGTCAGACTTTGACTTTTGATAAAGTTGGTTCCTATTTGTTACAAAAGGAACGGAGACAAGCTCAAACACTTGAGTCCAGTTCTAGACAAACCAAGAGTGCTTTTGCCGCTCAATCCAAAGGGAAGTGGAAACGTCAACTTGAAGGATCATCTCCTAAATACCAAGTGTTAATATCATCATAAATTTGGACATGATACAAAGGATTGTCGAACAATATGATCTTTCCCAACAAAACAAATCACAATGAGATGAGCCAAATATGGCAACAATTGCAAATGAAAAAGAATGAGGAAGAGCATGCTCTCTATTGTCTCATGGCATCATGCTCAAATGACGATGCTACCAATTGTTGGACCAATGACTATGTCACATCCAAACATTTTTCATGTCGAAGGGACTTGTATGTATCATTTACTACAATTACAAATTGCTAGGATTCTTTCGTCTTAGTTGTTTGAGGTCACTTGCAATAGAGGGGATAGGAGATGTACAGATTGTAATGAATAATGTTAAAAACTAATAGTAAGGAATTCTAGGTATGTTCCTAGCTTGTATAAAAATCTCTTATTTGTTTGTCAAGTGTGAGAGAATCCCGATATTGTTGTAAACTTCTCTAAGGAGCATTGTCATGTCAAATGTGAAACATGGATGGATGATTGCCTTAGGCATTGGGCAAGGTGGCTAATATAGGCTAGTTGACTCTGCTACAATCAACTCAAAAGCACATGTAGGGAGACTCCACCATTCAAGATGTGTTGGAGGATGCCATTCCTCGTAGGCTTGTTGACCTTTAAATTCAGTGAACTTACATGCACTTGTTGTGGAGGGAATATCCACAATATAAAATGTGCAAGAGGTTGAAATGCCTTGGGAGGATGGACTTCCTCATTCAAATGCATAATTAATTGTGGGGGAAACTTCACTATCCAGGATATGTTGGAGGTGCATGGTGAGATGGCAAAACATGCCACACATTCACAAGCACTCACTCGAAGGGCAATAGAGCATGGACACTTTGCTCATCTTGTTGCAAAAAGGCTTTTCGCAATAGGAAGAATAGATGAGCAACTGGAGGAGACGGTTATTTCCCCTACCACTGCAGAGATGGTTATTTCTCCTATTGCGGAGATGGTTAATTCTCCTACTCCAGAGTTGGTTATTAGTCCTATAGCAAAGATGCTCACTGAATTGCTTCTTTCCATAGCAACTCAGTCTAGTCGAAGGGTATCTCAAAGGGCTTTCTTGAATGGAGAGTTGGAAGGGGAGGGCCTGCATGGTGTTGCATGAAGGTGACCTGGATTGTAGATTTATTGAGTCCCTACATGGACTCAAGCAGGCTCCACAAGCTTGGTACACTCTATTCAATCAACATCTCCAAGAATTTGATTTCGAACTTTGGAGATTGGGTTGAACTTCTCAGCCAATGATGATTCATTCCCGGTCAATGAGTCACTCAATGAACACTTGGTGGACAACCTGCTATATCCTATGTCCACACAATTGGATCTTTGTTTTGTTGTTGAATGTCTTTTCGATTTAGAACTACATTGAAGCTCCTACATTGTACAACAGCAAAACATCAGAGGACTGCAACTTTCAAAGTAATATCTCAGGAGCAGCCTATAGAGTTAATGACTAAACTTCTTGGTTTTATTGTATTTGTAAAATTTCAGGACAAACATGTCTCCAATTTAGTCATTAAGGGGGTATTAAAATATATTCTTAATATATTCATTAACTCTTAATGAACTATTAGTTATGTATTAACTAATGTTTGGTTGTAACCTCCACCATTTTGTAATTGTCTCTTGCATAATAAAATGATGAACACCTCCTAAGTATGCATTCCAATTTTTTTCATTCTCTCTTTGTCTGCATCTTCTAACAGGATAAGTATAGTGATAGCAACAATGAGGACAACTTCATGGAATACTATGCAGTGAGGATAAAGATGAACTACATTGTCAACACACATAGGTAGATCCTACAAACCAAGTTGGTTTAAAAAGCGTTTAAAGTCGTCATCATCATCGTCAACATTGTTGTTATAGTGAGCCTAGTGTTACCCCATATCATATAACTTTATACCATATTAGAACATTGCATATTATGATACATGTAGCCTACCTTGTAGTATAGCCAATTATATAATGTTACATGATACTTATAATGTCTATCAAGTTATTATACCCCTTGAACATTATAAATTAAAATATCTCATCTACCAATGATCCATTGGGATCAAGAAAATCAAACCTCTTCATCATCAAAATGGAGAACAACTGATTTCAGTAAGTGAACAGGGCTCCAACTTCGCATTTTTGTATGGTGACAAAATTGTCAGTGTTGTCAGTGTTTGCTGACGTGGTTGTACATGCTGAGAAGGTCGCATAATCAATGGTGTCCCTACACAGTGGTTTCTTTACAGTCGGTTACCACTTGGATGGTTTCTTAACTGCCTCTTCCAAAACTAGTTATTATATAACCAACGATCTGCATTGAGTGGAGGTTTCACCCACATCAGTTGTAGGGATAAAGTAACAACAGAATCTTCAGTTTCAAGACATTTAGCATCTTTTAGTCTCCAAGAACATGATAAAGGAATGCACAAATCTAAAAAAGATGGAAGTGACAACGTCGTGTTCACTGGGTTGTAGGAGGAAAAGTTGTAGGGAGGAACTGAGTGAGCAAGCAGCAAAGTGACCATTGTAATTATTCTATAAACTTTGTATAAAACTATCTTTGGCCATTAAAAAGATAAGGAGATTTGTAGTTGCCACTTCCAATTGTTTTATCCCCACCTTAGGGTTTTCCAGGTAAAATGTCTTGTGTCCATTGTTAGGTGTGCTTTAGGAATACTGTTCTTGCTGTTCATGATTGTTTACAAGCTGATTTTCATACTGCAAGTTTTGTTTCATGTTACAACAATGTACTACCCTAAATCTAAGTCCCTACAGCATTCAAAACTCAGCTCAGGGTTCAATCTACATAGGACAGCATGTTGTGAGTCTGCAAATTCTATTAAAAAACTAAACTTAGTAGTTTACAGATCATCCATTAGCATAAGATATAATCCTTCACTGCTTGCGATAATACAAATTACATTTAACCCCTTTATAGATTTCCCATAACAGACCTATTGCTCCAATACATTGTATTATGACTAAGAATATAATTCCATAGCCAATTATCTGTCTAGAAGGTACTTGCACAGCCAGCCCTTGACATCCAACATTTGAAGATGGCCCGATATTCGATATGCTGAGGGTGGTATGCGATATGTAGAGATTGGGAAATCCCTGGGAACTCCTCAAAATGGACTCACTCCAATAAACATAAATGTACTCAAATAAAGAGTTTTCAACAATAACATGAATGCATTAAAACTAGCAAAGAAATGTACAATGCAGAGATGTGAAACCAAAAAAGCAATTTACAATAACAAGGATCAAGGAGTGATCCTTGGGTCTCCAAAATGACTACATCTCTACCAACTTAGCTTAACAATATACTCTAATATACTTGATTACCCCTAAAGAACACAAAGGTTCCTTGTATAAGAAGTAAAAGGGTGACTGGGAGATTGTAATATCCCTGAAAAAAATACTTTCTAACAAACCTGGATATTTTGTCAAACCCTAGGGCAGTAGTTAAAAAAACTAACTTTTATAACAGCAGCAATAATCTGATTTTTATATAAAAACAGCAAACCATAATGCATCAAAACAGTCTTTTATTTATTGATTACGAATCAATTACAATAAAAACATCAGTATTTGAACACAATTATTTTTTTGCAATTGATAATCTAAATGGAAAAAATAAATGAAAGATAAGAGCATACAAACTAATTTGACTGAAATCTGCCCTCAAATACTGAAGCCCTAGCTGAACTGGATGAATATTTATACTCGAATGATCACTGCAACCCCTGGATGGAATTGCCAAGCTTAAATATGAGGGATTTTGTCCTCAAATCTGTGTAAAGGAGGGTTTTCGTCCTCTATTACGGATGCAGAAGCAAAAGCTACTTGCAAAAAAATATGTAGTTAATAATTTTCCAATAAGTATGAGCAATAAACCCCAAAGCTACCTTTATAACTTCCAAACCCTCTCTAAAGTGGGCGCTCCCCTTTTAGAATTACATGCATGATCCTCAAACAATTAAAAATAATTTAATTCTTCCCCCATGCCGGCGATCCATCCTAAAAACAGGAATAAACAATATGAAATTGTTGTATCCTCTCTCCATCTTAAAAATAGGATCTTGATGCTCATGCAGCCCATTCTATCTTTGGCGCCCCATAATAGAATGTTTTATTTAATTATTATTCTATTTTTAGCGCCCCATAATAGAAGTTCATCATTCTATTATTATTTTATTCTATTTCTGCTTTTTTGGATTAATAATATAATTTAAGTGTCATTTTTCCAATTAAAATATAAAAGTACCCTTGGACCACTTAAATTAATTTATTTCCCTCTTTAATTTCCTCTTAGCCTACGAAAAATAATAAGAATAGGCTTTGGGTATCCAGAATTAATTAATTTTGAAAAGGGGACATTACAATCCGCCCTTCCCAAAATTGTTTGCCCTCAAGCAATTGCAAGTCCCTTCTGCAAATACCAGGATCCCAAACTCTCATGTTCACACAATTTGGAACTTGTATGAACAGATCTATGTGCCCTTTGCCACTCAAAGTGTTCTTCACTCTATCACCATTTCCACTATGTTGTCCATGATGACCACACATCTGAAATGACTTAGTAGGAAGCAACAAATCCACAACACTTTCATACCTTTGGCTGTCCTCAACTTGTTCACCTTCCTTTGCCGAATGAAGCTTGGTTGAGATATCTTCAGACATCCCCAACCTTGTGACTTGGAACTTCTGGGTTAGGATCAGCATTCTTCTTCACCTTGAACTCTTCACATTCAACAAATGAATCTTGTTGATGCATGTAAACATTAAAAGTCAATAAAACATCTTCATGATTCTTGCTAAAGTCATGAACACAAGTCAATTTGCTTCCCATAGGTTGTTGTTCTGAAAATTCCAGCAAACTAAAAATCAACATTAACAATCGATAAAGCCCTTTTTTCATGTTCATGCCCCTCAACATGGTCTTCTTGGAACTCCACCCCAAAACCTTCTTGCAGATCTGATTTTTCTTTCTTCGGTTCATGCCCCACGATTTCTTCCTCTCTCCTCATCTCTAAGGGAGAACTCTTATTAGATCCATCAAAAGTAGGGAGTGACAACTTCCCTAAAGCTTGTTGCAGGTCTCTCTAATTAGTTTGTGGCCTAGGTTCAACTCTTGGTCCACCCCTGCTTTCCTTCAGATTAATAAAATTGGTGAGGATATGGCATCTCTAATCTCACTGGGAAGTACCATGTACTCCTCATAGCTAGCAACAATATCATCTACTATGGTAGGCTGAATTTCTGCCTCCCGAATTGCTTCCTCTCTACATAGGAAGTTAGGCTGGAAGGGCCTAACAGTAGAACCAATGGTTGTCCTCTGATAGGGTTGGTTATGGTTCACACCCTGAAGAGCTTCCCTCACTGTTTGGAGCCCTTTGCACATTCGTGCCTTGCATAACTTGGATTAACTAACCCATCATATCAACTAACTTGTCATGTCCCTAAACAAGCCTTGTCAAAGTGTGCCTCATCCGGATCCTTGTTACCCATGACTTCTAGCTGTTCTGTACCTTTCTTTTTCTCCCTTTGGTAGTACCTGACTTCTCTGTCACTACCTTGCATGAAGTTCAAAGTTGCAATTTTTTTAATCCACAAGTTGGGAGGAAAATTAGCTCTGATACCATTGTAATATCCCTGATAAATAATTTCTAACAAATCTAGATATTTTGTCAAACCTTAGGGCAGTAGTATAAAAAGCTAACCTTTATAACGGTGATAATCTAATTTTATATTAAAAAAGCAAACCATAATGCATCAAAACAGTCTTTTATTTATCGATTACAAACCGGTTAAAATAAAAACATCAATGTCTAAACACAATTATTTTCTCACAATTGATGATCTAAATGGAAAAAATAGATGAAAGATAAGAGCATACAAACTGATTTGACTGAAATCTGACCTCAAATACTGAATCTCTAGCTGAACTGGATGAATATTTATACTTTGAATGATCACTGCAACCCCTAGATGGAATTGCCAAGCTTAGATATGAGGGATTCCGTCCTCAAATCTGTGTAAAGGAGGGTTTTCATCCCTCTATTATGGATGCGAAGCAAAAGCTACTTGCAAAAAAATATGTAGTTAATAATTTTCCAAGATGTTCAACGTCTCCTCCCGATTCGAAAACCCTAAAACGAGTCTTTCGCAAAAACAAAAAATTTAAAACAAAACCCTAAAAACATGACTTTTAGTTATAAAATGTGAGTTCTCAATGTATCGTCGCACAACATCAATTTGAAGGTGATTTGAATTTGCTTGCAATATGCTACGTCCAAACTAAATGCTTGATTTCGAATTCAACGCTTCGACTTGATTGTGAAGCCCAATGTTAAGGCTTTCAATTTGCTTGTTGCGAAGTAGGCTTCACTTTCCATTCTTGAACCTGCAATTTTCAAACTGTATTTTCATTTTTTCATCTATAATTTTCATTTGCATCTTTTGTTATATTTATATCTTTGAGGGATCTACTTTTGTTTTAGCTTAGTCTTGGGCCTTGTCTTTGTCATTTCCATACGGCATCACTATCAATCGGCATATTGATTAAGCATCATTTCTCTACTCCTCTGTTTCCCCATTCCCCTCTTCTGCTCCTTCTCTGTTTCCCCCATTCCCCTTGCCGACCACGCAGTCCTATCACTCTCTCTGGTCGCCAACTCTCCTACCACCACCGCCCCTCCTCCCCCTCCCCACTACCCACCTCGCATCTCCTTTCAGTTTGATAAAGGAGAGTACGGATCTTACTCATCCCACATCCGCGACCTTCTCCCGTTGAGCCCCTGTTCTCTAACATGTCTAATGCGGAGGCCAAGTACTCATGCCTTTCCTCTGCCATGTGGGAGGCTGCCCTAAGATCTTTTCCCAGCTCCACCACCCATCCCTCGGCCACTAGTACTACTAAAACTTGCCCCATGAACCAATGGTACGATGTAGAGTGTAAATCCCTTCACCGTCGCCTTCGCCAGGCTTTTATCCAAGCCCTCCCCTCCTTCCCCACTCTTAAGGTTGCCTACAGGTGCCTTCTCTGCCGTAAGAAGCGATCCTTCATTTCCCACCGCAGATATATGCTTTCCACCTCCCTTAGGACTAACCCTCGGTCCTTCTGGCGTACTGTCTTTCCCCGCCACTCCCACTCCCCCACAACGATCGATCCTATCTCCATTTTTTCCCACACCTCTACCCTTTATGATGTTCCGGGGCAGCAGTCTACCTAGATTGGCATCCCGCCGCCTGGTAATCCCTTCACTCACCGTAATATCAAAGAGGCAATAAGGATTTTGAACTGTAGCAAGGCAGCTGATGTGGACGGTTTCCAGGCCGAGTTCTTCAAGCAGGGTTTTGAGGTTTTTGGTAACTATTTGACAGATCTTTTCAATCAGGTGGTTCGCGTGGGCTTCCCTCCTACCTGGTCTCATCATATCATTCACCCGATCCACAAAGCTGGGTCCATTTTTGATCCGAACAACTACAAGACTATCATGGTGGGCCATTCTTTCTCCAAACTCTATGCTACAGTCCTCCACAGGTTGTTGTCCGAGATTTTGGAGCAGAAGCAGCTCAGAGCCAGAGGTCAAGCTGGTTTTCGCCCTGGTTACCACACCATCGACCACATCTTCACCCTTCGGGCTATTATTGAGGAGGCTCGTCACCGCTCTTCAAAAGTCTATTGTTGTTTTGTAGACTTTCGAAAAGCTTTTGACTCCGTACTGATGGCCCTCTTCCAACGACTCCGAGACATTGGTATTTCTGAGACTCTTATTATTGCCATCATGCACCTCTATGAGTCCATCCTTGGTCGTCTTTGATGCGCACATGGATTGTTTGATCCCATCAGGAGCACCATTGGGGTTAAACAAGGGTGCCCCTTGTCTCCTACCCTCTTTGGCATTTACATTGATGAGCTGGAATCTTTTCTTCGGGATCACATTCAGGAAGGGGACGGTTGCCTTCTTCACCACATCTTGCTTTTTATTCTCCTATTTGCCGATGATATTGTTTTACTCGCCTCTTCCCTGAGGGGCTTCAGAGACAACTTGATGCACTTGCTTTATTCTGTGATCTTCGGCATTTGACGGTCAATCTAGGTAAGACCAAGGTCATGGTCTTCAACGGGCTGCGGACATCACACCTCCATTTCTTCTTCAAGGGGCAGGAGGTTGAAATTACTAATACATACACCTACCTGGGAGTCCAGTTCTTAGGGCCTAGATTCAGTATGAGGCATGCTCTTTGGAGAGTGAACAAAGGTTGTGGATCTCTTGCCATTCTCGAGAGACAGTGTTTTCAGCACCACTTCCAGGACGTCTCCTCCAAGATGTTTCTTATGACCTCCCTCATCCGCCCCACTGTTCTCTATGGGTCTGTTGTCTGGGGCCCCTCCCTTTTGGACACAGATTGGGCTTCAGCTGAGAGGATTCAGACTCTCCTCCGTTGTTTCATCAGATGCAAATAGTCGGTCCCTCAAGATATTATTTTGGTAGAGTTCGAAGCCCTACCTTTCCGTTTGGAGACTATATTTGACATATCATCCTTTCTTCACCGTATCAGGAAGTTTAGTGATCTCCCCGATGAGCAGGACAGGTATCCATATCTCGCCTATTGTTCCTCTGTGAGTATTGCCCAAGTTGTGGGCCATTGTTGGTTTGCCGAGACTTTTGCCTTGGACTCGGTATCCAGATTGATCGCCTCCCACCCTTCCAGTATTCTCTAAATGCTCCCAGTCATCTCTTGCCCACCAAGCAAGTGTTGAACAGGTCCATCCGGGAGGATATCTACAGGAGCTTCATTCAGACTACTTGGGTGAACCCCCCGGGGTTTGCGCCCTAAGATGTCTTTTTATGCAGAGCACTTTCTTGAAATCAGAGATGGACTCATCATCCGACCTCAGTACACCTCTCGCCACTGGATGCATGCCCTCCGTATACCTCTGGGTCAGTTTCGAGTCGGCTCCCACAGACTTCGGTGCGAGACTGATCACCACATTGATCGGGATGATAGACTTTGTAGGCTCTGTAGCCTTCATGAGGTGGAGACAGAGACTCATTTCATCTTCCGCTGCCCCATATACTATGAGATCAGAGGACGATTTCACTGTCTCTTCAGAGGGATTCAGACTCTCCCGGTCTTCTTCAGATATATCGACCAGCGGTGTCTTGCCCTCTACATCCGCGAGTCTTTGTTGCTCCGAGACCAGATTCTTCATCCCCCTCCGGAGTCATCCCCACGAGACGAATTACAGCCTTCTTTCCGGTTCTACCCACTGGTGGAGGAACTAAGCGACGGAGCTTTTTGACCCAGATACAGTGCATAGATCAGTTCGTCCCCGGTTGGACCTTCACACTTCCCTCGATCACCGCCAGCAGAATCGGATGCACACATGTACCAGAGGGCAGTCCGGCTGCATTCGTCCCCCGGCCTTCGCGTCATTCTCAGATCTCAACAGGGAAGGAGGTCTTCGCCCCTCTCTTCGGGTTGCCAGTCCATCAGGAGCTTCTTTTCGTCGGCCTCTAATGTTAGGAGGGGTGTAGCTACCGTTCCTGATTAGACCTTGGTCCTCATTTGCTTGCCCCATTGCCCCCTCGTGGGGTATTGGCTTCGGGTTTCATTTCTGTTGTCTTCTCTTCTTTTCTATTTTTGGGAACTCGTTTTGAGTTGTCCCCGCTCGCACTTTGTATACTGTTTGGGCTACAGTCCCATTGACCTACTTTTTGTGGTCATTCGTTGGACATTAATATATTTATCTTATCTTATCTTATCTACCGATTGAGAGTGATGTCATTCCAACGCAAAAAATAATTACTTAGTTTAGGTTTAAATTAAAATTATATAGTTTTGATTTTTATTTTTAGTTTTTATACTTTTTTATTTATTAATTGAATTTTATAAAAATAATTTTTATTTAATTTTAGTGCTTCTAATTTTAATTTACATTATACTTTTTAATCTTTAAAATAGAATTAACTTTTATTTTTAGATTTTTTAAAATTTTAATCAGATGTTAATAAATTTGAAATAATATATATTTAATTATATTATTTTTTAATTATTTTAAATTTACAAATAGTAACAATAAAATTTTAATGTATTTATTAATATTATTATTTTTATTTTTTACTTTTTCCTATTTTTGTTAGAATGTCAAGAAGGAAAGATGGCCTTGTCTCATTGTGGAGTTATTGTGATTGCGTTGTGTGGGCAATTATCACCTACAAATTTTGTGGGTAGTCCTTTCAGGGAACACTTTCACGAGGGTGATTACTCTTTTTTTCCACACCACCAGGAAAGGGTTTGAGAATTGTTCAAATGAGGACGAGAGGCACAAAGTTATGAGAAAACATGAAAGGGCTGAAATTAAAGGGCCTAATTTAAGCCCTCACACTTCAAGGACAATTACACCTCAAATCCAATGTAGAAGAGGAATCGTGGAAACATAATCAAAGCTAGATATGATTTTAGGCATTTTGAATAAAGAACAAGGTGGGGTTATCATAAGAGACCAACCATTGGTAGCCAAAACCTCATTGAAGACATGTTCAATGCACATGGTCAAGATGATTGATGCATAAATTGCATGATTTAAATTGCATGATTCTTTTATGCAAATGGAATACCATTCAATCTTGCTCACTCTCCTTATAGTGAGGGAATGGTTTGTGGAATTAGCAATAGGTCGGCAAGGTATAAACCCTCTAGATATGAGAAGCTTTGCACAACTTTAATTGACAGAGAGAAATCAATGATAGAGCGACAAAATACAACAATCAAAAGAGTGTGGTCTATAAAAGGATGCAACATTGTGATGGATGATTGGACTAATACTAGAAACCATCCACTTCTAAATGTTATGGTGACTTGTTCCAAAGGCCCTTATTTTTTAAGGCAATAAATTGTTCGAGGCAAGAGAAAATGTAAAGTTCTTGAAGGACCAACTATGTGATGCGATTGAGGAGTTGGGGACATCACACATTGTCTAAATTATTACAAATGCTGCCCAGTTTGAAAAGCATCCAACTTCCCAATACAAAAAAAAAAAATACAAACATGTGTTTTGGACACCATGTTGTGTGCATGCATTGAATAATGCACTCAAAGATATTGGTAGGTTTGAGTGGATTTCTATGCTCATTGAAAAAGGCAAGAAAATACAGATGTTCATATGCAATCATCACCACACACAAGCTATTTATCGAAGATTTGCCAAGGTGGAACTCCTCAAACCTGTAGATACATAATTTGCTTCTTTCTTCATTCTTCTTGACCGTCTTTATGTGGTCAAAGGGGCCTTATGTTCCACTGTAGTCAGTGATACATGGGCAAGTTGGAGGCAATCTACATTAGAGACTGTAATTGAGGCGAGACAGATGGTCCTCGATGATCGTTTTTGGGCTGATGTGAAATTTGTTGTTGACTTCATCCAACCCATTTGTGAGGTGATCTGTTTTGTAGACTTAGACAAGCCATGTTTGGGGGAGGTTTATGAAGAAATTGATTCCATGTGTGAAAGAATAAGAAAAGTCACAAATTTAAGGGATCATTCTTCTCTATATCCTTTGATTGAGGAAAAAATACATGGAAGATGGAACAAACTTAACACCTCTTCATTGTGTTGCCTACACTTTAAATCCAAAGTGGTATGGTACAGATGTCACCAAAAAAAGGGCTCCATATGAGGAAAGAGAGGTAATGAAGGGGTTTTCAGCTGCGGTGAAAAGATTTATGTCCGAGAAGACAAGGATTCCACTATCAAGTCTCAGTGGAATAAGTTTTCATGTGGGTGCAATAGAATTTTCTACAATGGAGGCCCTGTCTAATATGCGTGCGAAAAAGGGCCCAAGAGTGGTGGGGGAACCATGGCAGTGAAAATTTGCAATACAATTACTCTCACAAGTTGTCAGTTCTTCATCTTGTGTAAGGAATTGGCATCATTATGGTTTCATTCATTCATTGAAAAGGAAACGACTAGGGTCAAAGAAGGCAAAGAACTCGGTCTACATTCAGAGCACACTCTAACTTCTTTCTCGTAAAAACACATGGTAGGAGGGTCCTTCAACGAAATGGGACCAATTTCCATCTCATAGAGAAACAGACGTCGCCTTGGAAAATAGGGGGTTCACGGAAATGGCCTCGCTGATTTATTCTTTATTCAATTGCCTGCAGAGGAGCCAAAGCTTAAGAATGACATGTATCTAGATAACATCTTGGCATAGCACATTAAGGCTGATGAAATTGCTGATGCAATAGAGATATGATTTAGAATCACATTTCTGATTTTTGTTTTTACATGCCTATTTGTCGTCATTTCAGTGTTACAATGTAGTCACGTACTCTTGATCCTGAATATGATGGTATGAGATGAAACAATATATTTACTCTTGTGATTGTCTTTTGTTGACATCTAATTTAGCAATTAGTTACTAAGCAATTTCTTTACCCTAAGGCTTAAATTTTGAAGTTACATAGTTTATTGTTTAATGCATTTTTGTATTTTTTTAAGTATTTTCTATATTTTATAAAAATCCAATCTCCAAGTACCCGTCTCCTATTTTTCAAAAAATTGATGTACCAGTACCTGAACATGTCTCCCCATATCCGTACCCCAATAAATATGGTGATGAGGCAAAAGAGAAGAAAGTCTTAAGCTCATAAAGATGGGTGCGGTAACTAAAGTTTGATGAGGTAGCCATCTACAATGGAGGAGCAAAAGAACAATGAATCTGGTTGTAGTAGATGACATGAGAATTAAAGATAACTGGTGAATCTAATTAAGCCTCCAATGGAATGAATCAGATGATGAGGAATGAAACAAAGACTAGAAATGATAATATCTATGGCCACCAAAAATTGTCATGACACAGAACTGTGACTAGCCCTCAATTGCATAAAAGAATATCTTCATGAACTCAGACAATTACTACTCCTCAATTCGACATAGTCAAACAGACAAGTGGACAAGTTAACAATTGCTCCTTGATATAGAGAAAAATCTGAGAGCATGGTCAAGGTAGCAACATGGTTGAAGATGCAAATAGCTAACTGAAAACTAAAGAAGCAACTTACATGAACTGGATACACGAACAAGAGTGTCTATATGGTGCATGTTCCATCTCACCAGCAAGGGTTGCAAGTTGCTGCATCCGCCTAGTTCGTAGGAACAAACACTAGGTACATAGCATTTTCAATCAACAACCAAGGAAGCATACCCTCAGAAAGCAAAATCCAGTGCACAACACCCCCGGTAATGTTGACTACGGGTTGAAGGCATCGCAGTATCACTATCTCTATCAAGATGTCCAAAAGTGTGTCAATGTGATAGGTGTACAAAATGCAGAAGGCATCTATATGGTGCATGTTCCGTGATCCATCTCACCGGCAAGGGTTGTAAGTTGCTGCATCCACCTAGTTCATAGGAACAAACACTAGTTACATAGCATATTCAATGCACAACAACCCCCCCGCGGTAATGTTGACTACGGGTTGAAGGCATCGCAGTATCACTATCTCTATCAAGATCTTCAAAAGTGTGTCAATGTGATAGGTGTACAAAATACACAAGGCATGCAAAATCAAACTAAGCACATGAAGAAGCACATCAAAATCCTCAAGTGAGTGTACCCACTATGCCACATGAAGTACCCAGCAATAAATATGAGAAAAGGATGTGACAAGGTTGAAAGAGCAAACCCCATGGCACTTTATCGATCAGTGCGAGCACAATATACATCCCAAACAACCCACCCAAAATTTGTATGAAACACTTAAAAGTGATCTCTAATTAACGAGGTGGCACCTATACTCAGCACAAAAACAATGTGATTTACAATATACAGTTAAGCAAAATTTGTTGAAAAATACAGTCTTGGTACAAAATAGAATAAATTTTAAGTCACGGCTGCAAAGATCATGATAAATTGTGCACTTCCAAAAAAATTAAATCTGGCAAAACCTGCAATTTCTGGGAAAACAGTTGATCAAATTCAGAAATGGACCCACCATTGCATAGACTCAAAAAAATAGGTAGGAGGAAAATATGATCATCCACATACTTCCTTGATCAAAAGTTGAGAGCCGGCAAAGGTGCCTGAATAGCAACCCTTCAGGTTTACAACAAGCAAAATACACTTCTTAGAAAATTATGTGGCATAAGTGATAAGTGATAGGAATCAGCATCAATCATTAGTGTCGGAACCGCGATTCCAAAAAAACAAAGGTGCCCTCCTAGCCTTCACAAATCAAAGGTTACCGCTTCCAAAGTGCTTGGAGGTCAAAAAAAAAGATTAGGAACGAGTCCTTAGAGGCTAAACTTTTTGAGTGGAGGTCGCATGGGCCACTTTCACTAGCACTTGGCCGCTAAAGGCTAACAGTTAGCACTAGTCACATGGGCAGTCTATGTGCTCACAGTTTGCTGCAGACTAGGGTTAAGCCTAGGGAAGCTCTTCCATGCACACCAAGACATCAAACGAACATTGTGGGAGCACAATATATTGGATTTTTGCAATCTTAGACTCTCTGGAAAGGTCTCGGGGCAAAGAATTCAAAATGAAATTGGAGACTCCGACCTACAAAAATTAAAAATTCTACAGAAAAGTTTGTCAGTCCTTGCTTATCCTTGGAGTGCTAAACTTCAAATTTTCACCAAAATTTAACCGCCAATGAAGAAATCATTTTTTTGAATTTTTCTAAAGTTTATCAAAAAAATGTTAGACAATCAAGATAAATTAGAATTTTTCCAGAAATTGAAAAAACCACCAAAAATGCCTCAAAAACATAGTTTTTGCCAAAACAAAAAACCCAATAGTTTTTTTGAAAACCCAATAGGTTTTTTCGAAAAACGAGAATAATGAGTGGCTCATAACGTGATAGGAGCTTTGAAGAAGTGTGGAGATGTTGAAAACGCTGAAAATCTTCAAAACTCCACAACTACCATTTGAAAGAGATTCACTCTAATACCCTGTACAGTTTGGGAAATCCTAATAAACTCCTTAGAATGGACTCCAATAAATATGACATCTAAAAAGAGATTTCACCAATAACATGAATGCATTAAAGCTAACAAAGTAATGTAAAATGCAGAGATGTGCAATCAGCAAAGTGTCGCACAATAACACCAAGAATAATGGAGAGATCCTAACAATTTACTCCAAGAGACTTGATTACCTATAAAGGAAACAAAGGTTCAGTGGGAGGTCGATTATTGGCGAAATGGATGGTGGAAGCATTCCCGAGGTACACCCAGCTTTACCTAACTTTTCTCGCACATGTGAGGATAACTACCACATTAATTGTGCATATAAACAACATCGTGCACATGATACAACTCACCTAGATAACACAATTACCTAAGCTGGACTTCACATCAAGTGTGAAAACACATACCAACACAATGTACCCGAATAGAAAATTTGTGGATGTCCCAGTATTAGGTACGCTCAGAGTGGTATGCAAAATACTCAAACTATATCATGTATGGTTGGAACACCACCTGAATTGGGTGATATCCAATGTACCACCTTCTCGTGTACATTTTCCTTCAAAAGAAAAATACACTAAGAACCTCTAAACAAGAACTCTAAATATAAAATAAACAAAATCAACACCACTTTTTCGCAAACAATAACAAGAAATTTTCTTAACATGAGTGTTTTTTTCCCACGGATTGTCGGCACTAATGCGGTACAATTGTCAATAGTGTCTAGGGATGCTAGAGAAGCACTTGGATTGTAGACCACCATAGTTGGCTTGAGGATTGTGCTTGGGTAATTGCCTCAGCATTTTTATCGATTTTTTCAGTTTGGGGCTGTTTTCCTATTGTGGTAATAGTACAATTTTTCGGCAGCTGTTTACAAGTGTTTTGCAAGTAGGCAACATGTACGTAACTTGGGGGATGTACAACAAGTAAATGCTTTTATAGAAATGACTAAGACTGCTTTTAGATTTCCATAGGTAAATATTTTGCTAACTTCATCCAGAAACAATTAACTAGTTTTTTTACATTTCAGGTCTAGAAAAGGGGTAAATATTTTGGTTACTTTAACTGGGAACAATTAACTCATTTTTTCTGACATTTCAGGTTTGGAAAAGGGTAAATATTTTGGCTACTTTATCTGGAAACAATTAACTCATTTTTTCTGACGTTTCAGGTTTGGAAAAGGGTAACTCTTTTGGCTACTTTATCTGGAGACAATTAGCTCATTTTTCCGACATTCCTGGTCTAGAAAGGGATCTAGAGGTTAAACAAAAGGTATAAACCCAAGGTGAATTTTCATTTATCCACTCATAACATTTCATATTTCATGACTTTCCATATCTTGTAACCTTTACAATCTTGCAAATCTTTTCATCTCACAAAATCATAACTCTAAGAATCTCGCAACCCTACATCTTGCGCACTTTCATATCTCATACCATTTTGTATCTCGCACCTCTCTGTATCTGATGCCCTCCTTTTCAATGTTCCGCAGCTCAATCTGATCATCCTCAACAGTAAAAACTCTTTGGCTGAGAGGAAACGAAGCATCATCGTCACTATCATAGTCGATCCAGTCTGCTATTTTTTCCTCTTGATCACAATTAAACTCATTGATGAAGCTTGTCTCAGTAGGCTGTGGAGCACTAGCAAGGATTTTGTTCCATTTCAGCTCTCCAAGAGGGGACTGCTTGAGTTCAGCCTCCTTGAATTGTCTCTCCAACCATTGCAGACTATCTTATTTGATGTGTTCCCTCTCTTGCAACTCAAGGGCAACCACGAAGTTACGCCTGATATCTTCTTACTCACGAAATTCCTTCAAGCTAACCAGATATTCAGCTGTCTTAGATGGGTTGGAATCTTGCATGCTACTCTGTACAACGTCCTTTTCATCATGGAAATGGAAAACACCGCCATCCACCACCCTTGGCTCATACCCAGATTTAAAAATGGTTGGGAACTGAATAAAGCATGTATTCAAGTTACCATGAACTCCCAATGATTCTTCATGCAAAGTTTGGGCGACGGACACCATTTTAGATTGTGGCAGGAGAGTTTTCAGCAAGGGTAGAGGGATGATTGGGACAGCAAGAGATTTTTGCATATGAGGCGGTTTGGAAAGGTTATCAATAGGTGCCTGGAATGCTGAAGGAATGTCAAAATGCTCGGGAAGGAGTGGGGAAATGGGGATGCAATTCATGATACCAGCCTAAATGAGGCCCTTCTCTCCCTAAATAGCTATATCATAGCCCTGAGTAAGAGCACTACCTCCAAGAGACTGAATCAAAACAGCAAAATCATAGTCAAAGGCTCTTAGGTAGAATAAGAATGCCATACCTAGTAGGGGTCTACATTCTTGGGGTATTCTTTCCCAAGTCTTTCTAAATCTAATGAAGTCTGAGACATACTCTATGTGGGACCTTTTTATGGTGTTGAGATGTTTTAGGAAAGATATGATGTTTGTATTCTCCATAGTTACCTAAGTCTCGGGGATGGGGGGGGGCAAGGGAACAGAGAGACAGAGTTTCCGGGACAGTAAATATATCCTAAATTTTGGGGATGGCTATTAAAATGATATATACATATCAATATTTAAATGTTTTTACTTTATTCAATGAAATTTTGGGATTTAAATTGTATTAAATATATCTTAGGTACTTTTGAGATTATAATTTAATATTTTTGGATAAAATAACAGCTTTTATAAAGTACAAACATTAGAAAACTTTTGAAAAATAACAAATATCGGGGCGTCGCCTTAAGTTGACAAAGCCCTGAAACACTCAAGACATCTATGACGTCAGCAAAATATAGGGGATGCATCCCCACGTAACACTGGTATTCTCCTTAAACCAATTGTTCGTGTTTTCTCCCAAACAATCCCATGAAGAAATGGATAAGCGCCCAAAATTCTGAACCAATCTAGAGCTTTTGCTTTGAGATAAGAATCAAGAAATCAAAAGCTATATGATCAATAGGGCTCACATAATCATTTCCATAAAAGAGGGGCAAGGATTTAAGGGTTGCTTTAGGGATATCATCCCATTGTTGCAAATGGAGGGGACCACCAAAGCTCCAACAAACAAATGGGAGAGCTTTGGGAAGAGCCGTGGAAGTATGATAACATTAAGACAAAGGGGTTGGTCTACATTTCGGAGGATGGGTCTTTGAAAATGTGTAGCCACCACTTGATAGATTTTTACTTCTAAAAGAAGGTAAGGTTCTCCCAAAATATTGACTAGAAGTTTTTATAAGGTGTAGGCTTTGTGTAAGATTTCAAACTAGACTGCACGGAAACGCCCTAGGGATCCCCGTACCACTGGAACGCGTACTAGTACTGAGTGTAGAGTGCGATCTGTAATGAGTGCGGTGGAAACGTACCCACATGGACAAGGCACGGTCGGTGCGGTTTTTGCCGAACCATCCGAACCGCATCGCCCCGTGGGTACATTTCGATTGTACATCCAAAAACTTGCCAAAGATAGCGTTTCTTTCCTTTTTGGATTTTTGGTGAAAAAATCACAAGGATAGAAAAAAAAATTGCCATTTTGGAAAGGGTGCGGGAAGATGTAGCAAAGAAAACTTGCATGTGCCATAACTTTCATTCTCGTGACTCGTTTGTGTCGTTTTCTCTAAAAGTGTATATTTTCTCGAGCTCTACGCATTGATGGCAATATTTTTCTTATTTTCATAAAATCCATTTTTGCACCTTTTTGGACCAAGCAACTTCTTGCAATCTTGAAAGAATCATGAGCTTTGATCGCACTGTAGACAAATTAGTAATTAAAAATTTGGATAGCTTTCCAAAACTCGGTGAGTATTCTCCGTGCTCGGACTAATCGTCCCACCGCCGACTTGGATCCATATTTTCCCGCTTAGTTATGATGTTTCCGGAAATATGTCGACAATACTATCGTCTTTGAGTGGATCAAGCAAGGTCACCATGAACAATCAAAACTCCTTGAATCTTATCACAGTCACTAAGATAAATAATGTGATAGAGAAATAATAAATTTCAAAATAAGTATGCGAGTGTATGAGAATTAAATTTCAATAAGTATGCAAATGCTTCTTTAAATTTATAATTTATATACATATTTATATATTTATATACATGTACATATAAAAATATATATATAGTACCCAAGATTTTAAAATTTTGTCGTATCGGCGTACGCACTGCATTCGTATCCGTATCAATGGTCTAGATTTCAAATGAAAACAAAGCATTTCTCCAACCGAGCATGCGAGATCTATTGGTGTTTCACTTTATCAACACAACATGGGATTACTTCTCAAGTGTGGGACTTGCGACTTGAAACAAACCTCCAGATAGAGTTCGTTTTCATATACTTCTACTCCTAATGCTACCGCTACCTACCTAATCTAACAAATGCAAGGGAAAGGGAGAAGAGAAACAAAGAAAAGGGGGTTGTGATGCGCTCAAAGTGAAATAGGGATCTTCCTTCTCTTTTTGTGTTTGAGGATAACACAATATATTGGATAAATGCAAGTATATAGTCCCCACACACACACATCACAACACAACAAGTAGATAAGAGCGATCTCCTGGAGATCTAGGCATACACAAGAAAAGTGTGGGGAAGATAAAATCCATAACACTTTGCTGTTGCTCAAGTATACACAACTACATTAAACTGCGAAATGAGGTTGTTGATGCATTACATTCATCAATATAGAGGCTAAAACACCATACATAGAAGATGAGAATTCAAGTGAATTCTAGAGAGAAGGAGAAGAACCCAGAGAATAAAACAAGCTTTATTCTTTATAGAGAATAAGGGGAAGGGACTTGAGAAACATGTCGAGGATGTCATGAATGAAGAACAGCCGATCGTCCTTGGATGTAGGGAATCCGAATTTGAAGTGACGCCAAGATCTGATCTTGAGAGACAATTTAGCAATGAACAATGGGTTAGAAGGGGCAAACAACCGTCTAAATCAGATGGTGGCTCGAAATTCTATTGTTGTAGAATTGGCATTAACGTCCCACTTGCATCACATTAGATCAGGCATTAAACTTTGCAACCACTTAGGGCAGAAGGGGTGAGCTCTGTGACTATTGCGGCATTCCTGGCATGAGGGTAGCTTGAAACAATAATGCAATCTGACAAGACTTTTGGACGTGACCCACACATAGATGAAATGAACAAACAAGTCCAAGCACATGGTGGCATGGAGAAGGCACTACAAACTTAAGGAGCTCCTTGTGGGTTTTCAATAGAGCAAAAGAATGTAGAAAAGATGTTGCCTCATCAAGAATGTAGCTAAAACAATAGAGTGCGGGTCATGGAAGTTGTTGGAATGTTGAAGTGTGCAACGACAGATGCTAACAATGTTTTGCGACATGGGAGCCAAAGAAGCATTGTAAGGAAATATAGTGTTCCATGGCTTGACTAGAGTAGCACAACTTGGACAAGCTTTGAGGCAATACTTTGTGGCAACGCATGGATTGACAGCAAGATGCGACAAGAAGGGAATGAGGAGTGGCGTGAAGAGATGGCCAAAAACAAAGCGTAGGAGAAGACAACATATTGGGGATGGCATTGGTAGAACTCTATAATTGGAAACAATGCTTTGCAGTCTGGTGCAGGTTAAACTCAGTGCGGGAGGATGGGCTAAGACATTTCTAAGTTGTGTGGGTCGTTGAGTGAGGCGTAGATATGCAATGTGGCGGAGTAGAATAATTCGCGTGGCAGAGTAGAATGCTTCGTGGCTTGAAATAATACGCCGCAGCTTAAGATAGGATCTTGTGCTATGCGGGAGTGATATGTGGCAATGCAAAATGGAACAAGGTGCAACGGACTTCACAAAATGAGACAAGCACTTAGGAGTATTGGTCCTTTGAGAGTACAAGGTTAACAAAAATTGGCCAGCACTGCAATAAAATAAAAAATTGAAGGTTATAAGAACAAGTATACAACTATTTAATCTCCAAATTTACTAGGGAGAACTTTTTTATTTGGCAACCAAAATTACCTATACATTTAATAGAATAATAGGTAGAACAAGTAGAGTGTATACCACAAAAAAATGATCAGATAAAATGCTTTAAATTCCCAAGCATTTTAGAGCATGTATTTGATAAAATGCTTAAAATGATTAGATAATAATTCCATCACTACTTAAAGAAGAAAGCCCGCCTATTGGAGAGCATGTATTATTTGTATATAATTTCAAAGGGTGAAAACACAAGGATAAAGATAGATTCATTGTAAAATGTTTTATTCTGGGAAGAAGGTACATAGAGCATGGTATTGTTGAGTAACACAGCAAAATTACTCGTAAAGAATGAAAGTACTGATGAAGTTCACTTAGGAACAATGTCGAGTCTGTAGTTGTTTTGTTTTGATGGCCCATGTTAGGGTTACAAGAGTATGCAAATTTGTCAGATGAGCAAACTGCTTTGCCTCCATTATGGAACAATGAGATAGTCTTCAATCTACTTAGGTGAGCCTTACAAAATAACCAGCTGGTTTCAAATTAAAGAGGTGGTGCATGCGGCTCTCATGCAGAACACAATATTTATTTCATTATATCCAACTTGTGAGGGAGGTAATAATAGCTTTTGAGGGAGTTATAAATAGCATGATCATAAAAAAATTTGTAAATCTCAACCTATGCAGGATGCTGTAAGAAGTTTGACATTTTCAATGATGAAATTTTAGTTTGTTTTATTATTCAATAACAGATAAACGCAGTTAACAAGCTTAACCCTTACCATTGCATGCAGATTTTACTATTTGATAGGTGCAATCATATGAAGCAGGGATGGATTAACTCCACATAATTTAATCCCCACAATTTTATCATACTTCTCTCTCTCTAATATGTGTTGCCATTAGGGTTTATTTGCAATCCTATTATGTATGTACTTGTATATTTGTTGTTGTGGTTGTAGCAATTATTTGCAAGTCCTGGGAAATGGTTGAAGCATTATACACTTGACATTCCCGACCCTTTTGGCACCAATCCGGATGCGCCATACATTTTATAGACCTAGAGACAGCAACAAAGCATCCCTGACGACCGAGCAATTGATATTGATAATCCCTTTTTAAATCTTAAGAGGATATCTGGGCATCCCTCAGAATGTTCAAGGGATGCCTAAACCTTCCTAAATGCTAAACCTTTGAAAAAGGAACACCAAACATAAAAAGAAATGCATCTTAGCATTTTAACATTGCTCAGATATAAATGTTAAAATTTTCTGATTTTCATTTTGTTATCAACTTATTTGAGACTTTCACTCTTGTGATAGTTTCTTCATAATAATATAATAATCAAATATTTTGTACCCACATTTATCAAACTCAATTTTCAGTTTCATTGTACAACATTCAATGTCATGGATGTTACGTTCATATTTTCAATGCAGCTGTTTAGAATGTTTAATTGTGCAAATGAAAACTTGAAAGCTACGAAAAAAAAGTTACATATATTTTCTTATTTGTGGTCCCCTGTCCCATACCTCCCTGTTCCTGTATCTGGCAAGATCTATCACACCAAAAACACGTCCACATTACCGTATATAGACTCAATAATACTCAAAAATTAACTTTACTTCTAATAATTTTTACTTATTAATATTCCCTTTTCAATGGTTTTGTCTCTTCTTTTCATTCCCAATACCCACAAACTTCCCTTCTTCCCTCTTTGACCCTCCCCTCTTCTACCATACTTACCTTCAAAAACAGTTGCACCATCCCTCTCACTCCCACCTTACTTCCTACCTGTCCCTTCCCATTTACCTTACCTCCCAACTCCATTCCATCCATTATCCCTTTCTCTCTCTCTTTACAGCCATTTTTTTTTCCATTTCAACTCGCGATCAAAACCCTGCACATGGCACCAAGCATCACATTTTGTTCCTTTTCCTTTCCACCACCCATTCATTCCCTACATCCATTCCTTCCCTTTTCGCATCCAGTCCCCACTATTCTCCATTTTCATTTTGCTCCCCATTCTCTCCATATCCCCTTCCCATCTACCCCCTTTTCTTTCTTCATGTTTTCTTTTTGCAACCGATTCCCTTTCCTTCCCATCATTTTTCCCTTCTTTTAACCCATCAAACTAAAGCACAGTCTGTTCTCTGTATTTAAAGATACCAACACAAACATAAACAGCAAATAGTTTTCCCTTCCAATTACATTCCAAGTCATCTGCATCTCCCTTCCCTTCAATTCCATGCCCTGCGAAGATTTGTTCCTTTAAATTTCCACCCCTACACAGAACAAAGGGCAAACTCCTGTAAACTAGACGACTACAAATGTTTGGAATGGTCACAAAATAAAATCAAGAACCCTTGCAACTTGAAAGAAGCTTTGGTTAAATTGTACACCAGTCAAAGGGCTTTAGAGAGACATCAGATTCTTGAAAGCTTGACAGCCAATCAAGTAAGCATATAACTATAATATCATTGTTTCAAGAAATTTTAGAACAAATGTTTTTGTTTTTTTCACCTAGTCAAAACATAATTTTGCATTAATTAGTCATATGGAGAAAATTTGGATTTGTCAGGATGCTTTTATTATGTATGATTAGTTCTATCACAGGTATGAAGAGAACTAATCGTACATAGCAAAAGCATCACAACAAAGTGCTTTCTCTTAGAGAAACCAGAAGCAGATAATTTATTATTTGCCAAAGAAGTAAAAGTGCAATTTTCTTATTTTCCAAAGAAGCAAAAGTGCAAACACCATGTCACAATTTTGAGATCGCCAAAATGGAAAATAGATTTGAACTCCACGTCAGGTCTGATATGGCCAAAGCCTATGAGAACATTTCATTTTGTAATTCCTCTGAAGACATTGAATTTACCGTAGTCGTTATTCTAGGAATTACGTTTAGGTTTTTTAATTTGTACTCAAATGGAATTTAACATATAGTGTAGATCTGCTGTTTTTCATGCAAAAATAGTGTATTCCTGATCAAAATAAAACATCAAGTAAAATTTATAGATTTTTTTTTACGAATAGAAACAGAAAACAAATCATGACATGCACATATTCTCATAGTTTGTTCTAATTAAACTGCATCACATATTCTCACGGTTTGCTTCTACTTAAATTACATCAGTCAAGAACAGTTGTGAAAAAAAAGATATGTACTAACCTATCTAAAGCAAAAGGTGCAACAGCTTTCGCCTCTAGCTCCTGATCAACACTCTCCAATCCTTCTTCATCATTGACTGGAAGAAATACTATGAGGCATGAGCATGAGAAAAGCCACTGATGAAAATTCACGCTGACAAAAGCTACAGCATGAACCAATTACTACCCGTAGTTTTTACACTGAAACATAGATAATCTCATATAGTACGGACTTGACAACATTGACCGAGAAGTTCAGCGCAAAAGGCAATGATGACAAAATTAGGGAATGAATCAAAACTACCGACATCCTCTACGTCGATGCTTAATTAAATCCCGATAACGCTCAAAATTCACAAACTCCTCAAGTTCTTCTTCTTCCTCAGTTTTCTCTCGAGACCGATAAAGTTTGGGGTCATGCTCACGGATAAAATCAAGAAGTGCTCGACCATCAAATCTGTAAGACAGCATATAAAACATTACCAGGTGTATCTTCCCACAAGGTAATAATATTAATACATGATAATTCATGAAAATTAAGAGATGGTAAATTTCATCCAATAGATACCTGTCGATGAGAATATTCTGTTTTCCATTCCACGGAATCCTGCAAGAATACAAATTTGGTATCAAATATGACAAAATAGAGAGATGTAATCATCTGTACCATAAATCAAACGTGATCCTTAACAGGTAACAATTCGCCCCACAAATAGACATAGCAAAGGCAACAAAAATATATATATAAATATAGGAAGTACCATAATATTAGTGTCAAATGAAAGATGCACATCTACAATGATGCTCATCTTGGAGAGAATCATAAAATAATGGCAGGTATGGACAAATAGATCATATGCCGAGCATTTTATTAATGTCTTGGGTGGAAAAATAACGTTGTGCAGAACTTCAGAATCTAACACCACAACAGATAATATCTAATTTGATTAACTGGAGCATTCTTATCTTTAACTAAAGATCAAAGTTTCATCTAGTCTATTAGCACAAATTACAAGATACTTTAAACAATTGCATTATGTAATAATTTCTAATCTAAGAAATTTAATTGTGGTTGAATACACTTTTCAAATGCAGATTATATCTAAAGGATCGTGCAATGCAACCTTATCTTTAACTATATGTCACAGTTTTCTATACTGCCTCAGCCAGAGTTGCATGGATACCGATGTGGATACGGATAAGTAGAGGATTCAGATGCAACTAGTTTTTAACGCCCCTGATATGGATACGGTTGGATGAGGCACAATATATAATAATAATATTTAAAATATTATAATAATCTAGATTATAAATTAAGAATATATTAATAATAATTATCAATTTTAAATTATAAACAAACTTATACATTAGATTAAAATTACACACTTCCAGCCCACAGGAAGGTAGGAAATTCGGTATTCAATGGATTAAAAAAATTGCAGGTTTTGTAGGCCAGCGGAAAATAGACAAAATGAAAGAAAAGAAGTAGAGTAGGCCAAAAGAAACAGATCAAAAGAATTGCATGTTGATCAGAGCCAATGTGAAAGCTTGAAGTAAAAGAGTGAATCAACACTCTCACCTCCATGTCCTCAATTGTTGCTACTAAAATGCATTATAGAAGATCATTTGCAGTTTTTAGCATCTTTTTAGCCTTTTGAAGGGGTTTTTGTTTATTTTTTTAACTGTTAAATCAGATACGGCTATAGTTGCCCTGCTTACCGTATCCGGCTGTATCTGATACAGAGAAATTACGGGTTCATATTTGGACACAGGTGGGTTCGGTATCTGAGCCATATCCGAGATGCGCCTGAGATGAATCCATATCCATAACGTTTGCCCAATCAGTAGGGGCGTAGTATCTAGCAACGCTGATCTCAACGCAACTTGCAAGCAACTGAAATCAATTGAATTTCGCTTACAGCTTCTTCAATAAGAAAGACTACAGTATCCCTATGCCATGCAGCCTAACTTTACAAGAAATTAGTAATAACTAATATGTAATCCATTTGTGAACCCTCCAAGCTACTTTGATTTTTTTAACATGAGCTGATGCATGATCAAGAAAAGGAAACCATTTTGCAAGGTATGCAGAGATGACACCCTATGGACTTATACAATTCATGTGGCTGAGGCAATTCCTCCTACAATTATGCACAATCCTAGAGTCATCTGCTTCGCATGGCCTCTTGTGACTAGTGTGTATCACCTGTTGTATAACCTCTCCACATCCATGCTTTAACTCAGTGCCATAATAAGCAGGTTTAGTGTTAGAACCCTGGAGCTCAGCAGCTAAAAATAAATCATAATTAACAGCTAAACCCGCTAAAAAAAATATATAATCAATATCTCACCAAATCAAAACAACTATGATTAACAGGGGATGTGAAGCAACTTATCTTCCACTACAAGTTGCACATTCTGCAGCCCCTTAGCACAGCTCGAAAGCTACTTTAAATGAATTAGATGACATTGTAACAGCTTTGGAAAGCAGTAGTTAATTAGTATGGGAATTTCATTACATCCTGCTGCAAACTATTGGTCTTTTCTCTAGCTAGAAAATAAATCCAGAAAGAATAAATTTGTAGTTTGATTTACAGTGCCTTGAAGCCTCCTCCAAAGTCCTATTTTAGTTCTATATGCTTGGGTATTTATTCTATTTTCCACAAAAACTACCAATCATAATTTATTTAAACGAGCTACTTTAACAGACTGTGAGAAGTAGCCCCTCTTGCACTCCAGTAACCAAAACAGCCTCAAAATCAATTTTGAAACCTGCACTCGTGAATCCTGATAACATCAATCTCTAAGAAGGGACCTAAGTTACCGATACATTTTGTATACAGGTACAGATACGAAGCATCCAATATGCGGATACAGCAAAAAAATGGGCCCTGGATACAGCATTGGATATGGCCGTACAAAATATATATAAATATTAAAAATATATAAATTTCAGCCTAATAAATAGGAATTAACCACATATTATGCATATGAAAAACAAAACAAGCTAAATAACCACAACAAACTACTCATAATTTCATTGAACCTGGGCACAAGCATCGTCCCTACCACATCTAGTTGAGGTGTTTATTACATTTATCTCATACATGCTATTTTTGTCCTTGTTTTTGATGGCTTGTATTTGGTACCTTCCGTAGAATAATGCTGCTGCAAAAACTGTAATTTCTGCTGTAATGATATATTAAATTTAAAGTAGAAAAAAGTTACAAATTATTAAAAACTATTTTAGGCCTGGAAATGCCCTGGAAACGGCCAGGTCCAGGTACATCAGATGTACCCTGGCCGTTTCTGGCCACATATCCGAGCCGTACCTGTACCGGGTGCCCTAGGGATGGCGTTTCGGTAACTTAGATTACCTACTAAGTCTGCAAGACACTCAACTGTATGGCCATGACCTACTTCAGGTCCTTTCACCTTCTCAACTTCCTCCTAAAGGACCTCAACCAACAGAAAAGGTACCCATAGTTTGCTAGCAAAAACCAAGAGGAGAGTATTCAGCCAATAGGCCAACACCATTACAAGAGAGAACTTTTTTTGGTGCACCCAAAGGTTTTTGTGTGAAACAAGTGATTAACAATTGGAGGTTCACTATAGCAAACCACTCAACCAATAGGAGATGACTTCCCTCAATCTATTGACCGAATGTATAAAAGCCCTCGTATCGACAAAGGGGCTGAGGGCAATCAAGATCTCGGACGGGACTTCCCTCTCGAAACAAGAGAGACCCTTAACGCACTCGGTCAATAGAATGGGGGAGGCTGAGAATCCTTTAGGCTCTTGACCAATGACTTTCCTCTCCCAACAAATAAGAGCCTTTAGGCACTCGGGCGATAGGCAAGGGAGAGGAGGTTGATAACCCTTTAAGCAGAGTTGCATAGATACAGGTACGGGATATTTTTGAGATCCCTAATATGTATATAGCTGTATACGGCATACACACACACATATATATTATAATAATTTAGATTATAATTTAAAAGAAATATAATTTATAAAAAATACCAATTTTAAATTATAAACAAATTTATACATTAGAATATAATTACACTCTCCCAGCCCATGGAAAAGATAGTAAGTTGAGTATTCCATGGATGAAAAAAATTCCAGGTTGTGCAGGCCAAAGGAAAATAGACGAAATGAAAGAAAAGGAGCAAAGTAGGCCAAAGGAAACAGATCAAATGAAATCATTACAGGTTGAACAGAGACAATGTGAAATTTTGAAGGAAAAGAGCAAATCAACATTTGTTCACCTTCGCATCCTCAGTTGTTGCTACTAAAATGCATTTTCAAATGTCATCTGCAGTTTTTTGTTATTATTTTGGTATTTTGAAGGGTTTTTCCATGTTTAAATTCTGGATACAGCCAGCTACGAAGGAGAGCCTTTGGACACTGAGGCTATTAGTGAGGGAAAGGCTGCCGAGAACCTTAAGGCGCTCAACAGACAGGAATTCCCTATAGTCGAGCCGTAACGTCAATCAAGTTCCTCCCCTTCCTTTGACCGGGAGGGAGAACCTCGACCTGCCAGTCGAGAATCTAAAAGGCTCAGGAGGCCGAGGGAGAGTTAAGTATTCAATCCGTATCAATCCAAGTCCGGGTGCCGCGTGCCTCTACAGATTAGGTATTTGCAAGTCTAAGTGAATTTGACAGAATACAGATGCCTCCTATCCGGGTTGCATCTAAGCCAAAGATTTCCTCGCAAGTAAGAAATTTACCAAACCGAATCAAAAACCTAATTCGATACGTCTAAATATCAAAATATAAAGTAAGACACCGCTAAAATTGCGTGAAATTGAATGCAAAACCGAAAATTGAAGTAAATAAATCTTACAGGCCCTGCTGATCTTGAGCCGCCTGGTAGAGAGCCGCGTCGTGGTGTAAACGACAGCGCGTGCCTGTAATCTGGAGACTTTGCTGGGGATCGCCTCGCCGTTTAGCCAAGAAAACCGCACGGCGCTGTGCGCGCCTGCGGGCGGCATCCATCATGTCGTGAACTTTCTTTTCGGATCTCCTTGCTTCGTGCCACATCGTTAAGACTCGAATTCACGACCTCAACGACCAAAGAAAAAAAGAAGACGTTGTGAGATTCGAACCAGCAACCTCGGAGGGGCAAAATAAGCGAATGAGAGAGAAGTCTAGTTTAGATGTTGCGTAGAAGACTCGGCCGTTCGGAGGGTTTCAGGGGGTAAAATGGCAGCCGTAATAGTGGAATGACGTAGAATAAGAATATTATTATTTGCGATGGTGTAATGTAAACTAATTGAGCTTAATTGAGTCCCTACGACAATTAAAACTAACAAAGCATCCAGGTGCTTGTGAGAGGCCCATACCATATAGGTAGTATAGATTTTATGTTCTTTAAAATGTTTTTAAATGATGATGGTTAAGGGACTGGAATCAAAACGTTGGTATTAATCCTTCTTATCGAGTATACTTAGAAATTCCATTCGTTCACTAACATGTGAAATGAATCTCAAATCTTTGTTTTTAAACTAGCAATTGCAAATGAGTTGCAAATTACGCCGGAGATAGTAGTAATATTTAGTTTATTTGAGTTGTATTTCGCGTTGATATTGCCTAGATGTCTATATGTTGTTGCAAAGCTCTTATTTTGCTATTGTCCATATTTTTGTAAGACACAATTATGATAGTCGCCAAACTAAATCACGTTTCATCATTTGGTCAAACACCGGACATTTATCTATTAAAACTTTCGAATCTCAAAATTTTTGAACAAGATATATGACCAATATTATTTTCCAAAAAGTAAACTATAGAATTTACTTTATGAAGAATAAAATCAAAATCAGAAAACTTTTGAATCTCAAAAACTTTGAAAAAGATATATGACCAATATTATTTTCCGAATAGTAAACTATAGAATTTACTTTATGAAGAATAAAATCAAAATCAAATATCTAGGATGGTAAATATCTAGAATCGTAAAAAAAATCTAAAATCCGCAACCTTTAAAACATCTAAAATCCGGCAAGACAAGTAAATATTGGAGTATTTAATTTGACACTTTCCAAAGAAGGGCATCTTTAAAGTAAACGCCTACCGCGAATGATTTTTTTAGAGTTCAATTTAATTCTATTATATTTAGAATAAATTAATTTCGCATGATAGTTTTAAAGGAGGATTTGTATTGTAGTTTTCAATTTAACACTATTATATTACAAAGTAAAATACCAAATTAACACTATTATGATCGGATTGGTCCACAAGTAACATATAAACTACAATATATCATAATCCTTATACCAATTGGGATGACAACACAATGGAGGTGGCCATCTTACTAATATAATTTAGTAAAATACCATATACAATTGTCTCTAAATACATGCTTTACTATCTCGAAATTAGATATGCCTCAAACCCTGATAGATATTTATACCAATAAGGGTGACATCACAATGGAAGTGGCCATCTTACTAACATAATGGTTGGTTGATTGCTTCAAAATCCAAAACAAAATCATGTACAATTGCCTCAAAATACATGCCTTACTACCAAAATCTTTGATGCATCTTGGAATTACTTTTACAACTCTAAAAATCCAAATTTGTCATTTTTAATCAAAAATAAAGGCACATATATTATTTGTATTGTTTTTTTAATGAAGATATATCCCATGTAACCCCGATGTAAGATTGAAGTTAGCGAAGATTTGACATTGCTTATTAAAAGTAAAGGAAAAGGCGCATGTGATGATTGTGCTCTTTAGACAAATTTGGTGTGCTCGTATTTTGGACATGTTCTTCAAACTTTCTAGAATAATGGCATGATGTGACTACATGGATGCATTCTTCAAACCTTGTGATGACATTCTTCAACTTTGTCTTCAAGACATTCTTCAAATTAGTAGTGTGATTGATTCTTCTTATTTTAAATATAATGATCAACATTGAATTGTAATCTTTCGGTCAACTATTTTCACAATGTTCTATTACATGTGAATAATGTTTCATTTTTTATTTTCTATTGGACATTAAAAACCATTTCTCATTTGAAATTTCAGCATCACATGAATATAGCAATTCGGGAGGAAGATTTTATAAAGAAGATTGTGAGTGTAGAGATTGTGAGTTAAAAAAACATATACAACTCTAACGAAGAAGAAAGGGAAATGAAGGGGCAGATGGAGTCTCGGATGAGATAAGTACTTACGAGTTCGAAAAGGGGAAGAAAACAAGAAAGCAAAAATGAAATAAACATGAAAATTTAAAAAAATTGTGTCATTCATCTTTAAATGTGCAACAAAAGTGGATGCTTTCACAAGAGACCGTGCAACTTTTAGCTCCTCTAACAATATGAACTAATCACACTTTTCTTTTTTATAATTGAACTAAACTGGTGTGTAACCATTTATGGGTATTTTCTTTGCAATATTCATAACCTTGATTCACAATTTGAAAGAAATACGAGGGGGCATGAAATGAATGTTTCCTGTACAACACTATATTTCCATCCTCTCCATCAAAATCCAACTACCCAACGAGAATAGCATGTATCTATTGCAATTTTAACTTGGCACGGGTTTTTCATGTGAAAAACTCAAAGGAAATACTTAATAGCCTCAGAAATTTTCGGCATTATAATATTTCAAATGAGAAAGCCTCTTCATTTAAAAGCAATTAAGTGGGGATTTGACTGGTTTTTATTTTGAAAATAAAATTAGAAAAAAAATAGGACGACAATGACAATGAAGATGAGATTTACAAAGAAATTTGACTTTAAAAAGGCCTATCGGCCAATTATTATGTATATCTTAAATATATATAGAGATACCAATCGAAAAGAGAGCTATATAGAGTTAAATTTAGAGATATTAAACGCAAAATGTAGTTATATAGAGTTATATAGTAGTCATTTTGCACTTTCTTTATACCGCTAACACAGTTCACACCTTTTGTTGTTCTCGATGTCTCATGTTCATGTTGGCGGATCATTTTTGTTATTTGGATTGTAACAATACGAAATAGGTGATCATAAATTAATATTTTAACATTGCAAATCTTAAATGGAAATGATAAAAAGAGATGGTGGAGTCAACAAGTTTGGGAAATTTGGGTAGAATAGGGTTTGAACCTCAACTTAAAACTCTTTTCCTTTATTCCAATATATGCGTTGGAAAATGAAACATATGAGATGATTTTTGGAGTTGAAACATAACAAATGATCATTACCACTTTCAAAACTCATCTTGTTATTCTACACCTATTTCTCAATCTCTTCATTAATATTCAAATCTAAATTTTCTTAGATTTCGAAAAAAATAAGACACCATTTTCATGCATACTTACATGTTTATGAAAATGGAATCTTAAATTTACAGATCACGCACAAGAGTATTCATGTTTTGAATTTTAAAATGAGTTATGTTTTGGATCATCTCTTTACTAGCATTGGAGAAGAATTTATAGAACTTAAATAGTCCTCACAAACAATCACCACTTTCTATGCTTCCAGTTCATCTAGGCTTCGCATATTGTTGTTTCACGGTGGAGTTGAGGCAAAGGAAGTGTGTATCCACACATATAGCTCACAACTTCCATCACAAATTATAAAATTATAAAATTCCTACCACGCATTTGCACTACATCAAGCACTACATTTTTTCCTCACAAACTACTTTGTCCCAATGCAAAATGTTTGGTATGGAATTTAGAATAGACCACGATATGCGGTGAAGTATGTAGTCCCAAAATATAGTTCTTGATGTAGTAAATAGAAAATATTACCTCCTTGTAGATGTATATGCCTCTTGAATGCTTGCCCTCATAATGGAGTTAAATAAGTCACGTATATATGATTTCTTCGTTTAAGTTTGTCGTTAACAAGTGAAAGATCGACCTAGGGTGATAAAAAAGGACAAAAAGAAGTAACATCTCGAAATATCGAAAAAAAGAGAGAAAGTGGATAAAAGCACCCGGAGGGGGACAACGATGTCGAGGCGCCCTTGTTCTTAATGGCTAGTTATTTACAAGGCACTCAAAAGGTAAAAAGGTGAAATCGAGTCGAGAAAGATGTCAACTAGTATGCAAAAATATAAGGTGCAAGTCCGTAGAAAGAACCGTATAGCTTCTCATTTGTTATGGCTTGGACCTTTCATGGCTGATATTGGTGCGCAGACTCCTTTCTTTTATATTTTAAGAGAGAGGGAAATGATATATGATTTATTTGAAGCTGCCACGGGCATGCGAATGATGCATAATTATTTCCACAAGCAATAAAGATAAGAAAGATAAAAGCAATGTCAAAGCAAAACAAGTGTTGTTAATGACTAGTTCTCTTGCTTATAAATCATGCATATAACTGAAGTATATATAGGCTAGATGTACATAGTGAGTGCATGAGTTAGTGACTATATTTGCCCCCACTTTTTGTTGGTGAATAAGGATTTGGTAACATAAAGTAGAAAAGAAAAGTGTACCTTAGGGATTCGAAAGAAGATTGTGCCCAATAACATGTTGAATGAGTGTTGTAGTGTGCTAAATGGAATAGTGAAAAATATGTACCATAGAATTCTAAGGGAAGGGAAGGATAAGGATCCTAGGCCCGACCTTTCGCATGGAATGATAATGATGTGTGTGTGTAATTTCTTAGAATATCGTCTTTACCAGAGTGTGCTTGAGATTTGTTTCATGGTTGCTTGTGTGTTTTTCCTTCGTTAGGATAGGATATGACCTGTAAAATAAAAGTGTATTCAATGCTCTAGGTAAATGCAATTGAAATTTAACTTGAACAATATGTAAAATTGGAAATTTGTATTGGAAAAAGCTAAACCAAGGAGTTAACACATGTAATGATGAAAGAGAAAGGGGTAGAAATTTGTTCCTCGCTTGTAGACTTTTTGTGAAGGAGTTGGTTAGAATATTACAAAGCATTTGGGCATCATGTCGTCAAACCGGGGTTTGAGCATCCCGACGCTAAACTTCAAATTCGGGCATTCTCTGTCACCACTAAGGGACAAAGTGTATTGGGAGAGATAATAGGCTTTTCCTTCGACTATTAATGTTTCCCCATAGATAAACACCACTGCAGATGATCACAAACATAATTTGAAACTTGCCTCGGGTGACACATTGCTCCAGGCATATAGTTATCCTACATATGCCCTAGGTGCCACTTCCTTATCTGTTCCTACTTTAGTTCCTGAGTTGGTACTTTGTGACATGCCACTAACTTTAGTTCATGTTGGTAACCGATTACAATTTGAAATTGGTTGTGTAATTGCTAAAACTAGAGAATATCAGAATTATGCAACTACTAAAAACTATTATGTAACTATTTTTGCCCCCAGACAAGATCGCCTGTGGGACACCATTGCCCTCCATTCCTATCTCGTACTTAGTGCTTCGTTAAAGCCGTGAATTTTGGCCAAGTATGTTTCTCGGCCATGTTTTATGACTGATTATTGCTCCGATCATGCTAACTATGATTATATAATTATTGTTTAGAATTATTGGGAGGGTGAAGAGTTTCACCGATGTATGCCCCCACTTATTTAGAGTGTGTGAGATGAACAAAAGTGAACAAATCCTAAATGAATAAGGCTGAAACTGATATGCATATCTAATATAAGGATTCCTGCAAGGAGCTAGGGACTACGCGTGGTATTTACCATGGCGCAAGGAGAACAATTGGAAAATGATAGCATACAAGTGTTAGTGATAAACAAAAAATGCACACGGAAATAACAACTAGTAAAAGCATATAGGAAAACAAAAAACAAGGACATGTCAAGGAGTTGGTTACATACATGGGACACCACTCAACATGTCATAAGACAATTAAATTTTTCAAGGCTTGTGTAAGAAAGGAAATAAGCAAACATATGGCATAGCCCACAAATAATAACAAACAAGATACAAACAAATTAGACAACCATGATTGGAAGGAGTCTTGTAAGGAAAATGCTACACATGAAGCACCCATTAACATGTTAGGAAAGATAAATAGTATGCAATAATGTAAGATCTAAATATATGAATGAAAATGTGAAATATTACAATGATAAAACTTGATAGTTAGTGGGAAAAGGTAGATGCCCCCAGAAGCCTCAGTGGGACTAGTAATGGACATGGCCAAGCATCATACATCATGTAATAACTTATAAGTGACATACATTCACCTCAAGATACCATGTGAACGTGCATGTGTGTATGAAAATGATAAAGTATACTATGAATCGTAGTAACATGATAAGAAAAGGTGCAACATATAGTAGTATAAGGAAGCAAGAGTACATCCAATCAAGATCTAAGCAAACATGTTTTTGGATTTTTAATTGCAAATATGTGAAAAAGAACAACTAGAAGGGAGGAATAAGGATGCCCTCGATGTATGTGTGCAAAGCGAGGTTAATTTAGGTAAGGATGCTCTTAAAAATCAAGTATGAACTAGAACATGTGTACGTCACCGGGTGGTGTGGGGAATTAAAACGACCCCAAATTAGGATGTCAAGATGATCTATGCAATGAGAGTAGTAGGCAAGGGCCCACGATCTACTAAAGAATGTGAACATGAGGCAAGGACCTAGAGTCGTGTGAAAGTGCATGTACCATAATATGTGGAGTAGGATTGTGTCATGCACACATAAACTAAAATAGGTGTAACATTGAGAAGCAAAAGAGCTACCAGAGAATGATGGCAATATAATGAGGGGAAACCCTATAGAGTCCAAGATCCCAATGTTATGAGTAGGAATTATAGAAGTAATAAGGTTGTGTCTATTAGGAGAAAATAGAATAGATGTAGCTTTGGACATGTTGGCAATAATGGAAAAAGTAAGTGCAAACATAAGGATCAATATGTGTTACGAGGCTCATCAATATTAATGTCAAGTAATGGAGGGAGAGACACAAGACTCATCGAAGCAATACATGTGCACTTTAGGAAGATCATAAGCAATAAAGTAGTATGAATTAGCCCCTATGACTATGACACCGGGTTTTTGGCACCCTGGGTAACCCACCTACATCCATCACATTCATATCTCAAATATTAATCTAATCCTATCACTAAGTCATAAACTTATCCTAAATCACATTTACTTATCTTATTTACTCACCCTAAACCTCCCCAACCATCTGCCACCCATCACAACCCATTTTTATCCTAACATCCTAATCCCCTTAACCTCTTCTTAACCTTTTCCTCACCTTTATATATGAAAACCCCATTTTAGAAGTGGTTAAAACCACTTCCAAGTGGGTTTCTCCACTTTTCCCGGATCGCTAACAATTCTAATTGATTTGCCAATGATTATAAAAGAAACACCAAACTCCTTGTTTGAGGATCCCAAAAGCATTGCACAAATCTCTGTTGTGTTAGAGAACCAAATGACATTGTCACTAACATCCAGATGTCCTCAACATCCCTGTCAAGCCATCATATGCTCAACAATATCTTGTAAGCATTTCTATCTCTCTCCAGTCCATTTTCACTTCAAAGGCAATCGAATATGTGTCTTTGTCTATCTTCACTTTATTAACATATCATATATTAGCCAAATCAATTATCTTAAGTCTCGTGTTTCTGTCAAATCTCTCTTTATGTCAATATATCAACTTTTACACAATAATCGCTAGTGATTATGTCTAAATCGCTAATGATTTCGCCAATCACCTCGTGATTCTTGTCATTTCATCATTATACCAAATTTGCATACTTTCAGAGTATTTCTTCAAAAAAAATTGGCCTAATTTGTCTTCTTGCAAGATGTGTCCTTTGTATATGACAATTCTAGGTGCATCACACCACATTACCAATATCTATGATCTTTCAATTATGCAGCATCCCTTCGTGTGGGAGCAATTCAATATCTCACATAAGCTTAGCTTGTATTCCATCGCCTTAACACTTGAGATCAAAGACATCGAGGAAAAACTTGAAATTATACATGAAATATAGGATACGAAGTAGAACAAGTTTGGTTTAACTATTTCTTAGACTTCGATCTTGCTACAACCCTAGCACGGGCCACCTACAACGTAAATTAGGATCTCTCTGTCCCTCTTGAATTCTAATCATATTGTCATTATTGTATCAATTAATTACAAACACAAGTTTGTAAGGTCCCTAATGGGACTATTTTTGCCCCCAGTTGGATTTTAGGCAAATCCCAAACTCAAAATTGTAGATTAGAGAAAACATGGAAATTTATTTAATGCAGATCTGAATGAACCCAAAAAAATGCGACTAGGGTTTTAAGAGGAATCCACACAAATCAACAAGTACATTCATACCCATTCACTCCAAACTGATTTCTATATTTTTAAAAACTCATGCACGCATAAAAATACAGTTTTATGAAGGTAAAATAGGCTGCAAAAATATTATATAAGTCTGGCAGACTATCGCCTTGAAAGTGAATAAAAATGGCACTTTTATTTATCCAAAAATTCAAAAATGGATCGGAGATTATTCATAAAAACTTGATTTTATAACAACAGTTCAGAATAGTCCACAAACACCTTAGAATGTCATATTGACACATCCAAAATATGCTTCACTCCACTAGAGGTAAATAGAATAAACATTGTTGCAATATTTCTTTAAACCCTTGATTAGAAATCTACAAAAAAAAACTCCTTCGAATAATTGTTGGAATTGACTAAAATCTGTGTAAGCTCAATATAATTTCCGAATAGAAATTCCTCACATTCTCTTGGGGTTTTCGTCCACAAGAGGGATGAATCCTAAGGGTTTTCGTCCTTAGAAATTTTAAGCAAAAGCTCAAGCTTCAGCTGCAAATTAAGAAAATATCAAATGGTCATAGAATGCCTTCCTACAAGTCGACCTCTCCTTATAAAGAAAGAAGAGACCCAAAGGCAACCTCCTAAACATCCAATCAACATTCATTGAATTTCTCTATGCATTTTCCACCCTCCATCCTTTCTAGGCCAAGTCGCATTTTCCTTGGGAGGATAACTTTTGACCCATGACTTTTGCCTTTTCTATTTTCTAATTGCTCCTCAAGTTGGTCGCATTTTTCCATAGGGATAAACAATTTAATAAATGTTTTTCTCTTGTTGGCTCTTTCTATGTTTATTTTATTATTAAGTCTATTATTTTATTATAAGTGCTTTTTATAATGTCTATTTTATTTTTTTAGCACTTTATAATAAAGTAATAAAACTTAAGTCTCCCTTTTTAATTCTCCTTAGCCATCGGGAAGACATAATAGGCTAAGGGTCTTCGATTGGGAAGGGGATATTACAATCCTCCCTTCCCAAAATTACTTTCCCTCAAGCAATTCCACATTTGTTTTGTCCAGTGTTGTGCACAATAGACAAAACATGCTGAAGTGATCCGCAAGCATGGCCCATGTTCCTATCAAGTGGTCTAAAACTTGCCACCATATATCATCCACAAGATGCTCATATACATATACTGGAACACGGTTCAATAAACTCCACATGGAATACTTCACCTTTATCTTATCATGCATCTCATGATGGAAATAAATTGGAATAGGCAACAATAAATAAGACACATTATTATGCTCTTCATACCTTTCAATGCCATCAATGTCCTCTGTGTGTTCAAGATAGACATATGTTGAGTTGCCCCCAACATTGTTGCCTAAGTGCCCATTGAAAGTATCTGAAAGCTGATCAAAAGTTGTTGGTTTGGAAATTACAAAGGCTGCAATTTCACATAAGTGTCCATGGGAGGCTCTTCCTCATGTGCAAGTTGCTCCATAAAGTCTCCTTTGACTTCTTCACTATGGTGTGAATCTGATTTGTCTTTATGCAAATCTGAATTTCCTTCACTTTGCCACATACAATCATTAGAAACCAAAGGAATATCAATAAGTACCAATGAACTTTTACCTTGAAACTCATGTGCCATGATTTCTTTTTTCCTTGCCAATAATGAAGAGTTCTTTGCCTTAAACTCTTGTAAGTGTTGTTTCGCTTGAGCAACTATCAATCTAGCAGCCTTAGCTCTTCTATTCCATTCCTCACACTTCTTTAGAGTTTCCATTACATCCTCCTTGCTTGCATATACAAATTTCTTCTCCTGTCTACTATCAACATTTGGTTCCTTTGGAGCTGAAATAATTTCTCTAACTTGGCATCCAACAAGCAATGTTTCTTCCTTACTAATGCAATTATTTTGCTCAATGGAAATCATACCTTTCTCTCCAAAAGCTTCTTCTTCTTTCACTTGGTCTTCAATCATCTTTGGATCAACATTATCTCCATCAACTCCATCCGAAATTACCTCATGTGGGGTTGTTATTGGTTGTTCAAATGAGTTCTTTTGTAATTCAAGTACCGACATATGATGATCTCACTTGGGCTTGCTACCAATCTTCATCATGCAATAATCTAGAAATGGCATATTATATTTGAAACCCTTACTCAAATATTGATATTTCCTCCAACAAGAATCCTCATCAATCACCTCTATTGGTTGCCCTTTATTACTATTCTCACCTTTTCCCCATTATTCCCATATCTAATATGATTCATGTTTTGTGTGAGCTGGCTCAAGTAGAAGTTGGTTGTCTCTTGTTGTTTCACCATGTTGATGAGAATTTTCTTCATAAAACCCACATTGAGATCTTTTCGATCTGCCATATTTTTACCTTCTTTTCACTACCCAAATGTGCAGAGGAAAGTCAACTCTAATACCACTGAAATATCCCTTATGGGATAATCTTGAAATTTGACAAAATTTAATAAAATTTTTAAAGAAATGATATTATGAAATTTTGGAAATGAACCAACTAGGGCAATGAACCAAAATTTATAGATGTATTGGAAAATACTTACCCAAATCACATGAAATTTTATAGAGCTTGCATAAGGTGACAACAAAGACTAGAAAAATATTTATTTTTATTTTTTTGAGTAATATATAACTGCCAGGAATTTTTCGAAATCCCTAAACTGTTGAAAACTACAAAAATTCATAACCATGTGAATACAACTAATAAAAATATGATTTTCTAGAAATACCATATACTAAATATATAGAAATGATCTCAACCTCCATATTTGAAAATAGACACTTGAAACCCTAAAAACCATTAGTTCAAATCTAGAACTAAGTAGATAAAACCCTAGAAAATAGTTGTTCCAAATCAATCGAAAACCTTGATGAAGAAGTGTTGTCCTCTTACTCAAACCGAATTTTTGATTACTCTCTAGATCTGATCCAAAAATCAATAAAGCTCTAAAATAGAAAACTAGGAGGCTCTTTCACCACCGAAGAGTGCTCGCTAACTAGGTGTGGGTCTTTCACCACCGAAGCTAAGGTTCCCATGAGATCTTAATCCATAAGCAAACAAAGTGTAAACAATAGTTGCTCCAATATCAAAATAGGTGAGTGTATGAACAAATGAATTACTCTCCTTAAGCACTCCTTTTATAACTTCACCATGCAACAAGAGGCCCAAAAATACCCCAATCGACCCACCTTGGGAAAACCACATAAATATAATATGATTTAAGTTACTTTTTCCCCCATGCGCCAAAAGTAACTTAGGTGACCCCCAACGAAGAAATAGAATAATAAAGTGCCATATAGTCACCCAACGACAAAATATAACAATTATTACCACCAAGTCGCTCAACTTAATGTCAACAACAAAATATAACATAAAGCAAGGTGGTAACCATGTATCCATACCCAATATCCTACAGCATCATTAGCCCCTTAGGTATGACCAAGGCTAAGACTGAAAAATGGTCGTTAGGCCCTCGGTGAAGGAATGGGGACATTACTGAGTCGACACCCTTTAAGGAATCCTTTGGATTCTCGGGGATTGGCATTTTTCGAGTAGCCATTTAATCTTATCTAATATATGTCATGTGCATTGTTTTTGTATGTAGGTCCTCTCACGGTGGAAAGGAGGAGTCTTTAGCATTGTTTGTGTATCCCATCATCCTGACATTGTGTTTGTCACCGTAGGTATTGGTAAACCCTACTTTATTTAGAGTTTTTGATATTTTAGCATAATAACAACTAACCAAAAATCACCATAAACATCATAAGACACACGGTGGGACTCTTTTAGTCCCATTTTATTTAGATTTTATATATTTTGTTTCTTTTCTTGTCAAACTCTCTACCTTTCGGTTTGGAGTGTTTCGTCATCGTTGTTTCAAAAATGCGTAAAAGTTAAAATAAAAAAGGAATAATGATTATAGGTACGCCCTTTTTCTTTCATTCCTTCTTTCAAGATGCATTTTGTCTAGCTTGTTCTCATCGAAATCAACATTTTCTTCGGGTCTTAATAACGAACTTTCCTACTTGTTTGTTCATTTAGTATAATTAGGAGTTAAGCGAATTACATTTGCAAACTCCCTTCACACACAACTAAACCACATATCACATCAAATTTGCATTTAAACAATCTTCCCAAGACAAACCTACTTGGATTTCATCACCAAGAGGAAAATCCAACTTGGTGTTCTAGCTGAGTATAAACAATCTGGTGGGCGGTATATCGGCTAAGCACCTAACACCCTTATTGTTGTGAGACCGTGAAGTGAGGGGTAGGCCCCAATATCACACCTCGTACCGACACCAACACAACTTTGGGCCTCACGTACCTTCGGGTATATTGAATACTCCAACCTTAAACTCACCGAAGCCAACCTTAGGTGACCTTATACCCTTTCAACCATTTTTTCATTTCACATTTTTCTTAAAATAATCAAGATAATAAAATTATTTGCGTGACTTGTCTTCAAAGTGGTTATAAAAACCATTTTCTTTTTCTTCGTTGATTTTTTTATTAGTTCGTGGTTTTAACTAAACAAAGTCTTGTCTTCAAAACACCGATGATATGGCAAACCCTCTTGAGAAATCCTTGGATACACTTGAGTCCCATATTCAGGATATTCCGGGCATAATACATCAATTTCGATGACCTTTAAAGAATGACCATGAAACCCCACATTCTTCTAGTACTTAGTTAGCCACATTAGAGATTCCAGATCCATATAGCCTATGATTTTTCAACAGTGGTGATCCAGTCTTTACAAAAGTTTTAGATTTTAACCCTGTGGCTCTTAATACTTACCTTGCTTCTCAAGGTGTCCTCCAACAAACAGAGCCGGAATAGTGACCTCCCATTACTATTATCAACTTTGATCATTTTAGACTCATTGACTTCGATCATGAACCCGTTGTCCAACAAATTCACCCCTACTCCATTGTTGGTTAATCGGGAACATCAGTCCTTGCTTCATCAGCTTCTTTCATTAGTTTCAATCTTAATGCTATCTCATCACAAGCACATCCAACAAACAACCATCTACGTCATTAAATCCTTTTTCAAGCTCGTTGATCATGCAAACCAACACTACAACATCTCCTTCCATATCTAGTCCCACAACCTTCAATGATCCTCCTCCACCTCTTGCAAGCTCAGTTGGGGTTCCTCTTACTACAATCCCTCTTATTATATCTCAAATCATCCCATCACAACAACCTACATCTTCCATCCATCCCCACATCTATACCCCTATCAATATAAGTTCCATTCTAGTACTCACCCCTTTTCATAGCAAACATCCATTGCCCATGTCTCATAATATAGCACCATCCCTTATCAATATATACCACAACCATCACAACCTCTTATCCACACTTCCATTTATATCCTAACAATACATTCAACCCTCAAAACCCTAGTCTCTCAACATCCCCACAATATCCCAACAAGTGCTCCTCTTCATCACAATATCCCTTTACCGTATCATTTATATCAATAATCAAACCCACATATCTATAGCCAACCTAGCTCATCATCTTCAAACCTTCAACAACCATCTCAAAACAATCCTTTACAAGAACTTATGAATAGATTGCAAGCCTTGAAGCCACCATTATGGGTCCTAAAAGCACCCTTTCATACGAACATATTTTCAATGAACCTATCCATCCATCAAGACATTTTAAGGCATATCCCCACACAGGAACTCCCGAAATTCATTAAGTTTTATAGTTAGGAGAACCCTTAGAATACAATAGGGTCTGTAACATTCCCATTTTAGGACTTTAGAAACAAGGGAATTTTTTTTTTTTAAAGCAATGTTCTCTGTTCTAAATAATACATCATTTAGAACACACATTCTATGCCAATCAATCTTATAACAGATAACCATATGCAACTGTAATGACTCGGTATCTTCCGATCTCTCATTTCATGACTCGGTTTCAATCCGATCTCTCATGCTAATATGAACACATAGTGTATACTACGTATACTTGGTTACTTACCCTATTCCAGGTTCCGAGTGATCTGTTTAAAGAACCTATCTGAATATTTGTTACCAATATTCATCCGACATCACATTCTACTAAACTAGGTGATATAGGACAACGCAACCAGCAGCTTGCGATACTTTGGCCAAAGATTTTCAACATACTGTCTATGTGATTATTCCTAGACGGCATACACGTCAACGAAATATGTCCTTCACCTCACTCTTTTGTTATCTAGAATGGTCTTTACTGACTTTTGTCAGTCCACTTGTCCAAGATTTTATCCTAACCCAAATTAGTGACATGATTTAGTATATTGGATCATTCACGTTAACTAAGGGTACTTAGACATATTCAATCGACCTAAGTCGATTGAATGTGCCTACTTACCCCTAGATAGTGAGAGTCATCCCCTATACTAGATCATATTTCTAATTTAGCCTAGAAGGAAACCAAGACAAGTCCCCAACATATGTAGATCTGGATGGTCAAATGCAGAAGGGTGTTGCCACATGTCAACTGCAGATTGTATCTTCGAGAAGACCTTAGTCTTCTCGAAGGTACAGTTCTGCGGTTGGCATGTGCCAACATCCCCGTAACTGCCTCATCGAGATGTACATACTTCAAGGAGAACGTTAACATTTAGTTAATTAGTGGATTAAGATTCATTTTACATATCCTTGCGAAATGTTATAATCCACACTCCTTAAGTTCTTTTCCAAAATCTGATTCAATTAATCATTAAAGAACTTTACTTAACTTAAGATTGCTTTTTAAGTTCATTTAATTGGCTTAACAAGTAGTTAACCAAAAACAGGACAACAACATCATAAGTTCCGTTTAAATGCAACTTATCCATTCAAGGAGGTGTAGTAACCACATAGGTTTAACTAAGTAGACTTCATTGAAATGAAGTCTAATGAATTAACAATCATATCACCTTTCCTTTTTGTTTACATTCTTCTGAGAGAGGAAGAGTCTTCCTCTTCATGATTAAATATTAGTATTTATCACCCTTATTATCTTTTACAATTTCTATAGTTTTACTGCATGTTTATTACACATCACATTACCATGTTAAATTGTTTAGATAAAGAACATCATATTCTACAACTTATCAAGTTGTATCTTAATTAGGAGTTTGAACTAAATTCCCTTATCCAACTTATCAAAATATATCCAATTAAGTATATAAATAATATGAATAATATCAACAAGATAGAATTCCATCTCTTTCATAAAGGTACAAGATAGTTTACACAACCTAATGCAAGTAAGTTTCCAACTTTCAATTCATCTTTGTAAACTTATATAATTACAATACTATGCATTTTAGGCATACTGCCAATACAACAACCTTCTTTCAACAAGAATACAAATTCTCTTTTTAAATACAACTCAAGAAAGAAATGAGAATTCTTCACAAGAATCAAACTTAAATCAGCCAATGTATCATATAAGTTTTGCCTTTTTTTTACCACTTACGAAATCCATCTGCAAAAATTGCTAGCACGGGTCAGTTCAAAGAACTGAGCATGATAAGTACCAAACATTAAAACTAAATGCTTTCCACTAATTGTTCCATTAAAACAACTCTGCTTTAATGAAACAATTAACATATCATACACAAAAGCATAAGTAATAACAATCATAAAAGAAGTGCATTAGTAAAACTGAATTCACCTTTTAAGAGAAGGACAAAATATATTCTACAACATCTGCCTTACCAATTAAAGTTTAATTGAACCTATCAATTATCTTTTAAACAACAATAGTTCATCATATCATTATTCCTGATTCTATCATCTTAGAACACAACATTTATCTTCACCAAAGACAAAATAAGTGTTTACATTTCCTGTTCCACAAAACCGAACATCTAATCTCTTCCTACATTACTTCTTCAAATGAAATAAATAAGGAAGACCAAACAAATATAAAATCTTCGTTTCACGAAAGTCAATTATTTTGTTTCATTGTACTTAATAAACAAATTCCCTTTCTAATCCAAACAACTTAGTTCCTACACTAGTTTCCAGAAAAGAGAGAACAAGATCATTTCCAAGTAAGAAGAAGACATACTACAAGTCCCTTTTGCATTCCTTATTATATAGAAGCATAAGTTTCATATTTCAGTTTAGAATAATATAAATAGAAAAGTATAGAAACAACACACTGCCCTAAGGATTCACAACTTCCTTTCTTATTTTAAAAGATGGTAATAACTTAACGAACCCAATAAGAGTAGAGAACTAAAATAGATAAACAACTAATTCAGAAGTGCCTAAGAGCTCAGCAAAGACTGAAACTGCCTTATAACATTTCAACATCTTATTACATAAGCAAGCAGGTCTTGGTTCCAAGAAGGAAAATAATCCAAACAACTTTCACCATTTCATGTTTCCAAAAATGGAGACCTTGCTCCAACAACACACAACCCACGATGCGGGTTTCTTCAAAACAGAGAAGAAAAGACTATCTCCAAATTAAACACCATTGCCAAATTCAAAGAACGAACAATCTCAAAGAAGAATGAACCGTTCATCAATAAGACGTTTCTCGATAAGATCTCAAAGAGATCTTCATAATAGTTTAGACAAACCAATCTCCCAGATCTCTTTAAGTAGTTCGAGTTTAAAAATAGAGTTCTGAACTAAAACATTTAAGCAGGTATAAGGAGAATCCCAATTCCATATTGTTGAGAGAGAAAATCTTTCGGTTGGGCAAATTTATGGATAGGGACGAGCGGCGGTGTGCGGGGCATAGCCCCTCTTTGAGTCAAAGAAAGCGAAATCTGGTTTATTGCTATTCTACCAAAGAGGAATTTGTGCAAGTCTCACAATATCTTGCCTTCGGGGTTTGGGATCTCATCCCAGTAGGGTGTTTCCGACTGCGGAAAGAAAGGAATGAAAGAGAGGATGAAGAAAGATCAGGTCCGAAGGAAGAAAAGAAATGAATTCCAAGGAAGAAAGGTCAGAGGGTTTATGTTTTGGGATTGGTAGTAAACAGAGCCAAACCTACTTGCATAAATGAACAAAGCAATACTGATGAATAAATGACAATAAAACAGAAGTAGATTCAACAGAATAAACACACAGATCTGACATAAGAAAGATCAAATGCAAATAACACACGTATTCAGCACAAAGTCTAAATATTTGTATTAATATTCCTTTCTGTTACAAAAAGCTCAAAGTCTTTTCTCCTCACTTCTATTTTTCATCTGAAAGATATCCACTGCCTCAAATACAACAAGTATTTGAGTATTTATAGAAGAAGGAGAAGAAGGAAGGCAAAAAGGAACCAACCACCTATTTACAAAATATCTACAAAAATATCTCAAAGTCATGTTGACTTTTGACAACTTGATGGATGACATCATCCCATGGTGCAACATGGATGATGTCATCATTTGTGTCAACATACTTTAGACATTTTACAAAAAGAAAGTCGGAAGAGAGAGAGAAGAAGAGAGAATTTATTCATCGTCGTCATCCCGCGGCTGAAAGGGGATATCCTGTTGTTGCTGCTCGGGTGACGAGATGTGGAATTGGGCACGGTATTCCATGAACTTGCTGATCATGGGCTCTAGCTGATCCTGGGAAGGATCCTTGTGTCGCTCACTGATCGCCTCGCAAGTCTCCCGCTCGTCTACGAGCTTTTCGGGAGTTTAGAATATTCTTTCTCTACTTCTATGAGGAAACCAATGAAGTCCCGACAGCCAAAGAGTTATTGATGGACTCTACGTCAAAGTGACCTCCTTAAGGCGAAAGAAGGAGTAAGTAACCCCGAGACATGTTGAGAACGATTTGTTCCATTTGGTGCATCGCGTCTAGGGCTTCTTCCTTTACCTTATCGATCTTTTCAAGGACGAATTCTAGTTGATCCATCCGGTAATCCAGTGGAAATGACTTTATTGAGGGCTCTGGGATGACCAAAAACGCCGAACTTGACCAGATCTTTGACTCGAGCAAATCGAACATTTGTTGAAAGGTCTCACGCCGCAGCCTCAAGATGGTCCGGCTCTTTCGATATGGGTCCCGCTAACGCTTGAGCTCTTTATTCACTTTGTTGATGTTCGATATAAATCGCTGAACTTGGCGATTACTCGCTCACCGTCCCGAGGATCCGGCTCCTCCAAGCGAAAGCGCCATACCCCGCTCGCCGATATTTGCATATTCATCAATTTTATCCTGGCTCAGAGGCTCAGGAGTTTCGGCGGTAATTGTGGGAGGTGTATTGCCCATCTTCTGTAAGGCTTGGAGTAGATGTCTATTTTGCTCTTTCAGTAGCCTTTTCTCTTCTTTTGCTTCTTGAAGCTTCTTGCAGAGGGCGTCAACTGCAGATACGGCCTCTCCCTGAAGGCTTTCAGAAGACATACCCATTGTGACTTGAGTCACTATGTAATCTGTCGGAGACAGATCCTTCTTATCCTTTAGAGGATTGGGGTATGCGATCTCCATTACCCTCTCTCCCGAAGCACTCTGAGAGAAGCGTGTGACGGGCTTCTGCTTCTTTGCCCCTTTTGACGGGATTACGAAGAAGTCCATCGGAGCGATGGGAACTTTCCTTTTTTGTTGACTTAGATGCTGGGAGATCCAGGCTGGACTTGTGGGAGAAGGGCCAGAAACGAGAGAGAAGGGGGCAGAGTGTTATCCAAAATTCACCCCCTAGGGTAAATTTTGATAACATGCATCGAAGATTCAAATCCCAAGCAAATTGATTGATTGAGCAAAATCGGTTTTAGTGGTCCCTTCGTGTATTTTTCTAACTCCCGGCCGAAGAAACAGGGAGCAAGCTCTGAGAAAATGCAAAAAAGTTGCAGAAAGGCAAGTAGGTTGACCCAGGAAAAAGTGTGAAAATTGGCTAAGTCCTACTCAAGGGAGCAATGGGACATTTGGGACGCCGTCGAGGCGCGGATCGGCCAAAAGCCTCAGCGGCCCAAATTGCATTTGGGACAATCGGGCCAGAAGTACGCGGAGGACGCGAAAAGCCGATCCGGCCGAAGGAGGAAGAAAAATTGGCTTAGGTGTTGCTCGGGACGCTTGGGACAAAAAGACCCGAACCGGCCGAATCGGCCGAAATGAGTCCAAAGGGCCCAAAATCAAATGGGACATCTGGGACAAATGGACGCGAAATGTCCGAATCGGCCGAAATGAGTCCAAAGGGGCCAAAATCAAATAGGACATCCGGGACAAATGGAGGCGAAGTACGCGAAGGAGCCGAAGGAGCCGAGGACCAATCAGAAGCTGCCACGTGTCCTCACAGGAGAAAAAGTCAAAAGGTCAAAGGGGCGAGTTATCGAGCGCTGAACCGAACCAATGAAATGGCGCCACGTGTCCAAGTTTAAGGGGCCCACAAGCAATTTCAAAAGGAAGGCCCGCGAAAGACGGAGGACAGAGAATTGCTCGTCCAATCAGCACGTGCCACGTGTCGTCCAGACGGTGAAGAGCGGGAAAACATTTTAAAATCTGTCTTGGTCTGCTCCGTGCCCTAAATCTTCAGATCGCCATATCTTTTGATCCAGAGCTCAGATTTCCACGTTCTTTATATCAACGGAAAGCTCATGAAATTCTCTACATGATTCTGGGGTTAATCTTGAGTTTTGGTGCAGTTTGGAGAGAGAAAATCAAGAAACGGCTCTGACGCGTGATACAACAGAAGTGACGCTTCAACAACCAGCTTTAATGCGGCATGACCCGCGTTTTGCAGATCCGCCGCTATACCATAATGAGATGATTTAAAATACAACCCGGGGTGGTTGGAGTAGATCTGACTTTCCTCTTTCTTCCTTCTCTCATTCTTCCTATATATTGTAAGGAGTGGCAAAATAAAAGTGGTTGTTCATTCTTTCTGCTCTGCCCTCCCTTCTTTTCTTCTCTAGGGTTGAAAATGGAGTTCGAGCCTCCTCCCTGCTCTGTAATGGCGTTTTTGCCTTTTACTAATGGAATGATGTTCTTGGGCAAACTTCTGAAGCAACAAAACGTGTTTTGTGATGCATATGTCCATCCTTTCTCGTTTTTGCTTGTTTTCTTCTTGCCTCTCTTCATTGCAGTATCTCGTGCATGTTTCAATGTTCATTGCAGTTTGGGAGTGTGTTCATGGAGTTTTGGGACATTTTCTCGTGTGAAATCTATCCTTGGGCCTCGTGATGCATGTGTCCATCCTTCCCATTGCTCACCTCTCTTTGTCCCATGGCGATTTTGATAGATGTTCAACATTCTCCTTCTCTCGGTGTATCACCGTTTTAGTGTAGGCTTTTGCTGTTTTTCCCTCTCTCTCTCTCTCTCTGTCTCCTTGGCATGGTTAGATTAGGATTAGATTAGCTTGCTCGCACTGGAATAGCTTGTGGCGGTGTAGTTTAGGAGCAGAACTGACCTTATCCGGAGATTCCTCTCTCGGTTTCACAAGTCCCACGCTGAGAGAGGTTTCCATGTTGTGCAATCACACTTGGATGCCCGAACATCAACCTAGAAGCTTGATGTGCGTCCAGGGGTGCTTTGTGATTTTGCACTAACAGCTGGCACGACGGTGGGACCTTAGAGGTCTTTCACTTCATCTTTTGCAGGTTGGTGTGTTCCTGTGAAGTTTTCAGCCTTTGGAGGCACTTGCAAACACATCTGGCGACTCCATCTGGTCAACAACCCATCTGTCAAGCTGCAGACCTTCCTTTCCATCCATTTTCATCCATTCTTCCTTCCATCTCTTCCATCATTCTGTCATTCTATGAAGTTGTGCAATCATGACTTCATTTCCATCATGGATTTCACATCAACAACAGCAGTATATTCCACCTCCAACACGTTTTACAAATCCTCCAGATCAGCATGCATACTCATATGAACAGCAGTGCCAAAGTCAGTTTGGCTATGGAGCTTTCCAAGAGCAAGGGTGTGCATACAATGAAGACCATCAGATCCAAGATGCTGGTCTGTTGGAGAAAATCCAAAAGATGGAGGAGGGGATGGTGCAGTCCAGGGCTCAGGCACAGATGAGAGCATTTGGAATCGGTTGTGGAGCACCCTGTCCATGGGTGGGACCTTTTCCAAGTCATTACTGACCCTCGGGAGAAGCTTGACTTCATGATTGCAATCTTTGCCTTTGCTTGCAAAGTGGATTGAAGAAATAGAAGTGTATGAGAGAAGTATTCAAAGAACCTTGTCACAATGATAAACACACCATCTCATGCCTTTTCTTTTCCTCTTTCCCAATCTGTTTCAGTTCAGCAGTGTCAAGTTTCAAACTCTCCATCTGCTGTCCCAAATGTTGAATCCATTTCTCCATCCCCTAGTCTTCCACCCCATCTCGATTCTTCTTTCCTTTTCCCTTCCAAACAGTCATCCCCTCCACAAGAGCTAACAGAAATACCCCCTCCTCCAAAGAAACAAGAGTTTCTACCTCCTCCACCACCACAAAAAAATGTAAAATCAATCGAGTTTCAACCCATTCCTCCTTTTGCATTCCCAATTCCATGTGGGAAAGAAGAAATTGTAAAAATCAGTCATCAAGGACAACAAGAGGAAGAGCCCAGAAAAGAAATGACAGACAGCTTGAAGGTTTGGGCTGCCAAATTTGGGATGACACAGATCCCTTTGCTGGTGAAGCCCACAGAAGAGGCTGAGGTTGAACAAATGGTGGTTAGGACTGATTTGGTTGCAGCAGAAGAAGAAGATCTTGCAGTCCCAACTTATCCTCTAGAAAAAGCAGATTCAAGAGTTTGACTTGACAAACTTCATGCTGGAGAAGGAGTTCAATCAAGAGCAAGATTGCCTTCAAACATGGAGGAAGGAGAAGCTGCTCCAAATCCAAAAGAAGAGGAGCACAATCTAGTCGTGGAGGAGAAAACGCAGATCCAAGGGCTTTGAGCACAAAGAAAGGGTTACGTAAGAACCTTCGCTTCTTCTTTCCACTTCATCTCTCTCAAGTTCTAAGATTGAAAAGGAGTTTGATCTCTCAAACTCAATATTGGAGAGTGAAGGAAACCATGGTGGTCAAGTGCAGATCAAGAGGACACCATGGAGGAAGTTGAACACGAGCAAAGCAGGACAAAGAATGAGGCGGCTTTACTCGCCGATTTGGAGGATCTGTTTTGATGGAGAAGAGCCGGTTGAGTTTTCACCATTCTCTCTTTCATCATCCACATCCCAAACACAAGAGTCTGCTGTCATGAAGGAGAGCATTCATTTGCAGCACTCGCATCTTATAAAAGACCCTTTGGAACCAAAATTGGAAGATTTAAATCTTCCATGTTCTTCATCGGAGGAAGAGAAAGGGCAGAAGGGTCCTACCATTTCTTCCACGTCATCCATTCAGGTGGGTCTACAAGAAGACTCCATTCTTGGAGTTGAAAATCAGAGCTATGGGCATACTCAACGGATCAGACCTTGCCCAATCAGGTACTTGGCTTCATTGGAGCCAAAGGAGAAGCAACAACCAGTCATGCTTGCTTCTGAGCATGAGGATGAGCTAAAAAGTACCAAGGATCAACTGCCATACCTCTCCAATCCAAATGCAGAGCAACTAAAAGAGGTATTGGATTTATTTTCAGTTGATACCTTGATGATTTGGATAGAAGACCAGCTTCTTGTTGATTTTCCATCCATCCAAACAGCCATGATCAGTGCCAAATCAATTGCATGGCTGCCAATTTTGAAGAAAGGAAGCTATTTCTCACAACCAGTTGCAGGGTTTGTTTAGCTTGCCTTTGCTTCCAGTTAGAGTAAAGTAGCTAGGTTTGCTTTCAGCAGAAGAAGTGCTTGTGCACACTCTGCATGTTCCATTTGGGGCATGTATGATTTTCAGTTTTGTACATAGTTTTTGGTGTTGCTGGTTTTGCTCTTGCACAGTTCTTTTCAGTGATTTTTGGTGAGAAAAACTCCATGCCCGGTGGGTTTCCAAGTGGCTCAGAGGAGAGATTTTCAAAGTTCGGATCGGTTTCAAAGCTGCTATTACTTATGACTCCATGCCCAATGGATTGCTTCAGGCTACTGGTCTTTTCATCTAGCAGGCAGATGACCCTGCTGAGTCGCCAAATTGTTATCCAAAATTCACCCCCCTAGGGTAAATTTTGATAACATGCATCAGAAGATTCAAATCCCAAGCAAATTGATTGATTCAGAGCAAAATCAGGTTTCTAGGGTCCCTTCAGGTATTTTTCTAACTCCCCGGTCAAGAAACAGGAGCAAGCTCGAGAAAATGCAAAAAGTCGAGAAAGGCAAGTAGGTTGACCCGGAAAAAGTGTGAAAATTGGCTAAGTCCTACTCAAGGGAGCATTGGGACATTTGGGACGTCAAGGCGCGGATCGGCCGAAAAGCTTCAGCGGCCCAAATTGCATTTGGGACAATCGGGCGAAAGCACGCGAGGACGGACGCGAAAAGCCGATCCGGCCAAAGGAGGAAGAAAATTGGCTTAGGTGTTGCTCGGGACGCTTGGGACAAAAAAACCCGAACCGCCGATCGGCGAAATGAGTCCAAAGGGCCCAAAATCAAATGGGACATCGGGACAAATGGACGCGAAATGTCCGAATCGGCCGAAATGAGTCCAAAGGGGCCAAAATCAAATAGGACATCCGGACAAATGGAGGCGAAGTACGCGAAGGAGCCGAAGGAGCCGAGGACCAATCAGAAGCTGCCACGTGTCCTCACTGGAGAAAAAGTCAAAAGGTCAAAAGGCGAGTTATCGAGCGTTGAACCGAACCAATGAAATGGCGCCACGTGTCCAAGTTTAAGGGGCCCACAAGCAATTTCAAAAGGAAGGCCCGCGCGAAAGACGGAGGACAGAGAATTGCTCGTCCAATCAACACGTGCCACGTGTCGTCCAGACGGTGAAGAGCGGGAAAACATTTTAAAATCCGTTTTGGTCTGCTCCGTGCCCTAAATCTTCAGATCGCCATATCTTTTGATCCAGAGCTCAGATTTCCACGTTCTTTATATCAACGGAAAGCTCATGAAATTCTCTACATGATTCTGGGGTTAATCTCAAGTTTTGGTGCAGTTTGGAGAGAGAAAATCAAGAAACGGCTCTGACGCGTGATACAATAGAAGTGACGCTTCAACAACCAGCTTTAATGCAGCAGACAGCCCGCCGTTTTGCCAGGATCCGCCGCTTATACCATAATGAGATGATTTAAAATACAACCTGGGGGTGGTTGGAGTAGATCTGACTTTCCTCTTTCTTCCTTCTCTCATTCTTCCTATATATTGTAAGGAGTGGCAAAATAAAAGTGGTTGTTCATTCTTTCTGCTCTGCCCTCCCTTCTTTTCTTCTCTAGGGTTGAAAATGGAGTTCGAGCCTCCTCCCTGCTCTGTAATGGCGTTTTTTGCCTTTTACTAATGGAATGATGTTCTGTGCAAACTTCTGAAGCAACAAAACGTGTTTTGTGATGCATCTGTCCATCCTTTCTCGTTTTTGCTTGTTTTCTTCTTGCCTCTCTTCATTGCAGGTATCTGTGCATGTTTGAATGTTCATTGCAGGTTTGGAGCTGTGTTCATGGAGTTTTGGGACATTTTCTGTGTGAAATCTATCCTTGGGCCTGTGATGCATGTGTCCATCCTTCCCATTGCTCACCTCTCTTTGTCCCATGGCAGTTTTGATAGATGTTCAACATTCTCCTTCTCTGGTGTATCACCGTTTTAGTGTAGGCTTTTGCTGTTTTTCCCTTCTCTCTCTCTCTCTGTCTCCTTGGCATGGTTAGATTAGGATTAGATTAGCTTGCCTCGCACCTGGAATAGCTTGTGGCGAGTAGTTTAGGAGGAGCAGGAACTGCCTTTCTCTCGGAGATTCCTCTCTCGGTTTCACAAGTCCCACGCTGGAGAGAGGTTTCCATGTTGTGCAATCACTTGGATGCCGAACATCAACCTGAAGCTCGATGTGCGTCCAGGGTGCTGTGATTTTGCACTAACAGCATTTGCAGTAGTAGAAGGGAAAACGTGGAGACACTTGGAGGCGACATCGAGAGAGAGGCCAAGGAAGTGCTCACGGGAGGAAGAGATATCTGCAGGAGAGGAAGACATAGAAGAGAGGGGAACTCATAGATGAGGGAAGAAATGGAGGGGGACAGTCCGCGAGAGAAGAGAAGATGGTCGAAGAAGCGAAAGGAACAGTAGAAGAAGGGGAGAGGACACGACCAAAGGAATGGTCGCTTGAGTCACTCGAGGAGGAGGAAGGAGGAGAAGAAGAAGGGACGAAGGGACCTTGGTTGTTGCAGCTAGCATGGCGACATCCCGAGTGGATGGGCCTATTGGAACATCTTCTTTTGCTTCTTTCTCCGGAGAAGCGAGTTACAAATTTTTCGGTGTTTAGCGGAAGGAGGACTTTCAGAGCTTCCTCTGAGTGGTTCGGATTCACCCTCTTTGCTTTTTCCTTTGCCTTTTGGGCTGCTTTGTTTTGATCGAGGAGGTGCGTTACCCAACGGAGAGGTTGTGAAATCAACCCCGAGGTAGATGAGTCCATTCATTCGGCACCAATGCTCTGTTCTGCGCAGAGTTTCCTTGACTCTTTCCTCAATTGTCTGAGGGGCTTTGGTTCTATCAATCAATGCAAAAGGCCAATCGTCCCCACCTGTGTCAAGATACACTTGATCCACTTCCTCCTCAGTAGTTTGATAGCCTTTGGGGACAATGGCCACCCGTACTGGATGATTTCTGCTAAGGCCAGCGAGAATGATCCTTCCTCCTGAGCTCAACCTCGTGATATAAGTCAATGTAGATGTCTTCGATCTGAGGGATGTGGATCGGGTCGAGCTTGGCCCTAGGCAAACAATTTCTTGGATCAAAAGTGGGCCTTGCTGGGAAGTCATGTTTCAGATTCAGCAGCTCCAGTTCTGCAAACATGTCCTTTGCCTTGTGGTGAGAGGGACACGTATATCTACCCACTGTGAGGGGGAAAGGAGTTCCACCCTTCTTTCTCTTGAGGCATTTCTCATGGTAGGTGACTAGCTGTCTTGACAGCTCTAAGCAGAATCAACTTAGGTCCAAAGCATACCTTGGCAGTCTAGTTGGCTCCCCCAAGAAGTTAGCCGCCCTTAGATAAGTGAATGTGGGGAATTGGGTGAACAGGGCCCCCATTTTTTCGTGGCCGCCACGATGCTCTTGGTTGTGTGAATGTGAGCCATATTCGGCCTCAACAGGCAGATGATGAAGTAGAAAAATGCATCATTGATCTTTGTAAATTGAGGGATGCTATTTTCCAGCTTCAGTTCTGGATAATATTCATAGATTTTGACTTGGGGCCAAACCCCGCATCGCATGAGAGCTGGATAGTCCCTTTCTGAAGCTGCAACATAAACAACATAGGAGTTCATGTAGAACCTCCCGTTGTGGTAAATTGTTGCAGTTGCTCTGATATCGTGCTGCTTATGATTTCTGCCCACTCAAAGCGTTGATCGGGCATATTTTTGTTCATTGTTTCTAAATACCGCAACATCCATTTGTGGAAATAGTGGGCGTCAGGAAGCCCAAACACCCTGCTCAGGAACGTGATGGTGTCACTGAGCTCCTCTGAAAAATCACTGCGGTGAATGATTTGTGGCCAACGGGTCACCACCTTCTTATTTTTCAAATATACCTCGTTCATCAGCTGCATGCACTGATCTTCATTGTCGTCCCAGGCCTTGATACAATCTTCTTGGCTGACGGCCACAAAGTGCCGGTGATGAGGAATGCCGAGTATTATCTCAAAGTGGCAGGCAGTGAGGTTAATTACGACCTCGCCCTTCTCATTTACAACACATCTTGTGTCTTTATTGTAGCACCGGGCAACCACCATCATAAATTCATTGTTAACGGACTGACCGAGGGATTCCTCCAAAGAAAGTGCAGGCACCGCCATCGCCTTGTCCATCCATGGACTTTCAGTGACCTTTTCGAGTCCCGACCGTAACTCCTCCATATCAATATGACCTGACTCGAGTCTCGATGTCCGTGTCACATTCTCGCTGGGACTCGGGCATTCGACCCTCTCGATACTTATACTTCATTTCTTCTTCGTGAGCTTGGCCTTGCCTTTGGATTTGGTAGGTCTCTTGCTTGATGTTGAAATATGTTCTTCTTGAACTTAACTGCTGATCTGCAAGAATAAGAAGTGAAACCCCATCAAGAAAGCCGTGTCATTGTTTGATTTTCCATTGAAATGCCTTGTGAAGAAAGAGTTAGCAATTTTGAGGCCTCAGTCGTAGGGCGCATGAATCTTGCATGATGCATTTTGTTGCTGCAAGGACAAGTGCGCCTACGCCATGTATATTTATTTTATAAAGGGCGCAGATTATTTTCATGTTACACGGGTACAGGATGCGCCAAAGGGCACATGTTTAATGCGTGTAACATCATATGTTCATGCGCCATAGGGGAACTTGGCGCGGTGCATGGAAGGTATGCACAACATGATGTTGTTGCAGTGAGGGACGCGCCAGCGCCGATTATAGCTTTGCACTTTGCGCATAGGAAAAGACTGTTACATGGATGCTGGGTGTGCCAAAGGGCGCATGAATTTGTAATGTTGCACTCAAGTTTAATGCGCCAAGAGGGCGCACGGGAAGCGTTTGCAGCAAGTGGGGGAAGTGTGCCATGAGGGCGCGGCTATTCTTTGTGTAACAGAGGTGACAGACGCGCCAATGGCGCAACTGTTCTTGATGTTGCAAGGTGCGCCGGTGCGCCAAAGGAGAAGGAAAATGCAGTTTCCTTTTCAAGCCATGATTTTTCTCAGAGGGGTTTGCATATGGTTAAGCTTGTTCTGCAAGGTTCATTTGGGTGATAGAAATGGCTTAATACCAACATGCTTGAGTAATTATTTTCAGGACAGAGTCCCCTTCCCAGCAGATCTGGAAAGAGGGGAGGAGAACATGAGGAAGAATGGAAAAGAGAGTAGCAAGGGGGAAAGAAGATGATTTCTCGTCTTTCCAATCCAAACTGAACCAAATAGCATCCAAAAACCTCAAATACAAAACGCACAAAAGAAAGAAGGCCACTTACCCGGATATTTATAACGAAGAAATGTGCAAATGGGTCCACAAAGCAATTCGAAAGTGACAGGCTGGTGCACAGATAGGTACAGAGAAAATCACGTGATTTCCGTTGGTGATAATGACAGCGCAGACGCGCCTATTTATAGGCGAGGTAGCAATAAATGTGCCACCAACTTTTCAAGTGGCGCACCAAAAGAGTGCCGACACAGAAAACGCACACCCTTTGGCGCACCAAAACGCTTGTTAACACAAAGATATGTGCACCTACGGCGCACCGAGAGTGGTGTCGACAGAGGAATATGTGCGCCCTTTGTGCGCCAAAAAGAGGCGCAACAAAAGTTATGTTGACAAGAAGGCGCACGCGCCTTGGCGCACACAGAGAAGACTCAACAAGGGGAGGCGCACCAAAACGCCTGTTGACACAAGAAAACCTGCGCCAAAGGATAAAAAGGGGCGCATGAACATGTGATGTTGCATAGTGATTATATGCGCCCGCCCAAAAAGACCAAAAACGGCTAAGTTCGAAAAACTAGATTTCCCGGGAAGGGATTTTGCAACGTTCCGAACGCAAGAAATCCCTGACGAGGGATCGGAACAAAATTTTGGTAGGGTTATCCGTAAAATTGCCCTTGCCAATTTTACAGGATAACACATATCAAAACTAAATCGAACATATCGATAAAAAAACAGTTCAGAACTCAAAGTTCAAAACCCAAATCACCATATCGAACACAGATTTCTCATATTGGTTCAAGACTACACAAGTGATTAATCACGGTTTCAGGGTAACAACTAGTTCCCATTCCAGTTTACATCCCAAAATGAAGGAGACTTGAACTAGTTCAAAAACGAAACACGAGCATCAAACAAGAATTTAGAACCATACGAGGAACGATATACGAGTACAATATAATATTTAACTCCCCTGAACAGTCCATAATAGCACAAGAAAATAAGATACGAGTACAGAGCCACGTACATACCTCAACAACAGTCCCGAGTTACCCACTATCCCATTCCTTAGTTCAGAGCAACAAGAACTACAGTGCAAGCTTTTATCAACACGAAACCCGAATACAAATTTAACCAAAACAAGCTCAATGAAACACGGGTTTCAAATACAGGTTAAAGCGAAATGCAGGCTCTGCACAAGCTATAGCTCAAATGAACACGAGCTTCGAATACAATTTCAAGCCCCGAACTAAAACACGAACTCCAAACAAGATCAGACAGAACCCTTATTTCCATTAAAGTTCAGAACATCAAGAGACTACAGTACTAGCTCTTATCCGACACGAAACCGATTACAACTTATTCAAACACGAGCCCATTACAACTCACAGAAACATGAGTTTAATACAAGCTTAAGCCCAACATGGTGAATACAAGCTAAAACAAAAACACGTTTCATTACAAGCTACGGCTCAACACGAGCTTCAAATACAAACTAAATCTCAACATGGTACATGAATTCGAGCTTCAAACAAGAACAAACATAACCCAGATTTCAATAAAGTTCCCGGTCATGACATAAATAAAGCAACGAAGGTCTGTTCCACTCAACACCTCATATTCCAGTTCCAAAAGACAAGCAGAGCTACAAAATCGAGATTCTCATGCATGATTCACTAATATCTTACACAAAAGAAGTTTCCAAACTTATCATTATTTGCAAAGTGGGTTTCATACCCATATTTCACCAAATATCAAAACCTAGCAAGCAAATAACCAGTTTAAAACATGCAAGTCAAGAATCTCATTTAAGCGAGTTCATTTAAAGAAACATTTCGAAGAAAGCAAGAAATCTTAATGGTTAGAGCCTATCATGCCTGATAGCGCTTCTGCCAAATCAAAGGAGCTTCCAAGATGAGCTTCCAACTTCCTTTCTCTTCCACGCAAGATCAAACAACAAACAACTTTCCTCGAATGCCTCTTATATTTTCCCATGATCGAAAATAGATCAGAAGAGCCAAAAATAGCAACAAAGTGCAAGTCGAACTACTGGTTCAAAGAACCAGTTTGCCCCATGCAAAGCAAAATCCGGAGAGAGTGTGAAAACAAACAACTTCCCCAAAATCCACCTTCCAAGTTTCCAAGGTTGTTTGAGCGCTAAACCGAGGCCATTTAATTTCATTAAATGTAATTTTCCCGCTTATCCTTATTTGCCACCGCCTTCCAAATCCAGCGATCACCAAAACAAACTTAACATGCATTTCCAAGTTTAGTGGAGCTTCCACTTAACATTCGCCAATGCCAACTAGCCCCTGCCAAAACTGGCGTAGTCCTTGAGCATTAAAAACCTTATCACCAAATAAATGCCCCTTTGGAACCGTCGCCAGGACATGCGACCATAGGCCCCTTTGCATATAGTTTAGGATAGGTCATTTTAAAAACTTAGGTTAGTTTAATTTCCAACTTTATAGTTTTAGGAATTTAATTAGATTAATTCTCAATTATATAGTTTTAGGAATTAAATTAGATTAATTCACAACTATACATAGTTTTAGGAAATAGGTTAGATTAATTTCATAACCATATATAATTAGGCATTAGATTAATTTAATTAGTCTATCAACCTTAGGAATTCCATATTAAATTTATTTAGCACAAAGGCTTAGGTTAGGATAGAATCCATTTAAATAACACAGCTGAGAAGTAAATAATCTTACCCAACTTAGGATTCTGAATCCTTCTTAAGTCGTGAAATGACTGTATTTCATTTACGCCCGAATGTCCTGCCAAGATCGATCTCCAAAGACCCAAGCATAACCAGACAACTGAATTGAAACACGTTCACACACGGTCAAAGAACTTGTAACAACAAAGTTTAGTCCATTATGTTCCTTAAATTATTGAATGTCAATTTACCGCTCATTCAACAAAGAAGATTTTAAAACACTCCTTGGATCAATGGAATTGATCCAAGGATGAGTCAGATTAAGAGTTAGGTTTGCAACTCCTAAACCAGATTGCAACTTACCTACAAGAAGTAAAAAAATGGATTCAAAGAAGCCATTTTATTTTAGTCAATTGATCTAAAGAACAGAAATGATTTATCCATTTCAAGCATGATTTCCTATAATCAAAAGAACACATCTTTATAAGGAGAAATCACATGTCAACACTTGAAATGCAAAGGAGGAATATAACAACTGACAAGGGTGTTACAAGGGCCTTACGTCATGCATTTTATCTCATTACCCATGAACAAGATTTCATGTTGAGGACATTTCCCATGTCCTTAGTAGGACCCGCCTTAATCGGGTACAACATCATCCCACAATATTCTCTTGTGTCTTTCACACAACTCATGTAGTTGTTCTTAGAGCATTTCTTCATCAATATCACATATAAGATCTCCATCAATGATCTTTATGTCTTCAAACAATGTAAAGATGAATGCATTTGCATATTGTGTTGCCAAATGCCAAGGGATTATTAATCAATTATCCTTCTCTCTTCCACAAACTGAGTTGATTGAGTTATTTTCTCGATCCTGCACTAAGCACATATCATCAACTCTCCAAATGAATCCTTCTAGACATTTCATGAAGCCTTTACCATTGCCCGCAAACTAGAACTTCATGCCCTTAAAGATGGTAAGGTTAAACTCGGGCCTAAGAAACCCAAACATGAGTCCTCATTTAAACCCTCTTCTAGAAATGATAAATCTAAAGGACGAGCCAATGCGATTGTTGTAAAATCCACGTCCAAAGGTCATTTAGACTCAGAATGAACCTAAACTCAACGTAACTACACACCTATTGGGGAGTCTTATAGTGCGGTCTTCGAAAAAATTCTATCCACATACATGATTAATCTCCCTCCCATCCGACATGTTGATATGACTGTCTCTAAACCCTCATGGTATCGAGATAATGATTATTGTAAGTACCATCAAGTTTGAGGCCATGACATCGAAAGGTGTCTTTCATTCATAAATGTCCTTCAAGATCTCATTGATCGAGGTGACTTACAACTTGACAATCTAAACATGCCTCCAAATCAAAACTTGGATGTTTTTAAACATCCTTTCTGAATCATCCCCTCTTACCAATCAACCCTAGTCTAATGTTATCAATTCTCATCATACCATTAACATCATCAAATATCTCTCACTTACACCTTCAACACCTAGTGTTTATACCACATAAATACTAGCCGAATTATCTCGACTCTTCTAATCTTGTCACTAGTGAGATCATGAGTTCTCCTACACCTATCACATCCTCTTTATATCCACCCATTGTCTCTTTGAAATCTCAAGAGAAGAAACCTATCATAGAGATTCCAAAAATATCTTTCGAAGACCATGTCACTTGACACCACAACAAAAATCTCATTAATCCCACTACATAATCCAAAAATCATCTAGAAAAATATAAATTGTACCAAAAAATTGTCATACAACCTTGCCACAAAATAGGAAACCCTTACCTTCCATCTAAGGACCTCATCCCTCATCTAAATCCATGATTAACATTATAGAATCTAGGGTTATTTCTCAACAAGCACCTAAACATGTTGCGTGAGAATACAACCCGGTTATCTCAAACCTCCAACCCATCAAATAATATACATGTCCCTTCATCCTCGTCGTCATCCTGCATAACTATGACAATGTACTATACTAACATCCTCAAAAATCTTATCTAATCATCTACCATAACATTACCTCCTATTAAGTCAGTTGACTCCCAATGGTAGAAGCCCTCCTGGTATAATTATGAAGCATTTTTTGCATACCATCAAACACCGTGACACCCCACTAAGGATTGTAAAGCCCTTCATGCTATGATTTGAAGCCTTTCCAATTAAGGGTTTATTCCCACATATCCAAAATATTCATATCAAATCAAACCAACTCAGTAGAACTTTAAAGCCGCTCCTTATAAACCATTACCCAACACCATTTCCACATCTAACAAGAGTGAGGTTTATTCCAATAAGACCCCACTCCATCGGATAAAAGATGTTTGTATAGCTACAAGAGCACGTGTTCAAGACTCAAAGGCCTCAAATCAAAATGATCCCAAAGTCTTTATCTCCCTTGCTCCATCTGAATCACCTAACTCATCATCTTCCAAAGCCAAGGTGTCTATCCTTGCCAATCCACACACCCAATCTAGCACATCTATACAAAACACTATCATCAAATAACTCCATCAGGCTCTTGTGAAGATGTCTCCTTACGAGCTTGTTCAAGCTTCTCCATAACACCGACAAGTAATTATTGAGGCTCTCCAATCTATCTCAGTACCATCATACAAACCTCAACCATTTTCCAACCTTTTCGGTACTCTTAAAATTTCTGTTGTTATCGCTTTGACAATTTTGAAATACTATCCTTACATCCTGAAGACCATGACCTTCCACTCTTCGTCACCGTCTAAATCAACAATACTCTCATCAAGAGAGTTATGATTGAAAACGGCTCCAATATCAACATCATATCATCTCGCGACTTAAAAAACTTGATACCGACACCATCATTGCTAGTCACTTGTTACATTGCGCACCTTTAGCTACACCGTCACCCCTACATTAGGCACAATCATTTTACCCATCAAGATAGGTGTTAAAATACTTCTTGAACTCTTTTATATTATATAAGGAGAGTTCCAATATAAAATGTTGTTAGGACGACCATGGATACACACCATATGTTGCATCCCATCAACTTTACACCATTTTCTAAAGTATGAACATGAAGGAAAAATCTTTATTCTTCCTGTCGAACCAAATCCTTTCAAAGCATGTCACGTGACCTACCGACCTAATGATGTGCTCATTCCTAAGACAAACTTGATCTCTTGATGAGGCTTCTACCAACTCTTCTAGTCCCTCATCTAAGCTACCAAATGATAACTCTTTTGAAGATGTTATGAAACGTCTCTTGCTAGGGGAATATTGCCTTATAGCCCTCAACTCACTCCCTACACCTAAAACATATGAGAGACCCGAAAAATAACCTATATACGAACCAAATGTCAGAGATATCACTCCCTTTGGTCCTCCCCATATGAGAACCAACCTCATTTATGGAGGGATTGATCGTCCTTCCTCACACCATGAAAATCAATATCATGTTAAACCTTTCATATCTGATTTCTCATTCTTATACAACCAATCATTTTCATAAATGTATCTTCATTGTTACGCCTAGAAATTTTCTAGTCTAGGATGTTATGAACAAGGCATATATGACTTAGTATTTGACCGATCTCACAAGGCTCATGAGAAATTCAGACTAGGCTTCAACAATATGTCCTTAGACACTTTCACAACCACCACACCCGAATCCATACGAAATAGAGTCATTCTCTTCATCTTCACTTGATGACTCCATGAACACAAAATACACCATTTCCATTCCTCCTAACTTTTTTTAATCAATATGATCACCTTAAGATTGCTCATTTATTAGACTAATGATGACACTAAGACCCTTCCGCTAATATTATTTGAAATGGAAAAGGAAGACTCCCCTATCATCGACATTCTTTAATGTCATGAAGAATAGTCCATCATATCCTATATGGGGGCAGAAGACTAGTACCTCAACAATGTAATCTACCATAGGACACATTTACACTCCTTAACGAATCCATTGTCGACATCAACATAAGGACTTTACAATACCTGTTAGTGTGAAATCACATCACCCACAAATGATTCTAAAAATCTACTTTTCTAAGGCAGGGTCATTTGGTGTGATTTACATAACATTGGATCATTCCCCAAGCTGTGGGACTTGCAAATGGGAATGAACCTCCAGAGAAGGCTAGTTCCTCTTCCTAAACTACTTGCCATGAGCTACTCTAGTGCAGACAAACTAAATCTAACCTAATCTAACCATTCCAAGGAACCAAGGAGAGAGAAAGAGGGAAAAACATAGCCTACACTAAAGCGGTGATACACCAACAAAGGAAGTGAGATATTTTGTTGAGGGAGAAAGAAACAGAAAAAATGGAGATGAGGGAGGTCAGATAGAAGTAACACGGCCCAGATCTTCAAATTCGCCATTAAACTCCATGAAACACAACATCCTGCACCTACAAATGTGAAATACATGCACAAAAAAACAAATCTGGAAGGGAGAGGCATGGAGAAACAACAAAACGATGTAAAGGGTTGAAGAACACCAAAAAAACATGTTTTTATTGCTCTAGAAGGTGCACATACCATTACATTTTTGGAATAGGGGCACAAATACATTTGCCAGGCGTGGGAGAAGGTTTCTTTGTTAAAAATGGCGTCGAGAAACAAATTTGATAGAGTTTCTCTATGCTCAGAATGTCTCTTCTTCTCAAACGAGAAGCATTACAATATATATAGAAAGAAAAGAGAGAGAAGAGGGAAAAGTTGAATCCTGCTTCAACCACCCCAGGATATGCATCGAATCCCGATTTGAAAGTTCAACCACTGAATATCAATGCCTTCTGTAAATCTACCCACAATATGCCGCTTCTGGTTCCCAGCGGATCGAATCTAATCGGATCTGGTAGTTGAAGAGATTGGATTCTTTGTTAATGGCCTAGAAGAATCTTCTTCATTTTTCACCTACCAGGTCCATGCGGTAGCCTGACGCTCATTTGGGATTCCCTTTTTGGATTCATCTTTGGAGAAGCACTGCTAGGACACATGGCTCTCTCTACTGGCTCTACTCCTTCATTTCTGAGCCCACCTGTAACTTGTTTGTCATTCGGAATGCGAGCTCGTGGGTCTGAGTCATTTCCTTCATAATTTCCTTATGTACAGGAGTTGTCTTGACCAAATTTGCCGAGGGGGTGAATTTGGGATAACAATTTGGTGACTCACAAGGACATCTGCCTACTAGATGAAGAGACCAGTGGCCTTTGAGCATCCATTGGGCATGGAGTCAAGAATGATGGCCTGACACTGATCCTTCTTATAAAATGGACTCCTTGACTCTCTGCATTTTGCTGACCTCTGCTGTACTCGAATCCACCTGCGTCGGCAAAGACTCTCAATTTTCATAAGAAAATCTTAAAATGGAGTTTCTAAGAGTAGAAAATTGTATTGACACGAGCTTTCACCTGTCCCTGAAATGGATTGTTTTGAAACGACTTAAGTTACTCTGGATTTGTTCCCTTTTGGAGCTAGCAACTGTTATAGACCACTATGAGTCTTCTTTCCATGGATATTGAAGAGCCTGGCCTTATGCACCCTTGGAGAAAAATAGACAAAACTTATATACAAATACCAAATCATACATGCCTCAAATGAGACATGCAAAGTGTGCATAAGCACTTCTTCTGCTAAAAACAAAATCTACTCCTACTCCTAAACTAATCAGAGAGAAAGAATGCTAAACAAATCCTGCTATAGGCAGGGATAAATAGCTTCCTTTCTCAAGAGGGGCAGCCATGCAAATGATTTGGCGCTAAATATAGTTGCCTATATGAGTGAAAAACTGACAATAAGTCGGTCCTCCACCCAAATCATCAAGGTATCAACATTAATGGAAAATACCTCCTCAAGCTGACTTATATTGGACTCCTGGAGGTATTGATGGTGACCCTTGGTACTTTGATGCTCATCCTCATGCCCTGAAGTAGGCATGACTGGTTTTGGTTTCTCCTTTGGCTCCAATGAAGCCAAGTACCTGATTGGGCACGATCTGATCCTTTGGATGTGCCCATTTCTCTGAAATTCAACTCCAAAATGGAGTCTTCTTGTGGACCTTCTTGGGTGGATGGTGTGAGAGAGATGATGACATCCTCCTGCCTTTTCTCTTCCTCCTCCTTTGAAGAACATGGAAGATCAAGATCTTCCAACCTTGGTTCCTAGAGGCCATTATGGAATGCAGGTTGTTGCACTTGGATGTTCTCCTTCATGGCAGCAGGTTCATGTGTTTGGAAGCTTGAAGATGGAGGAAAAAATGATGTTATTTCCTCAGGATCCTCTTCATTAAAGCAATCTTCCAAGTCGGCAGCAATCTGCCTCCTTCTTGTCCTGTTGCATGTGCTCTACCTCCTCCATGGTGCCTTCCTAATCTGCAACTTGATCACCATGGCTCCCTTCACTCTCAAACATGAAGTTTGAAAGATCAAACTCTTCTTCAACATCAAATCTTGAAGGGGATGAAATGGGAGGAAGAACCGAAGGTTCTTCGTAGCTTGCTCTACACTTGGGGCCTCTGAAATTGTATGGTCCGCTCTGCTGCAAACTCAACCTCAGCCACCACTGGTTCTTCAACCCTGACCTCCTCTATTGGCTTGACCATTAAGTGGATCTTTGTAAACCCAAATTTGGCAGCCCAACTCATCAGATTGTCTGTTATTTATTTTCTGTTGGGCTCCTCTTCTTATTGTCCTTGACTGGATTCTTGAGTATCTTCCCAACATGGACTTGGGAAAGTAAGAGGAGTGGCAGGTTGGGGTTCAACCAACTTTGCAATTTTTTGTGGTGGGGAGGGAGGTGGAACTTCTTGTTTGTTTAGAGGGGATGACTGTTTGGGAAAGGAAAGGGGAGAAGAAATGAAATGGGGTGGAAGACTAGGGAATGGAGAAATGGAATCAATGCTTGGGGCAGCAACTGGGAAGCTTGGAAATTAGAGCTTGGGTTGAGAGGGTGTTGCTTGAGAAAGAGAAAGAGAAAAGCTATGAGATGTTAGACTTACCCATTGACAAGGTTGTCTTGACTCCAACTCATAAGCCCCGATCTCCTTAGTCCATTGTGCAAGTTGGGGTAGCATTTCAACCATGAAGTCTAGCTTCTCCTGAGGGCTATAATGTCTTGGAAAAGGGCCTTCCCATAGACAAGGTGCCCTGCAACCAATCTTGAATGCCTTCATTCGAGTTGTAGCTCTTGACTGCACCATGCCAATCTCCATTTTTGGATCTTCTCCAACAGACCAGCATCTTGCATTTGATTTTCTTCATTGTTTACATACCCTTGCTCTTGGAAAGTTCCATAGCCAAACTGATTTTGGCATTGCTGCTCATAGGGGTAAGCACAATGGTTCTAGATCTGATCATAATGCTGATTTGGAGGAGTTGGGAAATGCATTGGAGGTGGATTACATTGTTGTAAGTGTGAGTTCCATGAAGGGAATGAAGTCATGATTGCACAACCTCATGGAATGGGAGAAAATGGAAGATATGGAAAGAAGAAAATGGATGAAAATGAGTGGAAATGGATGGAAAAGGTCTACAACTCAGAGAATGGGTTTTTGACCAAATGGAGTCGTAAGATGTACACATCAACCTGTTAAGATGAAATGGTAAGGTGCTTCATACCTATCCTACTGGGCATGCCAAAACTATTGGTGTGAAATCACAGCACCCCCAAATGAACTCTTAAAATATGCTTTTCTAAGGCAATGTCATTTGGTGTGATTTGCATAACATTGGATCATTCCCCAAGCTGTGGGACTTGCAAATGGGAATGATCCTCCAGAGAAGGTTGGTTCCTCTTCCTAAACTACCTACCATGAGCTACTCCAGTGCAGGAAAACTAAATCTAACCTAATCTAACCATTCCAAGGAACCAAGGAGAGAGAAAGAGGGAAAAAACAGAGCCTACACTAAAGCGGTGATACACCAACAAAGGAAGTAGAGATATTCTGTTGAGGGAGAAAGAAATAGAGAAAATGGAGATGAGGGAGGTTAGACAGAAGTAACACGACCCAGATCTTCAAATTCGCCATTAAACTCCATGAAACACAACATCCTGCACCTGTAAATGTGAAATACATGCAAAAAACAAATATGGAAGGGAGAGGCACAGAGAAACAACAAAACAATGCAAAGGGTTAAAGAACACCACAAAAACATGTTTTTATTGCTCTAGAAGGTGTATAGACCATTACATTTTTGGAATAGAGGCACAAATACATTTTCCAGGTGTGGGAGAAGGTTCGCTGCTCAAAAATGGCATCGAGAAACAAATTTGACAGAGTTTCTCTATGCCCAGAATGTCTCTCCTTCTCAAACGAGAAGTGTTACAGTATATATAGAAAGAAAAGAGAGAGAAGAGGGAAAAGTCAAATCCTGTTTCAACCACCTCGGGATATGCATCGAATCCCACTTTGAAAGTTCAACCACTGAATATCAATGCCTTCTCCAAATCCACCCACGATATGTCACTTCTGGTTCCCAAGGATCGAATCGAATCGGATCTAGTAGTTGAAGAGATTGGATTTTGCATTAATGGCTTGGAAGACTCTTCTTCACTTTTCACTTACCGTAGCCACGCCGGCACTGGGCACTTGTTTGGGTTTCCCTTTTGGATTCATCTTTGGAGAAGCGCCGCTAAGACACGTGGCTCTCTCTGTTGGCTCTACTCCTTCATTTCCGAGCCCACCTGTAACCTGTTTGTCATCCTGGAATGTGAGCTCGTGGGTCTGAGTCATTTCCTTCATAATTTCCTTATGTGCAGGAGTTGTCTTGACTAATTTTTCTAGGGGGCGAATTTGGGATAACAATACCCTCTCATAGTCAAAGTTGGCCAATCTTTAGATTCGAAAGAACTAAAAGACTTCACCACCTTTCTTTCTGAACACATTCGAGCCTTCACATGGTTGTAGAGTGACATGTTAGGTATTGAACCTAACATCATTGTCCACAACATTATCACAATTCCTAATGCAAAGCTCGTCAATCAAAAACTACGTAAGATGCATCCTTGCGTAACCCTCGCTCATAAAAGAAAAAATACAACACCTTCTCTCTCGTTAATTTTATCTTACCCATGACTATACACAATGCATATTTGATGTCATACTCGTAACCAAATCCACTAGAAAGTCACATATCTACATAGATTTCTAAGACCTCAACTTCACTTGTCCTAAAGACAAATTCCCTCTCCTTAACATCGATCAATTTTTCAACCTCATGTCAGGCCATTAAATGTTATCTCTTATAGATGGTTTTTCGGGTATAATAAGATCCTCATCATACCGTAAGACCAACATAAGACTTCTTTCATTACCCCTTAGTGGACCTTTTCTACCGAGTTATTCCCTTTAGACTCAAGAACGTTGGGGCCTAGGGTTCATTTTAAGACCCCTCCAAAAAATTATTATAGAATGGGTGGCGAATCTCCAAAATGGACTTTTGAAACAATGGTGAATATCCAAAAATTATTTCATGGCAAAGGTGATTAAAGCGGAGTCGCATGGTTTCGCATTTTCACAAAGTTAGACGGATGTTAGACAATCATCTATCTATTATTAGACATATTTGAGCTAGGAAGTTAAATGACCATCTCTTCACTATTAGACGGACCTTAGTTGACAACCATCCATCCCCTCTTAGACGTATGTCTCTTCCCTATTAGACGTCCATCTCTTCCATGTTAAATGTTCATCTTTTCCTTATTAGATGTTCATCTTCACCCTATTTGACTTTTGTCTCTTCACTCTTAGACGTTTGTCTCTTCCCGCTAGATGGGTGGTAGATGTACCGTCTCTTCCCTAATAGACGGTGGTATCTTCCCTATTGCAGGTGGGTGGGTCAGTTTGGATGGACGTCTCTACCTTGTTAGATAGACCATGATAAACAACCATCTATTCCTTATTAGACTGTCTAGTTTGGGCGATCATCTCTTCCCTATTAGACGAGATAGTTTAGGCGTTCGTCTCTTTTGAACTCAACGAGCTCCTAAACGTGTTGCCTTGAAAATCTCCACCTATTGTTTATCACCACATGTCCTCCTCGTGAACCCAAGCCCTATATATAGCCCTATAAGGTTCATTTCTTTACTTTTTCCATAAACTTTTACAAATCTACAATGTTCTCTCCAATTTTCTATCGAACCAACGTGCACCTACAGTCTTTCCCCTCCCTCTCCTGCAACTTTACACCAATTTCCAAAGCTTTCAACAATGGATAGTTCCATAGTTACTCCTACCTCCAAATTCCAGTACAAAAATCTCATGTGCCCTCAAATTACGGCATTAATGAAACTCAAAGATACACCTAAAGACTGGATGCAAAAAACACAATTCACGGGGCTTGTCAACATGCCCCAATTCGACACAGATACTACCATCCTCGATTACCTGATCAATTCTTACAACTAGGCAGACAAAAAGTTTTCCATCCCCATGATGGATCATATATTTTCATTCGGCGTGGAGCCCGCAAACTTCCATCGATTAACTGGGTTACCTTTCCAAAACCAGACAGTGTGACTACAAAGGTTGTCTTAACTGATGCAAACAAAAATATTTGGAGTCTCATTACAATGTGCAAGTTGATGGTAAGTTCAATTTTATTTTTCAATTATTTGTTTTCTTAATATTACTTGACTACCCAAGCATCTAACTTTTCTTGTATCTTGTTGCAAAGTTGCAGTTAATCATTCCAAAAGAGGCCTTGTTATACAAGGTGTTACAAATAATTTATTTCTTGCAATGATATCACTCTTTCAATCCAATATTTTACTGTAGGGTAGATCTGTGGACATTCCATTTTGGGTAGTTCAATATTTATTCGGCAGACACACTAAGGGAAACAATTCAATTAGTGCACATATTTGTGTAATCGAATTAAAGTAGATATCAACAATGCCCTTGCAAGTATTGATGCATCAAATAAATCAAAGACTGTGTTTTCTTGTACCAATTATCTACTTACTTTCTATCAAGAAGATTTCCACCAATTGCAAAACGTATGAATTCGAATCGATAGATGCCAAATTCCTTAGGTCTATTAGTTGAAGAATAACATGTAATAATTAATTTTAACATTATAACGATTAATTATTTTTGAATGCAATAATAACAAGAATTTAATATTCTACAAAGAAAAATTGTAGCTGCAATATCTCATAAGAAGGCTATTGCTCCGGGTAAAGCCCCTCCAGAGGCCACCGGTGATTTTGATATCGATTCAATGGAATTGACCCTGGTTCTATTTCCTCCACGTGAAAACCTAGGGGGTCGATACCTCCACCACCACCTTTCCCTCCACAATTTTCTACAGGTATTTATATTACTATTTATAACTAAGCTATTAGAAGGAATCATTAACAAACTATCTATTATGTAAGTGGTAAAGTATTTTAATATTTCTACATTTTTTATTTGCATAAACTTCTGAGTTTGATGGTGTAGATCAAACTCAGTCTCAGTCACAAGGTCGTATGGTCACATCTCTGAGCATGCAAGGTAATTTATAATGTTTAGTTTCTTTTGTTTACTTGCAAATATTTTATTTAGTATTTATAAGGGTATAATGTTTAATTATTTAATATGTTGCTTTTTTTTAGTTAATGGATGACCACAATGATTCCAAACAATTCCTCTGGGTATTGTCATCGCGCATTATACAAACAAAAAGAAAATTTATAGGGAAGAATACTATGTTTCCTACCAACTCCACAGGATAGTTCACCCCTCAACCTCATAATTTCCAAGTTTTTCATGAGGTGGTGTCTTTAGTGCAATGGGTACACAGTTTTTGAACCAAATCGAGCTCGATGACAAGTTTTGGGGTTTGATAGTGGTGATGCCAAGATGGGTAACTATTTTGACACCCATGATATGATACAAAGTACTCCACCTCCTCAACCACAAGTGTAGTAAGATATTCGTGAAATCATATAATCTCCTCCTCCACCAAGTCAAATTCCACTCATGGATGATCAAAAGATAGATTTTGTCATCAAAAATTTGGTATCAAACAATATGGGGGCCACAATTCAGGAAGTGGTTATGTTTGATGTGGAATTAGTGTGCACTTGGGAGAAAAGGGCCAAAGTTTTGATCAAAGAAATAAATACCCATTACCATAATCATGCTCAAAGGCATTCATTGTTCATTGCCATAGAGAGCCAACCAACAAGGCTTGACATTTTTCTAAATAAAGCTTAGTCTAGCACAATTTTGTATAATAATGATTATGATGATGAAATTTTAGATATAATGTTAAACAAAGTTGGAGAATCTTAATGTTGAAGCCTAGGCATACTACAACAAATGGGCTAGAGAAAAAATAATGTTTTAATTGTAAATGCAGAAAAATAGAAAGTTGTGGTAGGTCATTTTTTACACATGAAAAATTATGAAATTACAAGCATTGTAATAATTTTTATTTATTTTTATTGATAAACACTTTTGACCGAGCTATGAACCGGTGGGGAAAGGGCCCCAACCCAACAACATAGAAGAAATGAAGGGAAGTCTGCGATGAGAAGAAAATCGGAAAGAACGAGAAGAAGGAAGAAGAAACGACGTGCAAAGAAGTGAACGCCAAATAGGAGTTGGACAACAACCGAGACCGAAGAGCAATGAAAGCCCAAATAGACTAGCCCAAGGAGGATCCTGCGCATGAGTTGGCTACCAGAAGCAGTAGATGGAAGGCAGAGCTGGCACGGTCCTTAAGTTCGTTTAGGTGATCAACCGCAGAATGGACCGGGAAGATAGCGCGACGTCAACCACGGGGAGGAAACATTGATCAAGAGTAGGATGGAAATTTTGAGCAAAAGTTACTAAGTCCCGGTATTTCCCGCATAACCACTGAATGCCATGTCCAGAGCCGAGGGCGAGCTCATCAACTTCCTCCACCCACAGAAGGGGATCCAGGGGAAAGAAATTGACCAGTTGGTCGTGCAAGCCAACCCGACAGACTGCGTAAATTTGGTCCACGGCCACGCGTACAACATCTACAGAATCTGAGTGGAGAAGAAGGCGAAAGAGACAAACGCAAAGGCGATGTCGAGTCGGTCATGCAGACGACGGTGTGAAAATGATAGGAATCACCAAGAATCATTTCGATTGCTTGACTTCCTCCTGCGAGGAAAATTTGAAAATCATAGAAAGGCATCGCCGATCAATTACAGAGGAATCACCAATTCCCAAAATTGCCGCAGAGCGACGAAGGGAAAGCGACGAAAGACATGAAGACTAAGAAAGATGCACAAAGAACAGGAGCCAGGCAAGAGATGACGCAGAAAGAAGAGAAAACAACATATAAAGAGTAGAAACCATACGAAAAATGGGGGAAACCCATCCCAAGAAGAAATGAGAGAAGCAGAAAATGGGCGAACAGACGAAGGAGACAAGAGCTGCGTGTGAAAAATCACTGCAGAAGCAATACAAAGATCCGCCGCCGAGAAGGGAAGGGAAAGGACATTCCACACAAAGAGGACCACAACACACGAGGGAGGCCTCTACCCGACAACTAGGACGAGCAAGCCCGATCGTGAGAGAGGAAGTTCGACAGTCCGTGCCAATCATGAGCTGAACTTGAAATGATGCTGACGGTTGGATGATCAATGGCGTAGTTAGCAAGGAAGTCAGCCGCATGATTTGTTTCTCGAAAGTTGTGGGAGATGTTCAGGAATGTATTTTGGCCAGCCAAAAGAGAATCTGAGGAATGAAGAGATTAATTTTCCACGAAGGGGATAAACCTTTGGAAACCGCAAAAATAATAATTTGGGAGTCCCCTTCGATGGAGAGAAGGGGACAACCAAGCTGGGTAGCCATCTTGACCCCTTCCAGTAGAGCATGGGCTTCGATAGAGTTACATGTACCCTCTTTGAGTGGGAAGGAGCCTGCTCTAATGAGATTACCATGATCATCTCTGAGAATGCAACCAACACCAGATTTACCTGGGTTACCTCTAGAGGCGCCGTCGAAATTGAGTTTCCAATGACCCTGTGGAGGGGGACACCATCTAGCTCTTTTCCTTTGAATGGATTTTTCAATTTGTGAGAGCCCTTTTTAACAATTGATCCTAGTTTGGGGAGCTTAATGAGAGGCCAGAATGCAAGTTTGAGAAATCCCTAGAAGAGAAGGTAGAGAAGGAAAGGCAATTAGTGCTAACGCGCTCCGAAATGGCCACTTCAAGCTTATTGAGAAAAGAGGGAAGATCAATAGCTTGCTCCCTGAAAAGGTGAAGATTGCGTTCCCACCAAATATGCCAGAGCAAGAAGTATGTGCTTTGATGCACGAGATAGAAGTGAACAAACTACCGACATTGAAAGACGACCAAGAGGAAAGAGTCGCTGCAATGCTATTACAATGAGCCCAGACAAGACTTAATTTGTTTAGAAGCCAATCCCAATAAAAAGAAACAAAGGGACAATAAAAGAGGTGATCCAAATCTTCCTCTGTTGCACCACACAATAAACACTTTGAGGGACATGGAAAGCCCCAAGAATGCCATTTGACTTGGGTAAGAACCTTCTTATTCAAAACTAACCAACCGAAATAGGAAACTTTTGGAGTGATGCTTGGATGCCAGCATCCAAGGGAACATGGAGTCCCTTTACCGGAATGTGAAATGAGAGTATTATAACCACTTTCACCGTGTAGGAGCCCGGAGCATCCCTAGCCAAATTAAACAATCATCTTTGTTGAGATAAAGAGCATTTCTGTCCCGAATGGCATCCATGAGGAGGGTGGATTCATGGGCAGTAGCCCCAATGGAAGAGATATCTTTCTAAAGCCAAGTAGGCAAGCCGTCAGGGTGCTGGCCGCCGTAATTAGAAACCATAGGACCCAGCCGTTTTGCAATGTTCATCACGCCATTGAGAGCTAAAGAAAGATTAAGTGGGGGAAGCCGTTCCAACTTTCATCCCAGAAAGAAACGAGCTGACCATTGTTAATGTTCCAGGTGACCACCTCAACAATAAGGGATTTAGAATTACAGAGAAAATTCCAGATATGTGAGCCTCTTGGGAGCTCGGAACTGCATAACAAAATATCGTGGCGAAGCCCACCGAGATACTTATGAGAGAGAACTTGAAAGGCCAACCTTTTTGCATTAGAGATGAAATTCCAAACAAGCTTAGCCCCTAAGGCCGTGTTCTGAAGAGCAAGATCCAGAATACCCATGCCACCCAGACGCTTGGGAAGTTTGACCAAATCCCATTTAGCAAGATGAAATTTGCGCTCATCACTATTACCTTGCCATAAAAAGGTGTGCACCACTTTTTCTATTTTGATCAGAACAGATTTTGGAATCTGTAAAACAGATAACATGTAGATAGGAATTGAAAGGAGCACAAAATTGATTAAAAGAGCGCGATCGGCCAGAGAAAGCCATTTTCCTTTCCATGATAGAAGTCTGGTGGATAGAGAGTTTAAGAGCCCATTCCAAAGATGCGCCCGCCATTGCCATGAAAGAGTGGAATGCCCAAATATTTATGCGGAAGGGTTCCCACAGAGAAGCCTAGAATTGCTTTGATCCTGCATTGAAGTCTAGAAGCAACATTAAAGAAGAAAATAACAGATTTATTAAAGTTTAACACCTGACCAACAACATAAGAATAAGAGTCAAGAATGGATGAAATTCACTTAGCTTCTGGGATTTTCCTTGACCAAAAAGAAAGGTGTCGTCTGCGAATTGTTGATGAGAGAGGGTTGGAAGGTTGGAAGTGATGCGTAAACCTTTAAGAGAACCTTCCGAACGGTGGATTCTTTATCTTTGTGACTAAGAGCTTCCGCAACCAAAGTGAAAAGGAAAGAGGAGAGAGGATCACCCTGTCTTAAACCTCTACTACTTTGGAAGAAACCTTCCGCCGATCCATTAACCAAGACAGAGAAATGAGGAGAGGCAATGCAACTAAAGATCCAATTACAAAAATGCTCACAAAAACCCATGGCTTGAAGAGATTTGAGGAGGAACCTCCAATTGACACGATCATAGGCCTTTTTGAAGTCCAGTTTCAACATCATGCACGGGAGGAGGTATGAAGAGTATGGATCAATTCATGGGAAATGATGATCCCATCAGAAATAGACCTGTCGAGAATGAATCCACTTTGTTCTTGAGCAACCAATTTGGGCAGTAGAGGGCTTAATCTATTTGCATAGCTTTGGAAATGATTTTGTAAGTTTTGTTGTAAAGAGAAGTGGGTCTGAAATCATCCATTGACTCGGCAGAGAATTTTTAGGAAACATGCAAATGAGGGTATGATTGAGAGTTCCTAAAATCTTTCCCAAAATCCTTGATTCCTCAACTGCTTTCCAAACTGAAAACCCGACAACATCCCAAAAATCCTGGAAGAAGGAGGTGGGAAACCATTAGGACCAGGCGCTTTATCTCTCTTCATCGAAAAAACAATTTTTCGAACATCATCCAAGGAGAAGGGAGAAAGAAGCAGGTCGTTGTCAGCATCCGTAACAACTGCAGGGGTTAGATGAAGGAAGGTGGACTGCGCTCCAAGGGTGGAAGCCGAGTCGTTCAAGAGCTTATTAAAATAAGACACCGCTTCGGTTTTGATCTGGGCTTGAGTGGACGCAAGAGATAAATCATCTAGCTTGAGAGAAGAAATGTAGTTGAGATTTCTTCTGGCTTTGACAGAGGCAAAGAAGAACTTTGTATTTTTGTCACCATCTGCCAGCCATATTTCCCTGGATTTTTACACCAGTAAGATTCCTCTTTCAGAAGGAGAATACCCAATTCCTTAAGAAGAGATTTTTCTTTGAGGAAATCAACCTGGAACATCCCTTGAGCGAGGATAGAATCATTCAAAATACGAAGTTCCTGCTCAACTCTAAGTTTTTCCTGGAAAATGTTTTTGAAACTTGAAAGATTCTAGCTTTGTAGTTTGTCTTTCAGCAAGGAAAGCTTTTTGGATAGTTGGAACATCCAAGTCCCTTTGACGTTGAAGGAGGCCCACCAGAGGTTGACTAAGGGCTTAAGAGAGGAATCATGTAACCACATATTTTTGAATTTGAATGGTGAGCAATGGGGAGGCAAATCAAAGGAAAGATCAAGAGAAATTGGAAAGTGATCAGAACCGGAGAAAGGAAGAACAAATCTTTTAATAAGGAAGTTATTCTACAAATGCATTCAAATAAGGAATCCAAGACACACAAACTAGGGAGCTAAAACTAGACCTCCTGTTATTCCACGTGAACCAACCCTTACTTGGCTCCACATCGACCAAATGAGAGGAAGAAACAAAAGAGGTAAAGTCAACCTGAGAGCAGGGCTGCCATTGAATACCTCCATGCTTATCACGATCAGAGAGAGTAGCATTAAAATTTCTAGCTACGATAATCTTGGAGATGGCAACGGTATCAAGGACCAGATGAAGTTTATTCCAAAGATCTCTTTTTTTGATCAGAGTAGAAGGGCCATAAACATTGCAAATGAAAAAGGACTCATCAGAATGTTTAATCTGAACTTTACACTAGATAAAATTTGATTCCACAAGAATGGGCTCAATAGCGCAACAACAAGATTTCCACATAATACCAAGACCACCCGAGGCACCAAAGTAGAGTTAGAGAAGCAACCTTCCCAACCTTTCCATTTTGGAACCAACCGTTTAAGCATCCCTCCTCAAACATCTTGGTTTCTGAATCAAGCAAATATCAACCGCAACATCAGTGGCATAGCGTCTTAACAGATACTGTTTGTTAGGGGCATTGAGGCCCCTAACATTCCAAGAAAAGAGGATCATTTGGACTTCAGAGAGGACTCGCCTCTCCTACTTGTAGATGGGAAGAAGGAACACAGTTGCAGTTGCTTCCCAACGGCAACCTCGTTAAGAGAGAGTTTACTCTTGTTAGGATGACCTGAATGCTTTTCGGACCTAGATCCATATTGAGTAAGGGAGGTGTTGGGAGAATCAGACCAAGCAACAAATTATCGGAAGATTGATTCTCATGAGTAGCCTCCTGTGAATCTGATGGGTTGCCAGTATTAGACTGAAGAAGTTCATCTTTATCAATAATCCATTTTTCTAAAGAGGAAGCATTCCCCCCAAGCCGATGGAGATGCCTTCATGGAAAAGGGACAGAATCCTGGTGGAGTCCTTAACAACAATGGTCATTTCTTTAACAAGAGAGAAAGTATCGGGGTCTAAGGAAAGGGATTCACGAGCAAGCGGGGGGGCAGAAGAAACCAAGCAAGGGGATTGAGAAGGAAAAGCATGAGAGGGGGAAGAAGGTGAGGGGGATGAGGGTGGGGAGATTTTTTCCTCCATTTCAGATTGCTAGAAGAGGGAGGATTTTTACAGAATTTGTGAATATGGCCAGGTTTTTTACACTTAAAGCAGATATTGGAGACACCTTCATACTCCACCTTTTGCTCCCAGAGCCCGGAGGGGGTGGAAATGTGAATGACATCTTGAAGCTTTTGAGAGTGATCAATAGAAATGTAAATTCTAGCGAAAGAGGAAAGGGTACCTTCCAAAGAGACAGGGTCGATGCGGATGACGTGACCCAGACTGGAGTAGATTTTAGTAAGGATTGAAGTGGACCAAAACTCACTAGCAGAGAGTAGAGTCTAACCCAAACTTGAAACCCTTCAATATCTGCTTTTTTACAGTCAAAATGTGGTTCCCAGTCACGAATCACCAAGCCTGAGTCAGAAAGAAGAAAATCTTTCCTCGCCATAGTGTCATCCTTCGAGCAAGTGTTCAAATAATATTAAGAAAATCCCCTTTTTAAGGAATCGAATACTGTGCCACTACCCCCGCGTTTCACACCAATTTTGAATACCTGAAACCGTTAATCTTCTACCAATAAATTTTGCAAAAATAGCTCTTGAATAGAGACGCTTTATTTGGGCTGCAAAGACGATGTCGTCCTCCAGGGACATGGAGAGGAAGGTGTCATGGCCTTCCTGAATGTCGAGTTTGTCATGGCCCTCCTACACACTATCTCGACACCTGGGCATCCAGTGGCCCGGCCGCTTTGCTAAGCTTCCGATGCACCTGCCCGCATGGGGCACCAATGCCGCATCACGGGAAGGCGAAGCCAAGTGACCATTGGAGGGGTAGGAATTCAAAATTTGTGACTATTCTGTACCGCGGGGATTCCGCTGCCCTTTCGCTCTTGCCATCCCTCAAACACTCCTCTCCACGGTTTAAAAAGAGTTAAAGAGGAGTCGAGCATGCAATAAATTATTTATAACTTATCTAATACATTTCTCTTTTGCAGGTAAAATATGAAAATTTAAAGAAAGAAGCAACTACATTTGATGCACATTTGAAGAATTCTGCAAAAGATTGAATGCATTTATACAATTGAAGGAAAAACTTTTATTATTAAATAAACAAAATAATACATTGAGAAAGATAATCAAGGAGCATAAGATGGATCTAGATATCTTACATTGAAAGAAAAGACAAATGTTGATCCATCACTTTTGTCATCTAGAGATGTTGCGAGGGAGGAGCACAATATTCTTCAAAATATCAATAGCGTAGTGCATGATTTGTAGGTATCAGGAGTTTTAGCATAGAGCACTATACAACTGAGAAAACTCCACCTCTTTGACAAGAAAAATATCAAGTTGCCCTTGCAACACAAAATTAAAAAAAAGTTAGTTTCACCATGTGATAGGTGTGTTGTCACAATTCGACATTGGCGTAGGAATTAAAAGATAGTGGCTAGCCAATTTTTACTTTTTTATTCCATGTGGTAGACGTAAGGACAACTATGATTCAGAATCATAGGTAGAAAAGAGGATTCCCTCGTAATGTGTTCTTATATGATAGAACTTTCCCGAAAGCTTTGAAAATAAATTGATAACCCATAATTTTGTAATTGTATTGGCTGACAATGCTTTATGAAAACATGTATGTCTTCATAAAGTAATTTGCCTCTTGTTAGAATGAATACAAGTTTAATTGTGAATTGGAACTATATTTACTATTGTGTCACATTTATTGAAAATTTTCAACAATTTAATATGCAAACTTGTAATCGATTTTGGATTTCTTGTGAATGTTTTTTATGTTACTATTTGGAGATGTAAAGCATGGTTTTAGACATTTGGTGTGTGTTTGTTTGAGTATAGAAAGGATTTATGTTTCATGTAGAGATAAAATATTAATCACACATATGGATCTAAATAAATCACTATCTTTATTACAATAATAAAACAAAATATAAAAAATGAATTTGTTACAAGTAAAACAACATATAGTCTATTAAGACCGTTGATAATCAATATGAAATATATCAATATATCAAATCATTTTGTCAATAGTGTCAAGAATGTAGACAAGAAATTAGGACTTTGGCAATTGAAATAGTGTTGGAGCAACCCGTTCATAAGTGTCCTCGAATTCTATTGATTGGTAGCGTGTTTAGTGGATGTGTTCGGATCCCCCAGATTAGTCAAAATGTTACCTACTCCTCTTCTTTCTACGAGTGAATTCCATAATGCAAGTGCTCTCTCATAAGGAAAAGTTTCCACAAAATAACTGGATACATACAATCTTAGACAACTTTCTAAATTTCTATCCAATCTGTTACAAACTTTTGATTTTACAAAGGATAATGCATTGAATACCCTCTCATCTTCAACAGATCCCAGGATCATAGTTTGACATAGTTCATATAGTCGAAAATACTCACTCAAATTGTCTCGCAAAATACTGCTTGAATAAAGCTTCTTCCAAAGTCTTCTAATGGAACCATTTTCTTTTGGCTCATCCAAAAAACAAAATTGCTCTAGCATAGTCATGGAAAAATGTTGTGACTGAGAACTCAATAACTTCTTTTACAAAATACCTTCAACAAAAACATTGTTTATCTCTTCACACTTACATAAATGTTCCATTAGACTATTCATGTATTTTATAAATATATTACTAATGGACATTTCAATAACCCTCCAATTGTATTCCAAAACAGTGGATTGACAACTCCCATTGCTTCAAGTAATTTATCTTTTTGAATCATTCATGAATCTCTGTAGATAAATATTGAGAAATATTTTTCAATTTATTTTATGTGTCACATAATATTGTTTCATATAAATTATGTGTCACTCTTACTTCTTCCAACTCTGATCCAACCAAATCTACTCTTCTCTAAAAAGTGTGAAGTGGTATCTCTTTCCCATGAGCTATTATATATAGATGATCATTTATATTAAATTTTAAGTAGCAGCTTGGATTCTTTATATCGGTTAATGTATTCCAGCTTTCAAAAACAGGTCCTCGAAAACTTCCATCTAACAAATATAAACTATCTAGACTCATGCACACATGTTTTCTCAGTCGTATGAAGTCTGTTATGTAGATGCAACACTCTTGTGCATGCTTCATCAAAATATTGATCTCATTCAACATTGGAAAAATACCACATAATGTAAGTAAAGTTTCAATATTTGTTAAATGGTACAAAAATCTTTAGCTTTATCTACTTCCCTACGGTATTTATACATAAAACATATCAATGAAGGATATTCTTCAAATATTCTACAAGCAAGCTCATACATTGAAATCCATCTGGTATCTACATCTTTAAGAAGCTTTTTCCCATCTGTTAATCCAATTGTAAATTTTGAAATTCTAAAAAAAAATTGTACTTAAATAATATGCATGCAAGTCATAGATCAGCTCCTCCACTTTGGCAACACTTTTGAATGTGCTCACAATTTTATATGCCGATTCATTCTATGAGCCATGCAATGAATTGCAATCATATAGGGTGCAACAATTGTTCTGCGTAGTCTTACGCAAAGACCATTTTTTCCCCCTTGCATTATAATTGCACCGTAAGTTACAACACAAACTAACTTTGTTGTAATGGAAAAATCATCCATACCTGTTATATCCTTCAAACTTGACACCACCAATTTGTAAAGGTTTTTAGAATTGTAATTTTCACTCATTTTATGAATAGCTAAGAGATGGGGATTTCTTACTTCATTTGCAAAAGTATATACATGAATACAAACCCATGAAGTATTGTCCACCACTGTGACCTCATCAATTGAAAGTAAAATAAACTTTGCATTTTTAATAGCCTCTTTCAAATCCTCCTTTTCCACCAGAGCAAGACATTTTATAATTTCCCAATGATTGCTATCTGACCAATGTGATTGTGGAACATTTTGTAAGCCAATAACCTGATACAAAATTTTATTATCTGAGAAATCTGAAATGGGTCTTCCCTTTTTCAATATATGGAATACCATAGAAAATTGAATACTTTTGGAAAGCATTCCAGTCTCCTTAGCTTTGCCTATTTTTGCTACAATTGTGCCACATTTTTCATTTAGATTTTTCTAACTTTTTTGTTCTTTTCATACTCTTCGCATACTTTACATACAAGCGTCTTTTGCATTTTTCCATTTATGAGATCTTACTTTTGCTTTTGTAAAATATATATTTTCCCACATTGTTTTTCAATGGTGTCTAATTTGAGTTGCATTGTATGATCTTTCCCTTGTTTCCAACTACATATTTTACATTGACATTGAGTTGGAATATCATTACCATTTTTGGCTCCACAGGTTCAATAAAAGGATATTTGGCTGCCCAATCGAACCTAAAAGTCCTTCCTATTGTCCAGTTTGTCCTCTTTCTTCTCACATAATTTTTATTACTTTCTTCGACTTCAACTTGTGCATCTAGGTTCTCATCAGGAATATCTTGATCGTCACGTCTCCTTTTCTGGAAACATACATTGGAGTAGAAGCTTCCTCCGAGGTTGGTGTTGGATGAGAATTTGATGAGTCTTCTCCTAGTTCGATGTCATCAAGGGAACAAATGTTTTCATCAATAGGATCATCTCGAAAAATATTAGTTTTTGAATGTGTTTGAGAAATGTCTACATATAAAAGTGTTACAGAAATATAATATTAATTATTTATATGATTAATACAACTAAATAAACAAGAGTACAAAGAGTAAATACTCAATTTAATAAAGAGGAGTATAAGAAACATACAATATGGATTTTTTTTTTTGTAAATTAGTAGATAGTACATACCTATATTTTTTGTAGATCCCGACACAATATTCATTTTTATGTGTTGTCAAAATAGCCGAATACTTGTTACTCTTTTTTTGAAATGACAAAGAACCTTTTTACCCTGTTTTCCAGAATCCATGGATATGTCGTAGATATTGAATGAATGACGTAAAACTACAAGGATGGATGGTAAAGATTCAAACAAGAGGGGTAGGAGGGCTAAGAGGCTAGACGAATAGGGGTAGGACGAGCAAGGGTTGGGTGAATAGGGACATGATGGGCTAAGGGTTGGATGAAAAAGGTTGGATGAATTGATGTTGGATGGATTGAGGTTAGATGGATTGAATTTGGATGAATTGAGGTTGGACAGATCAAGGTTTGACGGATTGAGGTTAGATGACAAAAGTATTAAAGCAAGACGACAGTCACAGATTACAAAAAAGGTTGGATGGTCGTCTATGTATTATACCTCAGCGATATGTATAGTATTATACCTCGACGAATATGAGCATAATTTAATTCAAAACATTGGTGAAATACATGCATAAGTTCATTTCTAGGTGTAAATAGTAGGCAAAATGACCCATACAAATGACATGTAGACCGAAATGTTTGCGAATCGGGTGGCAAACCGAATGCTAAATATTCATAATTTCCAATTTCCAAAAACCCCAATATTCATAAGTTTATGAAAATTTGCCACTAACATTTTCCCTGCACCACTTATCAACACACCATGACTTATATCTTCTATGATCTAATCCATAAAACCATTGAAGACTACATTGATGATCTCTTAGTTAAATCGAAGCACAAAAGATACCATCTCATCATCCTCGATGTCATCTTTGCTGCCTTATTCAATACTTTTCTCGCCTTAACCCGACCAAATGTATATTCATTGTCATCAAATAAATTCATAGTCTCTAAGGTAGACTCCAATCAAGTATGCCACTTTATTTCTCAACTTTCAAACCATTGTTAGCCTTTTCACCATCTCCTCCGAAAGGATGTCCATTTCAAGTGGGATGATAATTGTTAAAAGGACTTTAAAGAACTCAAGAAATATCTCTTATCACCACGTGTGTTCACACCATGCAAGGGAGCCATTTTATCTATATATTTTTGCCATTGGTCATGCCTTAGGTGTTATGTTAGCACACCGAGATGAGTAGGGTAGGAGCAGACCATCTATTATGTAAGTCATACTCTTCATGAGTATGAAAATCATTACACCGAAGCAAAGAAGTTATGTTATGCCTTGTACTTCATGAATTTTAAGCTTCGTCATTATCTCCTTAATCATAAGATATATGTCGTCGCTAGTTTCAATCCTCTCAGAGCCATGCATTCCAAACCATATCACAATGATCTCATTACTAGATGGCTCATGCTTATGACTGAATTTAACCTATAATTCATGTCATAAAAATCCATCAAGGGTAAATTCATCATTGACCAACTTGCAAAGACTCCCCTCTTTAATAATCAACCATCTCATGAACAATTTCCCAACGAATCCATCAACACCATCGATTGAGAAAACACTCCTCTCAAAATGACACTCTTCTTCAACAATTTTAAGTGTCGGCATGGGGGAGGTGTCAGTATCATCATCATACCTCCTTGGGGGAATCCTATTCCTCTATCTTTTAAACTAATTTTCGAGTGCAACAACAAGGCTGAGTATGAGGTCCTCATTATGGGTATCCAAACCGATGTCATGATTGGTGTTCAAATCCTTGACATCTATGAAGACTCCCAACTTACCATCAATTGAATTTAAGGAACTTATCAATGTAAGAATGAAATTTTACAAAAATACAAAAACATCGCCAACTTCATCTAAGAAGCCTTTGATCAGTACACAATCCAAACAATTTCCCGTTCATCTAATAACTTGAGACACCATGGCTTCTCTTGCATCGCTTATCCCCTATCAACTGAAGATTCCAAGTTGTTTGTTGTTGTGCATAGACTTGATCAACCATCTCATACCAATGAACTCCCTTCTATTAATATTATTGAAAACAATCAATCAGATCTTTGGTACACTCAATTTTATGACTATCTTTCTCAAAGTGTAAGATTCCATCCAACCTATCTAAGAATGCTAAAAGATATTTTCTACAATGCGCTAATCATTATGTCATCATAGGTGACATCCTTTACAAACGTGGGTTTGATGGCCTCCTACTTCAATGCCTCAAATCTCATGAATCCACAAATTTATCTAAGAAGTCCACGATGACATATGTGGTGGACACTTCAATGGTTTGGTTGTTGCTAAGCGTGTCATACGAATGACTATTATTTACCTAACCTTAATCAAGATTGTTGCAAATACGTCAAGAAATGTGTCAAATGTCAACAACACTCCAACCTTACTCACATCCCGAGTCAGGATCTACAACCCGCTCAAGATTTATGGCCTTTCTCACAATGGGGACTTGAGCTTATTGGCCTCATCAACCCTTGTTCATCGCAGCAACATAATTCTATCATCACAATCACTGAATACTTCACAAAATGGGTGGATGTAATCCCCATCATCTCTACTAAAGATGATAAAATTGTTGACTTCATCCATCATCACATTTATTTGTCACTTGACATTCCTCACAAAATTATCACAGATAATGAAAAATATTTCAAAAAAAAAAAGATTCAAAACTTTATGACACCTATAACGCCAAGCCTATTTTTCATCTTCTTACCATCCACAAGCAAATGGTCAAGCAAAAGCCTAATAAAACACTAAAATAAATCCTCATGAAAATAGTCGATAAAACTGGAAGGAATTGGCATCTCTAAATTCCCTTCGCCTTGTGGGCTTATTAGACCATCTTTTAGACTCCTATAGAAGATACACCATTCTCATTAGTCTATGACACCAAATTCATTCTTCCTCTTGAAGTTCAAATCCCATCACTACGTGTGTCCCTCATAGAGTTCATCTATGATGAGGATTATCATTAAGAGAGTCCATCACAACTAGAACCTGTTAGACAAATGTCACCTAACAACCCTTGAACGTCATCATGTCTATCAAGAATGCATCAAAGATGCCTATAACAAACACCTTAAATAACATGACTTTAACGTTGGAAATTTTGTTCTCAAATAAAACCAACACGTTGTTAACATGGAAAAGAGCGAACATGGAAAATTTGTTCCAAAGTGGTTTGGACCATACATTATCACTCATAAATATGGATATGGATCTTTTTGTTTAGCTTCCCTTGATGGTAAACCTGAAAAGGAGCCTCTCAATGCACTACAATTACGATCATTCTATTGTTAGTCTATCAAATTATGAGACCTTAGTCAAACTATGATCTCCCCTTATTAGCTCACACACCCTATCACTCTCGTAATGATATGGAATCATGTGGTCTTCCATCAACATACTTGTCAAAGCCTTAAATATGGGCATCATGGCTCTTCTCATAGCATATTCCTCATGGACAAGTTCCTTGTTTATTGCTAGGGAACCCCACTATCATTACTCCACCATCCCTATATCTCATCCTGATCAACACAAAAAAGATATATGTGTAGCTCACATGCACACTTATCTTATCCCCTTCTAATGGTTACCCAGGATACCCTTAGCTCAAAAGTCACAAATATCTATGGGATGTATTTAATTAAAATATAGACCGATCCCTCGAAGGATGGATATCAAAATAAATCATATCAAATAAATTTGTAGACCACTCCCTTGAAGGATGACTACCATCAAAATAAAGTCAATAAAAATTATAGAACACTCCCTTAAAGGATGGCTACCCAATCAGATTACATATCCAAAAAGGACTTCCTACATCGATCAGTCCTCTTGTTAAAACAAGGCTTCCCGCACCAATTAGCCCTCATGTCAAAATCAAAGAAAAATAACATCATCCTAGGAAAGCTTCCGCATCGATAAAATTTCCCATCACATGTAAGATTCTTGTGTCAATTGGATTTTTAAATATAAAGAGTTGGGAAAATTGTAGGGAACTATCACAAAGAACCCGTTTTCTTGTGCTCGATACATACACACTTTATCTATGTCAAAAAATATGGATACAATGACCCCATATCTATCTATGATCTTAATATGACTAACCATTGTAATTCATATGTTAACATCTAATATAAGGTCGTATGTGTAGTATTATACATTTGAAATTAGTTTACCATCACACAATATATATATCTAGGACAGTGAAGAAACACAATTTCCACAATAAAGTTCTTACCCATTTACATTGCATGAATCATACAACAAGATCATCACTTGTCACAACAACATTAAAATCATATTATAACATAGACATTTCAAATTTAATCATATATTCTAAATACTTTGTCATAACACATCATATCTTAACAAAGTCAATAGTCAAATCACATCAAACACATCTATATCCATCACATTGTAAGACTCACAAAACATAATTGAAAATTAAAAAATCATATATATATATATATATATATATATATATATATGTATGTATGTATGTATGTATGATGTATGTATAAAAAAATGATACATCATCACGGGTCTCAAAATCTCATGTATCAAAAAAATATATCATCCAAAAATGGCTTCAAAAGAGCCTCATACATCAAAACCATATCTATACATCTACTGAGTAAATTGGAGTCCGTCAAACACACACTCCCACAACTCCCCGCAACACCAATGGACCTCTATTTGGTCCTCTTCTAAGACCTCCCTCCAAACCCCATGGTGGTTGTCCAACACTCACAACACTACCTGATGGTGTTGCCCAAGTCTTCAGGCTAAATACACTGCAAAGTGAGGCTCATCTGGTAGACTCCGTCATACTATTTCCTTATAGTATCTCAGCTCCTCATACAACGACTAGTAGTTTTCCATATCCAAACTACATCGTGGCCTCATTTGACCATTAATTTGAGCTCTTGCTACCTATAGCTCATCTCCCGAGATAGAAGGACCTACCACTCCAAAGGCCTTTCGTTAGGCCTCTCTCTGCTGATGGTATCTATCCCTTTCATTTATAGCCTGTATAGTGGTGAGATATTGAATCAACCCATCTCTCTCAGCCTACTAATGCATCCTTCTCGGCCTCTAAATGATCCACAAGTAGCCTCCAACACTATCACCCTATCCTCCTCATCTTCTCCCCAAGCATTACCACCATCCTCTGGAGGTGTCACCTCTACATCGACTCGCACCCACCTCTCAACCCCATCAAACTACCCTTACCACCATGTAGTGAAGGCCTAAGTCACATCGACATCATCATCCCCTATCAATACTCCATACGCATCCACCCTCACATGACCCCCTCCTCGTCTCGCATATTCATTGCCTCTCTAACAACTAATAGTGCTACATCTATATTTGTATCATCCCTTTGGTAGGCCACTACTATCTCTGACACATCTTGTGGCAAACCAAATTACCGTCGACATCGCCAAATCGGATCAACTCCTACTCACCCTCCCTCTGCCCTCGTACCCACCTATCATGTTGCATAGCCACCAACTCCCTCACTATATCGAGCCATACTGGGAAACCTATATAAGGCCTCTAAATAGCATTTATGCCCCTGTAAACCAACTATGAGCTTCAGAGTGGTCCTCCCCCGAATGGGCCCCGTATCTCGCAAAATCTTACCTCTACGCATGAAACCTACTAGATAAAGTAAAGTTTCCCATAAATCCCAAAACATTACTCTCGGGTGCTCATACTCCCAACACTCTAGTAAAAATGATACATCAATCTTGAACCTCCATCTAGTGCTTTCTAGGACCATAACTCACTATACACTGTGTGTCAATAATGTAGGGGCCAAAGAAAACATTGTCTTGTGTACTAACATATTGATTACATTTAATTTAAATTAAATATAATATTTCGAGTAACTAATGTATGAATGTTAAGGTGGTAATAATGACACAAGCAAACAAACATGTAAAGTATAAAACCCTAAGTAAGAGATAGAGAAAAGAAGACTTAGTTGATATACGTGCAATCTAGAAATGATCTAAGTAGGGAGAAGTGTTGAACAAGATGTAAGCAGTGTCATATCTGACCTTTGTAAATTTTGGAGCTCACGAACAAGGTTGAGCAGGGGTGTTTGGGTGTTGATGATTGGATATAGGCGCCTGTGACTACACAAATGCTCTAGATTTGGTTTTTGTTGTGTCACAAGGGTGTCACAATTATTCCATGTTGATTGCACGATGTTTGCACTATGATCACCGAAGGTACCTGTAACCTACAAAAGAGAAGTTCACTGCGCATAAGGTCGTAAACCACATCAAACCTAAAAAGGAAAATTTAGAATGGGGAGTCAGACTAACCCTACTGTCACCCCAAGAGTGAACTTACAACCAAGTGTTATACTACATCTCATACTCCATGTAGTTTTGGTGTGTGTGTGTAAAAATTTTGCCCTGGGATGCCCTTGTGCAAGATGCACTTAATAACGAGTTAGATTTGCTCAATGATGTGGATGTGTGGATGGAATATAATAAACTTCCCCTTCCTATGTTGTGTATGCAACCCTTGTCCCTTTAATGGATGCTAGATGGATGCCTTGGAGTGCTTTTGGTGCCTTTTGAATCCAAGCTTAGGTGATAATAGTAATGCTTAGTGCTTGGTCATTTATTTTGAACACATAACTATGTATTTGTTAGGAAATATATCTTAGTGCTCCATTTCTATGTATGGGTGAATAATAATTACATGTGTAATTATTATTATGGTAAATAAGTAAAAGTGCATTTACTATGTAAATGTAAATAGTAAATGTAAAATGTGGTTAGTATGTGGTAAGTTAGTAAGTTAGAATAATAAAACAATTAGTATTGTTTTATTATTATATTGGTGAGAGGTTGAAACCATACGGGTGTATGGTTGTATATGAAGACAAATGTTGTTGTGAGGATTGTTATTATACATCTCCTATATAATGGAGTGTAATGAAATAGTGAATTAATAAAAATATAATATAGAGTTGTTGATTTCAATTATTATTCTGTGTAGCTATTTCATGTAATATGTGTATTAGATCAGAGTAATTTCTACATTTGGTACCAGAGCAGGTTAAATCTGTCTCAAAGAAGATCTCGTAACTTTTTTTTCGCGATCTGGGTTTCTCCAAAATTTTGCACGTGGAACGATCGGTTATACAGAAGCTACAGTAGAAATTTCAGCAAAACCTAGTTCGTAGTTTGGGAGAAACGTGCAATTTACTATACAACACATTGATCACTGCTTTTTTTTTTGAAGAAATCAGAGAATCAAAGGTAATTCAAATCTACATTCAATTTTTTTGGATATTTAGATTCAATAAAATGGATACACCATTAGATAAATTTAATGGGTTGAAATTCCATACATGGAGAGTAAAAATCTAGATGCAGTTAATGAATAAAAATCTATGGAGGATAGTAGATGGAAACGAAAAAGCACCTACAAATGTAAGCAAAATTGTAGAATGGGAAACTAGAGATGAACAAATAACAAATGAAATTGACTATAATTATGAATAATTTCTATACTAAGTGAATTTCTTGGAGGAAGGAGGCACAGGAGGTTGGAGGTCATTCAGCGACCTCTCGTCACCACCAATGACTGGTCGGTCGTATCAGTATGGTGATTATTTTTTTATACAGTGTGTTCCTATTGTTTCTTTGTGTTTCTGGAAGAGTGTTTGGTTGCAGTGTTCCTATTGTGGTTTGTAGAATAAAGGAAATTTCACATTGAGGGGGGAACATGATCTCAATGTTCCATTTCTAGTTTTCTATATTTCTGGTATTTTTTATATATGAGCAACAGATTTCAAACAGAATTTCCTATGTTATTCCTGCAGTGAGATGTGATGAGGGCTAAGAATAATACTTGGCATATCATGATGTGGTTGTAGGTAAACCACTTGAAAACCTTCATTTTTAGTTTGTGGTACACCACTTATAAAACCACCATTTTGGTTGTTGGTAAACCCTATGTAAAACCATCACCCTTTTGGTTTGTGGTACACCACTTGTAAAACCACCATTTTTGGTTGTTGGTAAACCCTATGCAAAACCATCACCCTTTTGGTTTGTGGTAAACCAGTTGCAAAACCATCATTTTCGGTTTATGGTCAACCTTGTGAAAAACCATCTATTAGGTTTATGATCATCCTATAAAATCATCAGATCATGAAAGTAAGTGCAAGTACAAAGGCAAGTTTTCCCATGTTCGCACTAAGGGGGGGAATGTTAGGAAATATATCTTAGTGCTCCATTTGTATGTATGGGTGAATAATAATTACATGTGTAATTATTATTATGGTAAATAAGTGAAAGTGCATTTACTATGTAAATGTAAATAGTAAATGTAAAATGTGGTTAGTATGTGGTAAGTTAGAATAATAAAACAATTAGTATTGTTTTATTATTATATTGGTGAGAGGTTGAAACCATACGGGTGTATGGTTGTATATGAAGACAAATGTTGTTGTGAGGATTGTTATTATACATCTCCTATATAATGGAGTGTAATGAAATAATGAATTAATAAAAATATAATATAGAGTTGTTGATTTCAATTATTATGTCGTGTAGCTATTTCATGTAATGTGTATTAGATCAAAGTAATTTCTACAGGTATTTATATGATTCCCTTGTTTGAATCCCATAATTGACAACTGGAAGGCCAACCCATAAGTGAAAAATATGCCCAAAAGATAAAAGAGACCCAAAAAGAGTGAGTAAGGTAGAAAAGGGTCAAGGGTGCCTAGAGGGGACATGAGCGTTTGGGCATTGGTGTTTGAAGCCATAAAAGATAAATAAATAAAGTTTCGACTAGGCTATAAGGTTTGTAAGACCAAAATAGAAAATAAGAAACAAATAAAAGAGGCCAAATATAGTCATCAATTACTAGTTTTGTTGCTTAGGAATCATGTAAATGATATTATGCTCGAGGACCTATAAATCTACCCAAGTGCTTGATTTTGTGTCTACACATATCCATTACCACCCCTGTCAACATCCATGAAAATGCCCTCCACATTTGAATCAGTAAGGCGCAATGCACCTGATCCCCATCATCATCATTATAACCAATGCCCTCCCCTCCTCATCATCACCTTGAATAGGTGATTAAACAAAATATGAATAAAAGCTATAAAAATGCTTAATCTGATTGTTATTGTAGTTGTAAATGAATAAACAAATAAGTACAACAAATGACCCAAGTAAATTAAGCTAGAAAATGTGAAACCCTAGTTATAATGAAGGGATAGAATGACTTAGTTGTTTTGTAAAGATCCTAAAGGTGCACAAAGTGGAAAATCAAGCACAAACTATCACACCGAAGCTCGAAAAATTTAGATATGGAGGAATATGTTAAACAGGGGCACTGAAAGGGGCAGGGCGCTTACGAGTACCACTGACCTATAGTAGGCACATGTGATTGCAAAATGCTAAAAAAACCATCTTTGACTAGTCACAAGGTGTTCGCTTAATCTTCACCTTTGGTCACTAGAAATCTGCAATGAAATAATGACCTACAAAACCCTCAAAGAGACATCAAATCCTAAAAAGAAAAATGCAAAATGAGGGGTCGATCGTCTCGCCTATCAAACAATTAATCTTACTATCGAGCACCGCACTACATTTCAAACCCAATGTATTTCTAGGTGTGTGTGTAGAATCGTGCCCTAGGTGGCTCTTTGTGTGTTGCACTTGATAGCGAGCAAAGTAACTAGATGTAGATAAATGCAGTATATGTGTGCATATAATAGAATGGACTCCCCTCCTATGAAGTGTATGCAAAATAATGCAGTCCTTTGTCCTTGAATGGATGTTTGAATAGCCTTTGGATGTAACCACAAGTGGTGATAGCTAATTCTTAGTGTTTGGTCGACATCACCTACCTCTACACATGTGGGTCGCGTCACTCTCTGTGCACCTTTCGACAACCTCCATCACGATCAAGTACACTAGAAAATATCAAACTAGGGCTCTCCTAGATGTTTTAATCTCAAAATAGTAATTGTACCAAATGAGTTTTTGAAATCACTTTATATAGCATTTTTCTTGCCGCGTACCCAATCACCAGCGATTCATGTAATCGTCGATGATTCCGTCTCGAATCACCAATGTCTCTATCATGATCCCTCGATCTCATCAAACCATCATTTTCATCATTCCTTGTCAAAATAACACATTTTTCTATAACATGATTCCTTTTCGGGCCATATGTCCCTATACGAAATCAAAGTAGCAATTAATTTATATCGAGTCTGCCTTTGTAGCTATTCGGGAAATTATTCCCCTGTTGTCGTTCGGTCATATGCCTATATGACATGAACCCATTGGTTCCTCTATCATTTGACTTCACGGTCCTATAAGCCCACCTTTGTGGCAACATCCTTTATCAAGCCTATGTATCATGATACATCATGGATATCATACCCATTCGGGATCATTTCTTGTCAGAATCGCTTTCCTATGAGTCATATGTTTATAGGTTGAGAACCCATTAGTTCCCTTATCACTTGACTCTCTGGTTGCACCAAGTCCACCTTTGTGGCAATTTGCTTTCATGCCTAGTCTTGGGGCATCTTAAATCAAAACACACCATCATACAAACCTATCTCATCCAACAACATTCATCAAACCAGTGATCATTGCACTTCATCACAATGACCCCAAGTTTGAGGGGGAATCACCTATCCAAACAAATCAATTATTTCACTTGTTTTTTGTCCGGTGTCTCTGCTTAGCACAAACCACTTTACAAAAAGGGGCAAATATAGACACCAGTGTTTTTGGCACCCTAGGTAACACGCCTACATTCCTCACATTCATATACTTATCCTAAATCACATTTACCCCTCATAAAAACTATTTACCTATCCTATTTACTCACCCTAAACCTCCCTAACCATCTACCACCCATCCTAACCCATTTTTATCCTAACATCCTAACCCATTTTAATCCTAAAATCCTAACCCCCTAAACCCCCATAACCTCTTCCTAACCTTTTCCCTCATCCTTATACCCAAAAATCCCATTTTAGAAGTGGTTAAAACTACTTCCAAGCGAGTTTCTCCACTTTTACCGGAGCACTGTGGTAAAAGAAACACCAAATTCCTTGTTTGAGGATCCGAAGCATTGCGGTGAAGCTTTGTCTCATTAAAGAACTAAATGACATTGTCACGAACATCCAGACATCCTCAACATCCCTGTCAAGCCATCATACGCTCAACAATCTCTTGTAAGCATTTGTAGCTCTATCCAGTCCATTTTCACATTAAAGGTAATCAAATTTGTGTCTATTTTTGTCTTCACTTTATTAGAATATCATATATTCGCTAAATCAATTATCTTAAGTCTTTGTTTATGTCAAAATCTTTCTTCTATCATATCAACTTTTACACAAAGTAATCGCTAGTGATTCGTCGAATAACCAACGATTCTACTTGAATCACTCATGGTTCTGTCATTTCATCATTCTACCACATTTTCATACTTTCAGAGTATTTCTTCAATTTATTTTGGCCTAATATGTCTTTTTGAAAGATGTGTCCTTTGTAGATAACTTGATTCCAAGTGCATCACACCCCATTACTAGTATATACGATCTTCGATTATGCAAAGTAGCCCTTTGTGTAGTGCCAGTTTGATATCTCACATGAGCTTAGCTTGTGTGACCTATACTTGACACCTTAGATCGAGGACATCGAGGAATAACTTGAAATCATACATGAAATATAAGACGTTGTAGAACAAGCTTGGTTCAACTATTTCTTAGACTTTGAGCTCGCTACAGCCCTAGCTTGGGCCACCTACAACACGAGTAGGATCTCTCCATCCCTCTTAAATTATAATCTTATTGTCATTATCTTATTTCATTATCATATCACTTAATTGTAAACATGAGTTGACACCCTTCAAGGAAGCCCTTTGGATTTTGGGGATTGGCCTTTGCTGAACAACTCATTTAATCATTATCTAATATCTATCTTGTTCAACTATCTTTATATACAAGTCCTCTTGCTCGGTGGAAAGGAGGAGTCTTCGACATTGTTCATGTATCCCATCATCCCGACATTACGTTTGTTGGTGCAGGTATTGGTAAAACCTTCTTTATTTAGAGTTTTTGGTATTTCAACAAAATAACGACTAACAAAAAAATCACCATAAACAATGACCATAGACAAAAATGTGGAAAGAGGGGAATTGAATTCTCCCATGGATATAACAAGATAAGGTGTCTCCATAGTAAATGAATCATGCATATGATCTTAGAAAGTGAGAGCATTAGGAATCATTGTCGAATCGGCGTACGGTGCTCTAACTTGTGATGAGGAAGGTGCAAAGAGAGATGTAACATTGGAAGTATTAAGCATATGATCAATAGAAGTGCATCGAGAGTGAGACATAATGGAAGGAGTATCATGTATGCTAATAGAATATTAATATTTTAAATCAGTATCACTAGGGTGCATCTTAAGAGGAGAAGGATGTGCAATGCAAGTACTATCATCAACATCATGTACAAGGGGAATATCATAAGGAGTAGCAACATCAGGTGTGGAATCTACTATAACAGTATCCATGGAAGAAGGTGTAACAAGGGCATTATGTGTTATGGTAAGGGTAGAAATAAGTATATGCATAGTATGTAACCAAGGATGACCTATAAGGATATTATAAAGAATATTATGAGGCATAACATGACATAAAACATCAAGAGTGTAAGATCCCATAGTAAGGGGAAGAGAGATTGTGCCCAACACTTGCTTAGGTGTATTATCAAAGCCACAAATACAAAGAGTAGATGGATTGAGATGAGTAGCAAAAAGTCCTATTTGATGGAGAAAGGAAATATTACATACATTAAGACCAAATATAAGATCAACTAGGACATACTTAACAAGGAGATTACAAAGTTGAACTTGGATATAGAATGGGGAAGCATTGGAATCAAATATATGGGAAGTCATGAAAGATATGATAATGGACATGTAAGGAGTGGGTTCACCAAATGATTTAATAAAATTTAAATCTAAATAAGGAAATTGTTGATCGAGATAAATATAACAAGATTACTTAAGAAAGATCTAACTATATAAATACGAGTAAGAGTGATAAATAGGGTTTGTGGAATGAATCAACTTACCTCCGTAGGCCTAAATCGATTATGGGATGGAGACTGATCTAGAAGGGTATATTATGAAATGTGTCAACTTTGTCTCGATGTTGGAATATGATGATCTCCGGGATAAGAGCACCGAGAATGGGACAATGTCACACAGGCACTAGCGTTTGTTCTAGGCATTGGTGTTTGTCGGATAGATTCAATCTTGGTTTTTTCTATATTGCTTCTTGTTTGCTCGATGTAGGCCGTGTCAAGTTTTCTCAATCACTCCTGTAATTACAAAAAAACCCTAGCTACCGCACAATACTCAAGTGCACATTAGATGAGTAAAAATATGCATATTTCCTTCTTTAGGACATGTTGTTGCATCTAATTTGGTAGCTCAAAGAGCCTCTTTATCGATCATAAGAAACCATTTTCCATGGCCTCTAACCTAATGGATGCATTTTGTGGGTACTAAAGTGTCCATAGTTTTGTGTCCCTTAGCTCCCCTCATGCCCTATGGAAGTAAATGAAGTGTATTCAGATTTGTATGCCCATAGATTTAGGGCTCATATTGAGGACATCTATACTTCCTTCTACCCTCCACTTTATAAGGAAATGTATGAAGCATTGATGACAAGGGACTATGAAAATGTGCTTAAATCTATCATATAGATGATATTTGTTTCCTTTTATCCTAGATACATTGTAATAATGGTTGAAGGATTTCTCACACCACCACTACAATTACCTTACTATGTGCCCGATTAATTAGTGAGCAATAGGTTACATATCAAATTTGTAATGGCATACCGGAAAATGTAAGGAAAAGAAACTTAGAATTCACCCTCCTTTGTCAATAACAATGGGATGCAAGGAGTTCAAAATATGGCCAGATCTTAAAGTTGCAGCTTCCCACCACAACTCTTTCAACTTGCCCCAACACCCCTTGAGGAAATATGATTCAAGGAAGAGAGTTTGCAAAGCATTTGGAATCACTCAAGGGGAAAATTAATTTTGCATATGCCCATGAGGTTGATGTCATGATGTCATTAATTGGGTATGGATTACTCAAATAGATGATAACCACATCAACCTCATCCAAGAAATCATGAAGACCACAAGAGTAATTCCTCCCCCAAGAGGAATAATCAAGAGGGAATTCATAAGGAGAGGGGTGTAGACACAAAATCTATGCACTTGGGTAAATTTCTAGGACCTAAAAACATGCTAGCATTTACATGATTCCTAAGCAAGAAAATTAGCGATCGACAACTCCCTTTGGCCTTTTAATTTTGCCTTATGTACTTTTATTAGTTTTATACATCTTGCACTCTTGTCAAGATTTGATTGTTTTATTTTTCTATGGCCTCAGACACTAGCACTAGGCGCTCATGTCCGCATTTACCTTTTTATTATCCTTTTGGACCCCTTTCACTTCTTGATTACTTTTTACTACTTTGGGTTGGCCTTCCAGTTGTCAATTACAAAATTTAAACAAGGGAATCATATAAATACACATTTATGCTTTCAAAATAAAGGACCAAGCACTAGCATTATCTACTATCACCTAAGCTTGCATCTAAAGGCACAAAAGCACTTCAAAGCATCCATCTAGCACACTCATTCAAGGGACAAGGGTTGCATCATTTCTACATACACAACATAGGAGGGGAAGTTTATTCTATTCCATTACACACATTTACATCTAGAGCATTCTAGATTTAGCCTGCTATCTTAGTGCAACTTACACAAGGGCATCCTAGGGCATCATGATAGACACACTCACACATAACTACATGGAGTCCGAAATGCGGCAAAGGCAACACTCAGTACTAGTTGACTCTTTGGGTTACCATTGAGGTCAATCGACTCCACATTTTTCATCTTTTTATTAGATGTTATGTGGTTTGTGGACATGTGCAGGTAGATAACTTATTATTCATGTTACAATTACATTCGGTGATCAAGGAGTGAAACCATAGCGATAAACGAAGACTAACAACGGCGAATCTTCTCCTATACACAATAGACCGGATCCAAATCATTCACATAAACACTAGCACCGTAAGCGAACACTAATGCCTAGATGTTCATGTCCTCCCATGGACACTCGACTGCATCATTTTGAGTTCCATAACCTCCAGTTTATAGTGACAACACTCTCTTTAGTCTATTTCAACTATTCACCTACCCAGATCACTTCCAAACTGCTAGGAAATTAGCTAAGTCACTTTATCCCCTCCTCTTGCTAAAGGTTTCATATTTATACATGTTTGTTTACTTGCATATTACTATATATTAGCACATGTACATAATTCATTATAATAGTTACTCTGTAATTAGATTAATTCCATTTATATTAAATCAAGGTGCACTATTTATATGGAGCCACCAAATCAGCCTCAAGGTCCTAGCTCTTCCGCCCCTTCTCCATAACCAAAGAAACAAGAAATATCCCGAGAAGTCCAAGAGATTCTCCCAAAACTAGTTGAAGACCCTTCTTTAGTGGCATATGACTTATCCTCTTCAGACGATGAAGCCATATAGAAAAGCAAGTGAAAATATTGTAGCTCGAATTGAGGAAGAGGAAGAACAAACCCAAGCAAGTCCATATCAAATAACCCTTGCCAATATTCCTCCACCGAGCCTCAACAATACTAGGTCAAGCAGATTATGATCACTCGTAGGGAACAACTATATTGGGTGGCCTAAGAGGAACCCCTAATCAACATAGAATTCAACCCAAGGAAGGGAACCTTAAGAAGGGTGACAAGGAAGAGAATGTCACCCAATAGGCCATTATATGGCATGAAACATCTAAGGATCTCTTCTCCCTCACCAAGAAAAGAAAAACCAAGGGCTCTCGGGTGGCACAATATCAAAAGCACCCAACTTCCTACATCAAGGAACCAATAAAAGTAGCAATGGAAATGGTGAGAGGAATGTTGGCTAGAACAGAGAGCTTAAGACACAAGGCAAGGCCACATTCCCTAAGAACATTGCCTTTGATGTGGAAGAATCCTTTCTTAGTCTATATGATTTAATTAAGGAAAGCATCGACGCTTAAGAAAAAGGGATAGGATTTCTCCGGAAAAACCAACACGCCATTGATAAGATAAACATCATCAAAAGGATGCTAAGAGTCATGGCCTAGGCCATTGAAGAAGGAATATGTAAAAATCCGCCATAATTACCATGGATGATATTGTCATATATCAAGCATATGACAATTATACAAAGGAGTCTTTAAAGGAGTGGGAAGAGTAAATGAGTATATTACCCTCGCAGATTTATGATGTTGTCTAAAGGGAAGTCAACTCTTTTAGGAAGCAACTCTCATGGGGGTATTCAAATAAAATCAAGATGTAGTATATATGGGAGAATTTATTGAGTTTCTCAAACAATTCATGACTCATTTTCATAAGAATATTACATAAGCTAATGAAGTAGAAGCAATCAAGTCATTGAAATTATTTCCCAAACTCGGGAGAAGGTTTGGAAAATAAAAACCTTAAAGGAAATTACAGGAAAATCAAGGATTCTTAGAAGACTATGTTAGAAAAGGCTCTAAACTATTTAGGAAGCCTATAATTGACCTCACAAAGCTTGATGAGGACTACAAAATTTGCAGAGAAGCCTTGATATTAGTAGGAAAGAGACCCACACCAAATAATCCATCCCAAGAGGGACCCACTCCAATTGATCAAGCCCAAGAGGAACCTATGGTTAAGTAAGAACATGATTGGTTCTTTAGAGTATTTTGTACTCTTAATGGCATGTTAGCCTTCCTCTCAATGTAATCATCCTAACAAGAATTAGTTAGGATATTTTATATAAATTTAATTATATCTTTGTAATATTCCTTTGATTTTATTTAGTCATCACTTAGACATGGTGGTGGAATGAGGCCCTTAATTGTATAAATATGTATGCTCTGGTTTTGAAAAGGAGGTGAAATTTTGATAAATAAATGCAAGCTATAAAATTGACTCATGGAAGTTGAAGTTGTCTTTTACTCGTCTTCATTTTACTGTGAATTTCTATTTACAAAATTTATTGATATTTGAATTGTGACTATTTTTTCCTTTTGATCTTTAAATTGTGTCATTTTTAGTTTAAATGAGGCCACCTTGGTAGATTGTATATTGGATTGATAAAAAAATGTGCATAAAAAAATTAAATGATATATTCAAATTATAGTTTGTTTGTTTCTAACTCCTTTGAATATCTGCACCATCAACATATAGATTTGAGTATGACTAAATTTGATGTTCTTGGTAAATAAAAGGGAAACATGTAATTTCTTATTGATTAGATATCAGTTTCTTGAAGCCCAAGTTTATAGAATTTTCTTTTCTCTCGACCTTTCTTTATTTTCGAGTTTCTTTTGAGCAAAAACCCTTTTTATAGATTAAAATTAGGACTTCCTTGAAAGATAAATTTGGTGAAGAAGGTGCATGGAGTGGCTGGAAGGAGTCAAAATCTAGAAAAAAATCTCCATTGATCTAACAGATCAATGCCCCCACCTTGTGCACCGAGTCATCCAAGTGACTCTAAAGCAAGGAGGAAATAAAAGTTTGTCATTCTCCTCCTTTGGTATGTAGTCTATGTACATCAATTGGGACAAGAGAAAATTTCACGCTAGAAGGAGGGCCAAAATATAAAAATCTAAAATTCTTGGCATATACTTTGAACATCGATGTTTTCGCTAAAAGTTCTTTGTATTTAATAGTCGTTAACATTGTGCATATATGCTGAATTTACCAAGAATTGTGACTAGGTCTTTCTCTTATACTTTGGGATATCCCATATATCTTTGGATTCTCATAGGAAACCATGCTCTGATAAAGGAAAATACAAGAGTCTCAAGGCCTTTCTAAGTGATCCTAGGGCTAGTAAGCCACCAATTCCTCCCAAACCAAGCAATCCTTCTTCTACTATAGTGACCACACTGGCCTTGTTTTCAAGATATCCCATTAATATCCCTTGTGTTGTCCATGATTTACTAATAAATCCAAATAAATGCCTCCCTATCTTTGACCCGACCATCAATATCTCTATTGAGGAGCATATTAGAACATTCAAATCATCTCTAAGACTACTAAATGTAACACATGAGGATGTGGCCTATAGAATCTTCCCATTTTCTCTCATAAATACAACATATGATTGGTTCATGAATCTACCAGAGGAAGCAATATCCAACTGACAAGATTTCCATAGTATATTTGTTGCCCAGTTTGAAAGAATCACTAATCCAATAGTCCTATATCAAAGGTTCACCACCCTGCAAAGAGATGTCTAATAACCCATTATAGATTTCAATACTAGATTCTAGAATATTTACAACATAACCACCCAACCATACAAACCCACATATGACTTGGCACTATAAATTTATAAGAATTCCTTAGATCCTATGACCTCATTTTTCCTGAGAAGGTCTCAAAACATCACTACCTTGACAGTGCATATGTGAAGCTATCCAAATTGATGAACAAATGCACCCTCAAGGTATTTTGCCTTTCCTTCCCCAAATCCACATCTATATTAATTTTCTTGGGTTAGTCAAAACATGTCAAATCTTATACAGACACTAGTTCTAAATGCTCCACTTATCAATTACAGCCCTAAATCAACAACAAGGCTTAACTAATTCTACACCCTTCATTGATACACAAACAAATGATAGTCAATCACGATACATGTTACAAGTACTAACTCCCAAGTACCAAATCAAGAGAATGCAAAAGGAGAATTGAATTCTATCCAAAGAATAGTTAAAAAACTAGGCCAAGACTTCCTAAGTCTACAGAGGCAAATAGGTAATATAGGGAAGGTAACCCAAGTAGAAATTACAGTTATCAAAGGTACAATAATAGACCCTTCAAAAAAAATAACAACAATCAAGCATAATATTCTAAAAAAAAATCTATAGATAATTTTTAGTAAAATTGCATTACCAAATTGGTGCATAGTCCATAATATAGCTAAACATGGTGAATTGGATTATGTTGAGTTTTTTCATGCATTTTAAGTCTTTCAAAATGAGTTAGATAACTATGAAATAATTCCAAATACCAATGACATTGCTCACCCATCTAATGATACAAAACCCATGGCACCACCATGATGGTGGAGACCTATTGTTTTCCCTTGCATGAGGTAATGAGACAGAAGAGAACACATATGAGGTACATGTGTTGCAACAATACTAGAAGGGAAATCATGCATTGAGGAATATGTCCAACAACAATCCTCCTCCCCCAAAAGGAAATGATCCTCATCTATAAGAAACTGCTTTAGGTATTTCTAAAACCGATTCTAATATTTTAAAAGACAAATAAAATTAATGCAAATATTACTTTGCATGAATAAGCTTATGTCACATAATAAAGAGATTTATCGTCAAACCGAAAATTCCTCTCATGCTAATGTTGCCTTATAAAAAATCAAAGTATAAGATCATGTTATGTCAAAATTACAACACCCTTGATTTCTTGTGATTTATGTGTGATGCAATCATTATAACTTGCATAACATGGGATTTCCTTACAATACAAGACCTCAGTAGGATAATCCTCCGGAGAAAGCCGACTTCTTCTCCTAACCTAGTGCCAACTTCTCCAAAGTGCAGAGAATGGAAAACTAATCTAATCCTACCCTAATGTTTTCCAAGGAGACATGGATAGAAGAATACATAAAAGTAAACCTACTCTAAGGGAAGGTGATGCACTAAGAAAGGGTGAGACAATCTGAGTGAGTGAAAAATAGGGAGTAAACAAAGTGGGAGAGGGAAGGTGGAGGCGCCACATTTTAAAATAGTATTCAATTCCCTATATTCATGAAGCACAACAAATTATAGATCTGCAAAGAGATAGATATATGCACAATATACCTGCAAATATAATGGAAGGCAAAAGATGCAATGTCATACAAGCTAGGCAAAAATAGCCACAAAACATGAATTTTATTGCTAAAAACATGCACAATCCATTACAATATAGGCACAAGGCAAGAATCCTTTACAAAATGCCCAAATTCGAGGCCTTTAGCTCACAACAACTTTGGAACAATTTTGACAGAGTTCCTTTGCATCTCCTCTCAAAATGAGGTGGATTTTACAATATATAGGCAAATTTTGCCACCAACCTGAAAAGATGCATTAAAGAGGTATGGGGAGCCATACAATTTGGTACTTTTCTTACACAGTAGTCATGGGTGCCATACCTCATTAAATCTGGTTGTTGAGATGTCATTCACCCACCTACCTTCGTTTGACATGTGACCCGTCCATCCAAGTTGGGGTTGGAAGGACGTCTAACCCCACTATCTGTACTGACCTCTTCGAGCCACAAATGACCGACTGCAGGCCGTCCCTTATATCTGGGTTAGATAAGCTGTCTAACCATGACCCATATAATTTGTGAGTAGGTTTTCTAACCTCATTTCCAACCAACCTTGGGGGTTAGATGACCGTCTAACTTGCAGGTCATACATCCTCATGACAACTTCCCAACTTGATGATCGTCATCCCGACACCATGGGTCGTCAAACCTTGAGGGTTGGATGGCCGTCTACCTCTTCCCGTACAACCGATGGGGCATCCAACTTGGATCCGTCTAACTCCGGGACGCCGTATGATGTGCCAACCAACAGCAGTCCCACATGGTCGCCCAACTTGGGGTTGAATGACCGTCCATCATGTGTCGCACGGGGTTGGATGATCACCCAACCCATGGGTCATCTAACCCAACCATCCAACCAGGGGGTTGGACGACCATCTAACCTTGTTGTCTGACCTCCACCCAACCAGTGCGCTAATGAGCCATCTGTCCAACTTGGTGCCCATCCATCCCGGGTTTGACGGCCATCCAACCCTGAGGTTGAAAGACCATCTATCCATGGACCATCTACACCGGCCAACCTGGTTGATTCCACAAAAATCCCGACCACCAATTTTATCATTCTCTGCGGCTCACCATGATTTAAGATCAACTCGGTTGAGACAAAACATGAGCTACCTAGAAGATTGCAAAGCATTTCCTTTTTCCCCATCAACTGCCAATGCTCCGACCTGCTAAGTTGTCCATTTTGTAGGGGTGCAAAAATGGATAATAATTCCTCCATTCCTACTAATTGTGAGAATGTTTGGAAAGAACCTACACAATTGTTTAGTTGACTCTATGGCCTTTACCAATATTATGCCTTCCAAAGTATATGCAAGAAAATCAGTCTAACCCCAATTTAATATGACGGGGTGGTGGTCCAATTGGACAAATCAAAGGTAGAAGTTATAGGGGAGATGTTAAATGTGCACATGTAGTTAGCCTTTAAGCCTAAGATTCAACAGTTCATAGATATACAAGTTGTAGAAATCCCAAAGGCTTATGGTATGTTATTAAGTAGGGATTAGTCAAAAGTCTTAAATGGCCACATGTCCAATGATTATTCACATATGTGGTTGTTATGGAGATGTATCCCAAATCAAATCAGGACAGAAAGATACCCTAAAATGAAACACATGATTACTGAGTACAATACTAAAAATGAAGAAGCCAAATTTTGCTTAGTAGACATTGGGGTATATATATTGGACAAAAAGAATACAAAATAACAGAAGACAACAAAGATATCTTAGGATTATGGTCCTTGTATTTTGATAGGGCATGTTCTAAGCAAGGCTTTAGGGTATGAATTATCCTAATAGGCCCAAAGCAACATCAATATTCTACCACTTACAAACTACAATTTCCTTACACTAACAACTTGGATGAGTATGAAGCTTTAGTATTAGGATTGCAATTTGCTATCAAACACAAGATCAAAGAGCTAAAGGTTTTGGGAAACTCGAAGTTCGGTCAATCAATTTAGGAGCAAGTACCAATAAAAATAGACATATCTCAAGAGGTACAAACATAGAGTCGAGATCTTATTGAATACTTTAATGCATTTAATATTTTATCGGTCCACTAGGAAACAAAATTAAGAAGTTGATGTATTGTCTACTTTTTGCTATTGTTCTCATGCCCATACAAGAACTAAATAAGTAAATAATGTTGGTGTAAATGGTTCATATTCATTCGAGTGCACAAATAACATTGACCATTTTCGTGTATTGAATGATGGCCATCAAATTATCCAATTTTTGAACAACTCAGATGTTTTTGAGTCTCAAATCATTGATGAAAAGGATATGAATAACTTAACTGAAGATGGTATCATAAACCTCAAAGAAAACAGGATTCCCAAAGGCATGATAGCTCTTGAATGAATGTTTGATCCAGATCAACAACCTCAAAATACTGCTAGACCCAAAGCTAATGACAAGGATTATACTCAGATAAACCTTGGCACTAGGGAATGACCCAAGTTTATAAACATAGGATTAACATGTTCATATGAGGAGAGAAATAAAATGACAACCCTCGTAACAAATTACACATATGTCATAGCCTATTCTTATGATGAATTAAAAAAATTTGATCCGAGAGTTATCACTCGTACCGTACCATTAATGGAATGCCACAAACCTTTTAGGAAAATAAAAAGACCAAGTAAACCTAGTTTTAGAGCCCCTGATTTACAAAGAAGTGAAGAAATTATTGGTTGTTGGAATAATATTTCCCATTAGAAACTCAACTTGGGTGGCTAATATAGTCCTTGTCCAGAAAAAGAGTGGAAAAATAAGACTATGTGTAGACTTCAGGAACCTAAATAAAGCCTAAAAAGGACAATTATCCCCTCCCCTCTCTAGATGAAGTCATACATATAGTAAGAAAATATGAGATGTTGTCTTTTCTTGATGGTTTTTCAGGATATAACCAAGTGCTAGTGAACAAAGAAGATAGAATGAAAAATTCCTTCACCACCAAATGGGGAATGTTTGCATACAAGAGAATTCCCTTTGGCCTAATCAATGTTGGGGAAACATTGAAACGGGTCATGGATCAAGATTTCCAAGGTCTCAATAACAAATGTATCATCATTTATATGGATGATCTAACTGTGTTTTCTAAAAACAAGTTAGACCATGTTGGACATCTGTAAAAGGTTTTTGAAAGGTGCAAAAGGTATGACATATCTTTAAATCCCAAAAAGAGCATATTTTGTATTACAAAAGGTAAATTACTTGGCCATGTGCTCACCAAATAACGTATATCTATTGACCCTAGTAGAATTGATAGCATTTCCAAGATCATCCCACCAAAAATATTAAGGAATCAAAGTTCTTTTTGGGAAGATCAACTTTGTAAGAAAAATCATTTTTATTTTGTTGAAATTGTCAGGTCTTTGAATGACATGTTGAAAAAAGAAGCCAAAGTGGAGTGGATAATTGATCCAAGATGTTAAATAAGCAATAATCCGGTACCTATTCTAATCAGCCCGACTTCACTAAAGAATTCTACTTATGTTTTTGTGCTCTCGAGCACACCATTGCAGTTGTACTCACTCAAAAAATTAAAGACATTGAACACCCAATTGCATTCATGAGTACCAACTTAAAAGAGGCACAATTTAATTATTCCGGGATGGAAAAGTAATATTTCTCACTAGTCAAGGTAGTCAAAAAAATTAGGAATCACATACTTAGAAATAAAGTGCATGTAATTGTCATAGATCCGACCATTAAGTTGATGTTGGGACAAAATGAGTTGGGTGAAAGAAGGGGAAAATGGATGACAAAGTTACAAGAATTTGATCTAGAGATCAAACCTACCAAGATGGTCAAAGGTCAAGGTTTGGCACAACTCATAAAAAAGTGTATCTCAAATAGACATAATGCAAGTAGATGAAAGGAATATGCAAAGGGATGAATGGTATAACCACATTATCCATTATCTACTATATGGCATATGCCCACCTAAATTAAAAAGATAAAAAAGAGAATATTGAGTCTAAAATCCTCCCATTTCATGATTAGGAAAGGAGTCGTATATAGAAATAATTATGAAGGCATTTACTTAAGGCGTTTCTCCAAAGAAGAAACAACAAACATTATGCATAGTTTTCATGAGAAACTAGGAAATGGTCATCCATCAGGAAGAGCAACTGCTCATAAAATTTTGAAGGTTATTTATTATTGGCCAAACATATTCAAATATGCTCATGCCCATGTAAGAAGCTATTATCAATGTCAAAATTTTCCAATAAGGAATTACATACAACTATGTCATTATAACCAAGTGGTCGAGAGAAAGCCTTTTATGCAATGGGGCCTACATTTCATTGGAGTAATTAATCTAAACTCATCAGTAGGCCACAAGTTTGTACTAATGGCCACTAATTATTGCACAAGATGGACTAAATCCACAAATACCAAGAATCATAGGACAATTGATGTTGTCCAGTTCCTTTAAGAAAACATTATAACCAGGTTTGGCCACCCCTTTTCTCTTATATGTGATAATGGTATTGGATTTGATTATGTAGAATTCATCGAATGGGCATACGATAATTGAATAATCATCAAGTTATCATAAAATTACTATCCCCAAGGCAGTGGAGTAACAAAATCAACAAACAAGAACCTCATTTATGCTTTATCAAGAAATCAACAGATAAAAAACCATGAGAATGTCATTCTTTATTAAAATATGCTCTATGGGTGACATAACCATATAAAACAAGCTTTAAAGGATTATCCTTTCTTGTTAGTGTATGGTCAACAACCAATATTCCCAATCACCCTTATATTACTAACATATGAATTCATGCAATAATATATGGAGGGAGAAGACAAGGTTGAAGCCAAAATCCTAGACATCCTCAAAATGGAAGATGCGAGAGGTAAAGCATTGCGAGAACTTTAGTAAACACCAAAATATTGTCAATAGATAGTTTGACAAAAGGGATAAAGTTAAAACATTTATAATATCAAACCTTGTGCTATTATGGGATAAATCTCATGAGAAGAAAGGGCAACATGACAAATTCACACCGTTATGGATTGGGCCTTACCAAATAGCTAAGATACTAGGCCAGAATACTTTCATATTAAAGGATCTACAAAGAAAGGAAATGATGTTGCCAATCAATGGACAATTCTTAAAGCATTATTTCTTTGCTGCTCCATCTCAAGTCCTAATGGAATAACCAAAATAGGGAAGTAGATTAGTTTTCCTTCCTACATTTTCTTATTTTCTTAGATTAGTTTTCCTTAATGCATTTTCATGTTTTCTTATATTAGTTTTCCTTACTACATTTTCCTCTTTTCTTAGATTAGATTTCTTTATTGCATTTTCTGTTTTCTTAGATTATCTTTACTTATTGTATTTTTCTATTGTCTTAGTTTAGTTTATTGTCTGCATTTTGTTGTTTTGTATCTAGCTTGAATAGCATTCAAATATTGAGATTGAAATGAAGTGGGTGTTTATATGAAAAAAGGTATTCTTGTGTTAAGAATTGAAGTCACTTTGGAAAAGAAAAATTTGGAAGAGTTTGAACACAAAACTCAATATCCCCAATTTAAGCTACCTTTGAGAGATCAATGCCCAAAATATAAAGTGAATTCTAGAACGCTTTTAGTCATTTAGCTAGAAGATGAGCTACACTAAAATATATAAAAGATAATTGTTCTACTTAATCATGATTGGTATAAAAAAGACGTTCCCAAATGAATCTATTTGATAAAACCCTCAAAACCTCGTTAACTTGGTTCCTAAACCTCTAAGAAAAGTTCAAAATGCATTCAAAAGGATGAAACCAACAAACTCTCTCTAACAGTAATTCTAGTAAACTCCACCAGGGCTATGGATGCCTAATTGGTAGTGGAGCAAGGCCATGAAAGGAACCAAAGGTATCTCTATTAGGGATATGAATGCCTAGTTGGTATGATAGCAATTCCCAAACACTCCCTCTTTCAACCATCCTAAAATGAATTTAGAAGATTAAAGAAAAGCTGGGTCAACAAATTTTCGGATGAGTTTCTTCTCTTGAGATTAAGTCATGTTTTGAGTAGAAAGAATATTAATGAATTCACAAAAATAGAGAGATCATCTCCTCTCAATTGTTTGGACTTAGTATGTCACTAAGTATTTTGAGTCTTATTTCAAAAGTATGCTTGAATTAAAAATACTTAGTTTTGAATTCATAATCTTCCATAAATGCTTTCAAAGTTCAGATATCTTGAGTTCTAAATACTTGGTAGTATTTTCCCCATTAAGTCATCATTTGTTGTTGTTTAACACCCCCACTCTGAAAATGGTTGCATTTTAAAGTAGGGACCATATTTGGTTTAAAACAAATTGGTAACATTCAAATATATAGATTTTGTTTTAAAGGTAATCTTTGTTTTTCCCAAAGTCCTTGTTTGGTAACCTTACTTTATAGTTGTTAGTGTTTACACTAAATTGGGTTAAGTTTTTACTTAGTTAAAATTTAAACACTCACTCTTCAAAAGTTTGGTACTCGCACTTGGATATTTTTATTCCTCGTACTCGCACTCACACTTTAAAATTATCTGGCATTTAAAAATTTCTAATTTTGCTAACTTGAAGTTTGAATTTTTCTTCATAGTTCAAAGAGTGAGAGCTTGCACTCCCCAAGTGAAAGAATTTAAAAGAGTGAGAGCTCACAAATACAAGTATATAAAACTCGCACTTCCCAAGTGAAAGCATTCAAAATATCGCTCACCAAGATGCGAGTACTTAAAATTTCAAGCTTGCACCTCGCACATCATGTTAGCATCAACTCACACTTCTAAGAGCGAAAAATTCCAAAGTCAAAGAAATTCGAGACACGTCAACATCCAAGAAGGGTGAGCCGGTCGTAGTGTTACACATGTCATCCCACATCTCATGCACATGGCTTCCTAGCTTCAAAAGGGAAAAGTTAGCTAAAACTTATGGTTGTGATTTAGCCTAGCCTACACATGCATAAGACCCACATTTAAAAGGCTAATCAATTCAAAAAAGCAACATTCCCGAGGTGAAAAACATCAATTCACATAATATGTGCCATTAATACAGAGTGTGCCCATTTAGACAAAAGATTACCCAATTTCTAAGATACTGCATTAATTAAGATGATTAATCTGAATTTCTAAGTTCCACAAATCACCTATAAAATATTAATCTCTCTAGCTCATTATCAACCAAATTTATTAAGAAGGTCTGCATAAGTAATTTTGCAAGATAATTGTCCTCAATGATAATGGCAGGAAAACCAAGATCTTTGAATGTGGATGCATCCTTGTATTCTTACTCAATCTCTCCCATTTCTAAGTCTTGTATTTTGACATCCGCTTTGTCAAAATTTACGCAATCTTTTCCAATCCCTTAGTCTTGTATTTGACATCTGCTTTGCCAAAATTTAAGCAATCTTTTCCAATCCCTAAGTCTTGTATTTTGACATCCGCTTTGTCAAAATTTAAGCAATCTTTTCCAATATCTAAGTCTTATTATTTCTACATTCACTTTGTCAAAATTTAATCCATCTCTTCCATTTCCAAGTCTTATATTTTGACATTCACTTTTTCAAAGTTCAAGTGCGCTCACTCCCATTTAAGCCTTATACTTTGATATTCATTTTATCAAGTTTAAGCAAAATCAATTTTAGCTTCCATGTATTATATGTTGACTTTCACTTTGTCAAAGTTAAAGTCTATCTAAGTCTTATATTTTGATATTCACTTAATCAAATTTAAGCAAAACCAATCTTGACATCTACGCCTTAAATTTTGACATTCACTTTGTCAAAGTTAAATCACATCAAATTTCACTATGAAGTTTTAGGTAATTGGATATTCACTTTATCTAAACTCTAAGCACATCCCACCATACTCTTAAACCAATTCATGAACCGCCACTTCACTTTAGGTCTTTACCTTTAGTACAATGGTAGGCTCATACAAAATGCCGAACAAAGCGTTATTTGCAAAACTTCACGAGATGTCAAAATAAATCTCTCATATGGCTTCCCAAGTTAGTGAGAAATCAACCAAACAACCAATCATACTCCCTAGTGAAGAAACTACTCCACGTAAAGTCAAATGACAATTTACACCTATAGACACCTAAACTTTGCTTTTGCAATCTCATTGCCAAACACACACAAATCACTCTCATTAGTGCCAATTCCAGTATAATTAGTGATTTTCGTTAATTAACTAATTTTTCTTACCACTTTAACCAATTAACAATGCTTTGTTGATTGTGTAGCCCCTTTCACATTCAGGATGCCACTTTACAACGAATCGTAAGTCAAAATCCTCTTCAAAACAAGCAATTAGTGATTATAAGCTAATTAAGCCTATTTTGCCCTTGATTTGGTCAATATGCCCTAATATTGGCTTAAACCCCTCTTCCAACCACTCAAAATCACCCTATTCACCTCCACTAATGTCTCAATGAAGCTTCAAAAGCTTATCCTAGCCTCCTAGTTGACCCTAAGTGGTTGATTAAGGCTCCTCACATCTTAATCACTTGATAATTCACTAATTGTGATTAGCAAGGCCTAATCATGATTAGAAATTCTAATCTAATTTGGGGCTTTTAGTCCCACATGCACCAAAATACAAGTTTCTCCCAAAAGGAAAACTATAAAAAGAGTGCACCTCTTACCTTAATACTTTACACCATGCTTTGATTTGCATCTCATATAATAAATATGATATATAGCCAAGTTCAATCCTTGCCTAAAACCTTCAACAAGGTTAGTAGATGAATATCTAAAGTGACTTAACAAGTCATTTGGAGAGGTCATTTCACCATTGTTTGGAGTAGCAACCATAACCATTTGATTTCCCATTTAGGTCTATTTAGGCTTATCTTAGGTAATTAAAGCATATTAGTAGGCATGTTTAGTTAGATTTTGCATTGTTTTCATACTAGTTAAGCATTCCTTTTAGCTTCTATCTTAATGTTACATTCCTAGACTTAGAACCTTGACTAGAGGTGGCAATGGTGTTAGCCTTCCTTAGTTAGTCATGTAATTTGCTTTGTAAAGTTTAGGGTGCTTTCAACACCTCTTGGAGAAAGTCTCTCTAGTGTATTTCATCAATTAACAAGTGCTAATATGATAATATATCCAATCATAATACCATTTGCAAAAGGGAAACCAAAACCTAAGTGGTATAAAAAATTAGAATATTTTTAATACCACTACATCAAAATCTGTTGGTGTGAGTCGATTTCCACATCAACAAGTGAATCATCTTACTTAGGTGAGATTGTAGGTATGCGTGTCATTTAGGGGTCATTATAATATTCCCTTACGTGTTAGTGTGTTAGTGTGTCATTGGGACTTACTTCCCATTCTAGGAATGTAACTCCCCCTATCCACTCAAGTTGTCATGACCGCATGACACCGGGGTTACTCAAAGACCCTCTATATGTACACCCCTTCAAATTTATGAGATTAGAGTGAGTGTTTTTACCTTAACGAGGTTATTCCTATTTTTGATATTTGCATGCACATTCGGTTGATGTTTGCTCCTCTCGAGATATCATCACAATATCATTCATACTTCGTGGATGTTCACATTGTCCTCACGATCCTTGTGCTTCGTGTTTCACACCCTCTTTCACGATATTAGAGCACACGTCATGTGGATCGGTGCAACTCTTTGGTTTTCATGTTAGTCATCTTTTCATCGAGATAAATAGTTATCGCAACGTTCGTCGTAATGCTTTGTCTATTCATGTGGTTCTTACATTGATCCGGGATTTTATACCTTGTTTGTGTGTTCATGGTTCATTTGTTCGTGTTCGTGGGTTTTCGGGCTTTTCGGGGTTTGCATGCAATTCTAGAGCATTTTCAAGATTACTGAGATCTAAGTTTTGAAGGTGTTGCTTGTGTTGGATTTGAGGTTTTTAGTGTTGTTGGAGCTATCCCAGACATAACTCTGCCCCAACTCGTTGAGATGGAACCGAGTTGGCTCCCCGGCTTTCCCATTCACCTCTTCACTCAACTCTTGCATCACTCTTTAGCTAGGTCCGTGTGATTGATTCCTTGATGCGGGTTTGTTTTTTTGAAGTCTTTGACAACGTATGGTTGTTTTGGTAGATTTTCATCACATCCTCCTCGTTCTACTTGTGCGGCTCACTAGTATACGTATTTTGTTTTGTGCTCGAGCTCCCACCATTTCAAAGCACCCCAGATGACCCTGTTTAGTTCCGCTCGTGCTCATGTCATGTTACTTCTCGAGCTCTCGGTTTGCTTGTTGGCTCATAGTCTTGTCCCCTTTCGGCTCTGTGTCACCAACATTGCTCGACTCAACTTTGTGGACCTTGGTTTACCGCTCTGCATTTGGTTGTGCGGACATTTCCCTCCACGTGACACTAATCCCCGCATTAGATCCTACTATCCCGTGTGTTACTGAGACCCTCCTTGACTTGATCATTGCATATTCCAAACCTCCTCGGCATATCCTTCGATGTAATCAATGCATGGTGGCCCACCTACCTTGTCATTGGACTCCTTACCGACCTAGCTTATTGGCTTCGATTCCTTTCACCGACCTTTGTGTGGTCTCGGCCCTAATGACGCTCCCATACCGGCTCGTGCATGCATGTCACGATGCTCCAACTTCTGCGATCTCTCCCGATTCCCATGTCTCGGCTGTTGTGCATTGACTAAACTTGGGCCTTTCCCGAACTTGCTCACCGCACCGAGCCACCACCGAGCTCTACCTACCTCCAATTCACCCCACTTGCTAAGCCGCCAACCAAATCTTCACACCCTTTGCTCCTAGAAACTCTTTGACCCCCCTTTTTGTATTTTCCTTCTTCAAACACTGTATAACATTGTAAAAGGGGAAAAAAACTCAATTTTTCAGGGGGTATTTTTCGAGCTCTACATATAAGGTTATTGGGATTTTCGGGCCACTTTTTTCGACTCACAACTTTGTAGTGCTCTTCTTCGCCTGCAGCCTAGTGGACATATTTGTCATAACCTTGCGGTAAGAGAGCCTTCTTTTTACGCCATGAGACACCTTTCTCTCGCATTGAATAATGTTCCCTTGTATTGTTTTGTTATTTTGTGCTTGATTACGTGTGTTCCTCTGCTTCCAACTTAGGAATTCATTGTGCCCTCCACTCTCACATGATTTTTCACCTACTGTGGGGTGAGTGGTCAATTTTCTGATGTTGCATGAATGCACCCTATCGTAGTCACACATTATCTTATAAAGTGTTGCAGACAAGGGGTTATCAATGTTCTTCTTAGGTGTTGTGTTGTTTTGCTTGAGACACATTATCGGCTAGGTCGGCGTCTTACGATCTTGCACCCTCTTCTTCTCGATTCTTGTTTCACATCATGGTGGATGCTCTTTCTAGACTTGAGCATCATAGGATCACATTACAACCTCCACAACTTCTTTTAGGGAGAGAGAACTATTCTACACGACATGCTTCCATGGAATGTTACTTCACCTACAAGGGTCTTACACACTTCTTGCTTGGCTAGTTCCTACACCCACTGATTCCAGTCATCTTGAGGACTTTATTGACACTTGTGACCATGTTATTGGTCACTTGATGTTGTCCATCACTAGACCTCTCCACATTCACATGGAAGACTCAGATCCTCCCCATCGCATCTGGAGCATCTTTCAGTCCCTATTTGGAGACCCTTCATATATTGTCATTGTTGTTATTGCCACATATCTAATTATCTCCTCTTCTTCTTCATGTGATGGTAGTTCCACTGAAACAAACTTGCTTGATTCTACTTCTAATGATGAGGATTGTGCTCCCAATTTTAAAGCTGAGAGTACTACGAGAGGACTCTTCACATCTTCTCCTATTCTAGAGAATGTTGACACTTCCCACATCTCATAAGATATCGAGTAGTCTCCTTCTTAGCCTCATACAATCATTACACCAACCTCCTTTCCACTTCTAGTGTGTGAGGCCCCTTTCACTCCTCTTCCTTCATACATGGATGACTTATACCTGTCTGACATCGCTCTTCTGTTTGTCGAGCCCCCTCATTAGGATGAGTATTTTCCCGACCTTAGTCACCTCTTCACAAAGTCCGCTTGTGATGCACTAAAGGTTCCTCATCCTTCTTCAGGTGTTTTGGAGGAGTTCATCATCTCCGTTGTTGGGAGTTCCCCTTCTAGGACTCTTATCACTTCCACTTTTCTAAAGTCCTTCATTGATCCACCTTTGCTTATGGATCCTTTTTTTATTGTGGGGGTTGTTGTGTTTCCTTCACATCACTTGGACATCCTTTCTACAGTGTTCCTCTTCTACAATCGATATTTCTATGCATGTGGAATTACCTTCGGTTCCTTGGACGATCTCTTTGCTAGACTTATATCACACTTATGTGGGCAAGAATTAGAGTTCTTCATCTGCTTACCTTTGGTTTACTTTGCGGAGTGGGCGGATTTCCAACAATTCATTTTTATCCTTCCTAAGGGCGGACACATAGTTCAGTGTGGGTGGTTCTTCTTCACCCAGAGGCATAGGACCACATCATCGACACTCTTCTAGGAGACTTCTTAGAGTTACAGAAATTCAGTCGAGATCTGTCCATGGCATCTTTGTGTTCGTCTAGTTTCCCTCTTCTTATCTCTTTTTCATCTTTCTAAGAGATTTCTCCTTTATATATGGGTACCTTATCATGCTTGTTAGTGGTAGGGACGCATTTTGGGCATCTTTCCTAGATTAGAGAGTGTGTTTTTCTCTTGTGGTGGATGTTTTTCCCATTGGGTTTTCCTTCACTGCTTGGGATTTCTTTGTTGTGCATGGGTACCTCATCAGACTTTTATGTTCGGACCCATTTCTCTTTTTTGACTTGCCACCTCATCCTCAGTTACGACGAAGGGTGGGTGTTGGTGTGAGTCATTTTCCACATTAGAAACCGAGTCATCTCACTTAGGTTAGATCATAGATTTACATGTCATTTAGGGGTCATTGTGATATTCCCTTACGCGTCATTATCGCCATATGTGTCATTAGGAGTTACTTCTCATTCCAAGAATGTAAATCCCCATCTCCACTCGAGTTATCATGATTACAACATTGGGTGTTACTCAACACCCTATATATGTACACTCCTTCATATCTATGAGATTAGAGTGAGAGTTTTTGCCTTAACAAGGTTCTACCCATTTTTCGATCTTTACATGCACATTTTGTTGATGCTTACTCCTCTCGAGATCTTGTCACGCTGTCATTCACACTTCCGTGGATGTTCACATCGTCCCTCATGATCTTGTTGCTTCAATTTTTACACCCTCTTTCAAAGGCCACTCTACGGATCATTGTTCAAATCTCCACCTCTATGTCCAAGACTTAATTGACAACAGAGCTATCGAAATAGAAAATGCGTATACTACCACAACTTCTAGTGAATATTTGATTACAAGATGAAACTCACAAGCTTAAGAAGACAAGGGTCAATCATCCATACATCAAAAGTACTTAATTTCTCCTCTAGATAATTTTTCGTTGGTTTATTCTAAAATTGACAGTGTTTCAAACACTTTAAATCCTATCACACTAATTGATACATTGGAAGTCATTCAAGATCCCTTTCTAACTCATGGTATAACTAAAAAATCTACAGAAAAGGGTTAGTCATCATACAACGATCTTGATTCCATCGTTTCATCTCCTAATTTTATGCCTAACATCCGTAGTTGTGTTGTAATGACGCAACAACAAAAAGATTGGATACTTGCAATAATGCAACCTTCCACATCCATAATACCTGAAATGATTAATCTTGAATTTATTAATGTTTCAGAATAATTATCTAATGCAAATTCTTCGGTTATTTCTCATGACATTGTCACACAATCAGAAAAGACATCTCCACAAATCCATCTCATGGATTTGACTAAAACATCATCTCCATTTCAAGACATTTTGGCTTGACGCTCCATAACATGTGTGTTCCTAGGGGTATTAACACACAACTATTTTGAGGTTTAATCACAAATATGTAGTCAAACAATCTAATCCTATCATTTGATCTTCACGACCTTTTGAATATCAACATCATAAAAACTAAATTATTACACATTGAAAGCGTGTGTTCATGTGTAAGTTGGTATAGTTATGGAATGAAGCCAAGAACATTAAAGAAAGCTTCAAAGCTTGTCAAACTTCAACAATGAACCATAAGATTAGAGCTAAACAAGAAACTATCTCTTTGCATTCATATACAAACTTGAAATAAGCATTCAAACCCTAACATATCTAGATATTTTTTTACTCTATGAAAGTCAATCAAATATTGAACCTAAAAAGATCAATCTAGCAATTAGTTTGTGTTTGTTTGATAATCAAGGGTTTGAGAGTGATATCTCACGATTAATGGCTTTTAAGGCCAATGGTTCATCCCATTTACTCAAGCTTGATGTTTAGAAATGCAAATGGTTAAAGCAAAGATAACTCAAATAACAATGAAAAATACTAAATCTAAAGATGGCATAAGCTAGTCTAAAAATGGAGGAGTGTTCTTAGCAAAAAGGGGGAGGGGTATGCTTATATTTATATGTTTCTAATCCTAAGAGGAAGAAATGGATGTTTTAGACTCATGTGGGACTAAAGTCCAAAAAGACCAAACTCAGGTGAAACTCAAATTAGAAAGGTGAAATTGACATTTAGAAAACTAAGTCTCTTTTCAGAAAGTCAACAAAGGTTTAATAATCCTTAAATAGGATAATTAATAGGATAATGACTTATAGAATCCATTTAGAAGGGTGTTAGCATGATTTAGGGGTTTTAGAAGGGGTTAGAAAGGGTAATTAACTAGCATAATGTGGTCAATTAGTGGGTATTGGGATAGTTAGTGTAATTTTAATAATAAAGTTGCATAGACCAAATTATAGGTGTCTACATTTTCCCCTCTCGAGGCGGCAAGAGTAACGTCACTTCAAGGAAAGTAGACAATCATAATCAACTAAAATTTTGAAGGGGTAGAAGAAAAATTACTACACTAGAGGATGCCCCCTTGAGTGTCAATGGGGTGATGAAAGAACTCGATGGACAATCGAAAAGACGACAGAAGAAAGAATAGTGTGAAGAGAAGAAAGGGAATGGGAAAGGGATTGGATAGAGGAGAATAATGATAAAAAGAGAAATACTGAGCTATTAGTGAACTAGTGCTTATAGTAAACAATAACATGTCATCATATTGCTAGAAATCTTCATCATTGGTCCTTATTAAAAATGTAAGCATACAACAAGGGTGTAAAATGACACAAAAACCATAACACAAACGATGTCCATTGCTAAACCGCCAACTCTATGTAACATACAAAATGCAATGCAATACGAGAAGCAAACAAGCTGACCTAACAGAGAAACAAGTACACACACATACTCAAACCAACAATGTTTAAGAAAGTTGTGTTAGAGTAGGTATTTACCTTAGCTCATGTTCACCTATTTACTTTATTTACCTTTATTGTATTCATCCTCACCCACTTATGTGTGTGGATGTTTCTTTTATCTTATTTAGATATTAGGAGATATTATCTAGTTGTTAGGTATAGTTCTTTCCTTGATCTATGGTATTGACTAGATCCTTGATGTCTAGTTCTCTCCTACATCTATGGTCTTGACTAGTTCTTTGATGACTAGTTATTTCCTTGATTTATGGCTTGATCTACGACCTTGACCGGTTCGTAGATTGTTATTCCTTACCTACATAAGAAAAGCCCATTCTCATTGTAATTCATTGAGTTCCATAATAATATATGATATTGTTGCTCATTTGTTTGCAAAGGTTTTATGCAAAGTTATTCGGTGAATTGCTTTCATCTTATAGATCGTGGTGTTCGATTAACATATGTGTTCTTGACTTGGTATGATCTAGTTATCGCCTTTTAAGTTACACAAATGTTTTGTTACCATTCATTACCAAATGTTTGTGACAAACGACAAGGGTAAAAAGTGATGCCCCAAGCAAGGATATATGCAAGGAGTTTGATGAAGGACATAGTGTCCAATGATAAAGCATTGTGTGCAATGAAACAATATCGAGCAATTTGTATGTGCCAAAATAGTACAGACGAAGCAAGCAAGCTAGCTTTGTTGATGGGAGGTAGATCCAAATGATCCGTGATTCATTGTGATAGAAATAAGTGAAAACATCAGCCAAATATGATAAGAATACCATGGATGAGACACAAATTTCAGTTGCGTATCAGTGTGTTTTACCACTTTTTGTGATTTTTTGATTTTTGACGATTTTTTGGATTTTTTAAATTTTAAAATAATTTTTAGGAAGATTATGATTTTTACAATTTTTTAGATTTTTTTATTTTTGTAATTTTTAGGATTTTTGATCGGTCAGAAGAATTTAGAAAATGGAAGATTACCTAAAAGCACACAAAAATGCCCCAGTGGCAACGAAACAGGCGTCGGGTAGCAAAAAGATGCCCCAATGAGAAGAAAAGGGTGTTAGGTGGCAAATAATGCCCCAACATAGCGAAAAATGAGTTAAAAATAATTATTTAATAAAAATAATTATCACGACAGGTAGAAGAAAGTGTTAGAGTGACTCGCAACGGTCAAAACATGCCCTGGGGCATCACAGCAGGTTAAAATGACTAAATATACCCCTTTGGGGGGTAAACCATCGTGATGAGTTCATTTGTTATTGGAGCTCTTTTGATTTTTATTGTGAGTGATTTTCGAGCTACGAGAGAGATGTCACAAGTCCAGAGGCGTACGAGGTGAGATGACACCATTTAGAAGTATGCACGGGAAGAGGACTACCCTCCATTTGTGAGTGCAGGAACCTTTCTTGTCAATTTTTGCATTTAATAGATCTTATTAACATTTATTAGCATTATTAGGGTTTTTAGGGCGGTGACATCATGCACACGCGCCCTAGGGGCATGCAAGCATCTAAAGGGGTGCGTACACATTGATGACCTTGATGGTAGATTTTGTATCGATGTTATATATCTTTTTTAAACAAACTTTATATATGTGATGGACATTCGATGTTTATACTTGCCATGTATTTATATGACTTATGATGATGATTATGACTATGGATGATGATTATATCATGATGTTGTTTGATTTACTTCTTATGTATGTATCATGATGGATTTTGATGATGTATCACATCATATGTTTTGATAAGATGTTTTTGCTTTACTTTATCATATTATCATGTATGAGTTAGCAGTAGATGATATCTCTCTTGTGGATGAGATACTATATGATGTAAACCACATTTTTATTATGGATATTGGTGTGGGGGGGATAGATTTGTGATCATGCGCAACCCCTCTTGCCCCATTGATGATATGGTATATGATGATTAGCTTTAGCATACATGCTTGATGTAAAACTTTAGCATTTTATTTGATATATATGATGTATAGATGATGTTGTTAGATGTGATGATAGATGATAGATGTTTATGATGATGATAACGAACAATGTGCATGGAACAAACAAACACAAGCAAAAGTTAACAAAACTAAACAAATATACCCATACAAATAACACAACTATATGCAAATAAGAATGAACTCAAGCATGCTTAACAATAAATTAAATTGATACTCAATCAAAGCAAGTGAATGAATCCTAATAAATGCATATAACTAATGATGAAAACACACCAATTTTTACAAGTATAAAATTTTAAAATGAACTCAATGCAACATACAACAGATCAAATAATATTTAATCTAAGTCAAGCAAATGAATCCATTTTAAATCATACAACCTGAAAAGATACTACAATCAAAACTCTACAAACCGACAACTAAAAGTAATCAAACCACTACCTTGTTTTTGTGGGACAATTTTGATTTGTTTTCTAATGTTTTTGGTGTCATTCTAAAGACAATTTTCAAGGATATTGTTCACATTATTTTTGTGATTTTATCCCTAAAAAGGGTTTTTCAAATGTTTAGGTTTTTCTAACATTTTTAATGTTTTGTGTTTTTGCGAAGCGATTTTCCAAAGCGAGGTAAAGAAGCGTGGATGCCCCCAACATGAGATGGGAATATACAAAGGCAGAATGCCACGCGTTATGTCCAGAAAGAATATGTGAAGCTACCCCAACGTTAGATGGGAATGTACAAAGGAAAATCTTCACAACGATAGACAGGAGTAGAACAAGCCAAATCAAGGCTGTAATGGATGAGCTTGAGAGGATTCCTAGACCTAAGCAACCTAGCCCTAAGAACACCAAGTATTACACATCTAGTTATGAGAGTGTTTGTAAACAATGAACCCTCTCGAGGCACCGGAAAACTATTTTTCACCCAAGGACTTTCCCAATGCGCCACAATTGCGTGGTTTTCACACTTGGACGACTTATTTTCTTGATTTTTGATTTTTTTGCTTGTTTTTTATTTCTTTTCTAAGGAACCTCTTATTCGATCATATAAGCGCTTGAGATGCACAATGTTCATTGGCTCCATTAATTCCTCACCATCTTAGTGAGCCAAAACATATGCCCTCGAACCATATTTATGTGACCATAACATATGGTCCTAACCAGTTAGCCTCAAACTTTCCCTTCTTTTCTCTATCTTTAACAATGTTTTCTGGATTTTCTTTCAAAACGAGATCACCCATCTCAAATTGACGAGGTATGATCCATTTGTTATACCCTCATGAAACCCGATTTTGATAAACTTTTAAGTGATTGAGGGCTCTCATTCTTTTCTCGTCCCAAAGTAGCTCAATTACCATTCATACGAGCAACTCGTAGTCTTCCTCCTTGTCTAGATAATCCGGAGAGATATTCTCAGGGAGGAAGCTCAATTTCTAGGGGTATAATGGCCTCAAGTGCCATAGACTAGTGAATATGGAGTAGCACTAGTAGGGGTGTGAATGGAGGTTCGATAGGCCCAGAGGGCGGGATGAATCTAGAGGTGCCAATTACAACATGTTTTACTAACCATTTTCTCCATGATTCGAACAAGGGTTTTATTTGTGGCCTCTGCTTTTCCATTACCTTGAGGGTAATAGGGAGTAGACCATTTGAGATGGATTTGGAAGTGTTGACATAATGCTTTAATCGTCTTGTTTTTGAAAGATTTCCCATTGTATGTGACAATGTAACAGAGGGGATGTCGTAACGACAAATGAGATGATTCATGATAAACTTTGAAATTTGTGTACGGTTACATAAGTTAGAGGTATAACCTCTACCCATTTGGTGAAGTACTCGGTGGCGGTAATGATATGGGTGTGGCCATCTGAGGAAGTTGGAGTGAGATTCCCTATGAGATCAAGTCCCTATTTGGAAAATGGCCAAGGTGTTGTGATGGGTTGTAAAGCTTGTGTTGGTGCATGTATCAAGTTGCCATATTTTTGGTAGAGTTCACATTTCTTGACATGATTGCAACAATCTATTTCCATGGTGGGCCAATAGTAACCCACTCTTAATAGCTTCTTTACAAGGGCCATTCCACTTGTGTGTGCTCCACACACACCTCCGTGTACTTCCTTAAGTGCTTAGATTGACTTAGTTGAATCTAGGAAATGAAGCAGATTCCCATCATAGTCGCGACGATAGAGGGTGCCTCCTAGGAGGGTGTATCGGGCTATACGGTGAATAAGGGTCTTTTTATCGGTATGAGTGATATCAGGGGGAAAGGTGCATCTATAAATAGTTATAAATGGGGTCGTACTAAGGGGAGAAAGGACCAACAACTTCACATGCCAAGCATGATTCTGACATGTCATACACATGCATTTGCAAATGTTCAACAAAGAATGACATCTTGTTTGCATGTGGTGGAATGCAAAGTAGAGATCCAATCGTAGCCATCACATCTGTAGATTTATTGTGAGATCTTGGTCTTTGTTCAAAAGTGATTTGGACAAAATACTCTTTCAAAGTTTCAACCAACTTCTTATAGGGGATGAGCTTCTCATCTTTGACCTTGTATTCATCATTGACCTGTTTGATAATCAACTATGAATCACCAATGACTAGTAACTGTCGATATTCCATCGGATGGCCAACTTCAACCCGATGATGAGTGCCTCATATTCCACAATGTTATTTGTGCATGGGAATCCAAACGAAAGGCTTGTGGGATTATCTCTCTAGTAGGGGTGATAAGTATCACTCTTGCTCCTAAACCATGATAGGTGAATGATCCATCAAAGTGGACTTGCCACACAATAGATTCTTCTATGTACATCATGGATGCATTTGGGAGATCCAGACACAATGGTTCCATTCTGGTAATGGAGCTTTAGCTAGTTGATATCAATGAGCACTGTCCTTTAACAATTTTTTTATCGACAAACTCAATATTGAATTCACTAAGAAGGATGATCCAATTATCCATCTTTCTTGTTAGGAAGGTTTAGATAAGAGGTATTTTAAAGGGTCAACCTTGGATATTAGCTTGGTTTTATTGTTTAGGAGATAGTGGCACAATTTCTAAAAGGTGAACACCACATAACTAGGCAAGCTTTCTCAATCTGAGGGTAATTTAACTCATAGGCAATGAGGGTATGACTTAAGTAATAAACCGCTCATTCTTTATGGCTTAGGTCATATTGGAAAAAAAGCGAGTGCACCAATAGCAAATTGAGTAGCTGAAATATAGAGTAGTAAGGGTTCACCTGGGATAGGTAACATTAGAACATGTGGACTTGCTAGATATTGCTTGAGTAGTGCAAAGGCTTTCTGGCAATCTGCTCCCCATGTAAAGGTAACATCTTTCTTCAATACATAAAAGGATGACACTTATCCGCAAGCTGTGATATGAATCGGTGGATTTCCTAAATTTTCCCTTGTAGACTTCTTAGTTGTTTAAGATTTGTGGGTGGAGGCATCTCTATTATAGTCACCACTTTAGTGGGATCCACCTCTATTCCTCTTTGTGAGATAATGAAACCTAGTAATTTTCCTGATTGTATGCCAAAGACGCACTTCTTGGGATTCAACCGAACCTTATAATCTGGAGATGTTGAAAAATACACCTTAGTACTTTAGGATGCTCTTCCCTAGTTTTTGATTTTGCTAATATATCATCCACATAATCTTCCATGATATCATTCATCATATCATGGAAAATAATAGTCATGGCTCATTGATATGTTGCCCCGACATTCTTGAGGCCGAAAACATGACCTGATAGCAAAATGTCCCCTAAGGGGTAATGAAAGTAGTCTTGTGTTGATCTTCCTCTACATGATCTTGATTTGGTTATAACCTGAGAAGCCATCCATTAAAGATAGCATCTCATAACCAATAGTCAAATCGACAATCATGTCACGATGTTAGGCAAGGGGAAGTCATCCTTAGGACATGCTTTGTTGATGTCTTAGAAGTCGAGTGCATATTCGATACCAATTGGTTTCTTTTGAACTGGGACTACATTAGATATCCAGTCTGAATAGTCAATAGGTTTGATAAAACTTGCTACTAATAGTCTTTCAAGTTCCTCTTTGACAAGTAATGTAATTTGTGGATGCATCTTTCTTAGTTTTTGCTTGATAGGTTTGGCATTTGGGTGTACAACCAAGGTTGTGTACAAACAACTTGGTCCAAACTTGGCATATCGCATATGACCATGAAAATATATCTCGCATACTCTCGTAATAGGGCTACGAGGGTCTTTTGTTCTTGTACTGAGAGTGAAGCTCCCAACTTTATCATCTTAGGCTCTTCTCTTTGTCCCGATGTTGACACTGATTATTTCTTCAACCAATATTTTCAATGCATCCTCCATTTGTGTAGGATCAAGAGGAAGAGTCAAATCCACTTCCACATGTGGTTCAGAGAGATCATCATCTTTGAGTGGGTAAACTACTTTGTCCATTGATTTTTCTAATTATTTTTCCACAAGTGTCTCAAAGAGGTTTTCACTATGTGTCTTGGTCTTTTTCTTTTGTCGAGGCTTCTTAGTAGTATTTTTCCCTCAATCTTGTTGATATTCATTTGACCACACATTTTGCCTCTTCCCCAAAATATGCACATGCATCTAGATCAATGGAAAAGCCCTTTTATGATCACCTATTGGAATGTTATCCCTGATTCCCATGAAATCTTCAATTGCCTCATCATTTTCAAATAGATTGATCGACACGTGAAGTTGTTGATCCCAATCAATTAGGTCAAGATATACCAGGGTAACTTGGGAATTGGCTTGGGGATTTGTTTTAGAAAGGGTAAGGATGGAAGAATGGGAAATAGGTTAGTAGAGGCAAGATCTTCGTATAGGCTATATTGGGAATCTGTGTTGTTTGTCTAAATTAGATAAGTCATCCTCATGTTCAGAGGAAGTGTCATTTAATCTTTACCAATATAGTTCTATGAGGTTCTGAACACTAAGGCATGCTTATTATACTTCCTGTGGGGAAGTGGAATAGGTTCTAATCTACCTTGTGCATCTGGGCCGCATCCATCTCCCGATATACCCCATGACTTGCATCATGCGGTGTGCTTTGATAAAATGGGGAGCTTGGTGACATGAAGCCATAGTTCCTTTGGGTACCCAACTGGTAGGTGTATCTAGCATCTTCTCATCTGACAAGAGACCACTAGGAGTAAACCTTTCAAGGGGCTCAGGGAAACTAGCATGAGTGATTTTGGACTGGAAATATGGTCTGCCATGTGTCTTAGGTGACTGAAAGATTGAATACAATAGGGCTTTTCAATATTGAATTGATCTATTGGACCATATTTCCCAAACATTTCTTCCCATGTAGAAAAGGGATTAACCAACATAGGAAAATTTTGATTACATGGTGTCAATATATCTGGATCTACATGATCCTTCATAGCCTCCGTTTGTAATGGAACCATAATATCTATAAAAGGACACTCATACGTTGCACGTGAGAAACTATACAATGCTCTACAATGTGTAAATGGTTTAGGGTCACCTAGAATGGTGATGTCTTTCCTTCATGAGGAAACTTGATACATTAATGATAAGTCAAAGGAACAACCTTCATGGCATGAATCCATGGGCGTCCTAAGAGCATGTTATATGGGAGGTCCAAATCAAGAACTTGAAACTTTGTATCATGATAAGCAGGCCCTATCTCTATGGGTATCATTATGGTATTGGTTGTCTCACATTCCTCATTATCATATGTTGTGATGGTGATGGTATTAGGATCCAAGTCTACTTCTGTGTGCCCGATTTCTGACAAGCTTCAAAGTGCATATATTCAAACCATATCCACCATCTACAAGCACTCTTTTGACTTTGTGATGAGTAACAAAGACTTCTATATATAAGGGCATATTATGGCTAGGTTTGTTATGTGGTATCTCATTCTAGTCAAAGGAAATAGATGTACTAAGAGAAAGGTTTGCAACCATTTCTTGGAGATTTGTGGGATCTATGTTTGTGGATATTCCAAACCCTGAAGGGTTTTATATAATATGTCCTTATGAATGTTTGAGATTTTTAGAAGATCTAAGATTGAAATCTTAGTAGTGGTCTTCTCTAATTGGTCTAACAAGTCATATTGACTTTCTAAGGAATAGATTGAGTAGGTTTTGAAATTACTAAGCATGGGCATCATGCATTCCTATAGTGCAATTGTCACCTACAATCCTAATGGTGTTCACTTGTTCATTAGATGATTGAATACAACCTATAAGGGAATTGAAAGGATTATCTGTAGAGGTATACACATAATTTACAACCCTATAATTATTAGATGACTCTCCTTGATCTGGATTCTTGTTCTCTATTTCTTATGGTTAGGGAAAGGTTGTTTAAATATCCCCATTTTTGCGTTAGGACCTTCCCCAGATTTAGGTGAATCCACCTCAATCTTTCCTTCTTCAATAAGGTCATGTATATAGTGTCATAACCTCATACATATGTATCGTCTTGTGTCCTTTGACATGATGAAAGTCACAATACTCATGCTCTTTATACCATCTTGTTTAGGTGCATCTTTAGGGAAGGGTATTGTGGCTGGAGGATAGGTGACCATGTTCATGGTATCTAACTATTTTAGAATTGTAGACAATGGTTTAGTTAGAGGTGTGAATGTCCATTTTGGGGCCCTGTCTTTGTCTTGACGAGGTCCTTGCATGAGTTTTAGAAGAGGACCACTCTGGATAGCTTGGACTCTTTTGGAATTAGTGATGTCATCTCCTATGACATTCTTGTTTTGTTTAAATAATTTAGGCTTTCTCTATAGGTTTTGATTCAATATATTTATCCTTGGAGAAGGGTTTAATAGTCCCTTTCATGATGAGAGCCTTTTCAATGTTACTGCCCTTCTCTATAACTTCTTCAAAGTTAGAGACATAATGCATTTGTAAATGAAAGGCTATGTCTGGGTTTAGGTTAGGTACAAAGATGCTAACCATTTGTTTTTAGGGACATTGCAAGGAAAATGGCTAGCCAAACCACAGCCACCATTGTAGGAAACTGATGAAGGATTCATTAGGTTTCTTTTGCAATACATAAGTCTAGCATGGTTATATCACTCTCCATGTTAAAGGAGAAGTGTCACACAAACTTTTCAGCTAATGTGGGCCATGTAACAATCATTCCCTTGGGTATGTGTAGGAACCACTCTAGTGCTTCTTTCACCAAACTACGAGGAAATAAATGAATAAGGTAGTTATCGCTATATGCAACTTCTGGACAAGCCATGTAGAAGTATTTTATATGATCGTGAGGATCACCCTTACCTTTATATTTATCAAACTTAGGTGTATCAAAGTTTTTTGGGAATGACATTCGTAACATGTCTCTATTGAAAGGGTAGGGACATAGCTCCTCATATTGATATTTCTTGTTATGGCCCACGTTACTTTCTTGTAGCAGTGAGCATGTTTTTCATTGATTGTAGCTCTTGTGTAATGAGTTTTTCTTTCGTTGGAGATGGTGGTCTATTCAAACTAACCTTTAACACTTCATCATTGTGAGGGTTAGTGTATAGTTCACTAGACTTAGATTTATGTTTCTCCTTTCATGGAACTTTGTTTGCATCTTTAGATGCGTGTAAAGCTTGTTAACCTTTGGCTAAGTTTAAGTATTTGTCTTTGGATGACCTCTTCTTTGGTTTGGTGGTCATCTTTGTGTCATATTGAGGAGGTATCTCCTTGTTTTCATGTTTGATTTTGACCCTACGTGAGGCTTTAAAAGGTACTCTTTGAGCACCATCATTTTGTTTTAGTGCTTCATTCTTAAAGTTGTTATTTTCACAACCGAAAGTGGAAGCATATCCCATATCAAAGGGATTAGTGTGACTCATACCATGCATGTCGATAAGAGGAGGTCTTTGTGACTCTTCCTCATTTATGTTAATCATTTTAATAGACATGTCATGGTCTTGTGGTAGCCTGGATCCTAATTCTAGGACGCGTGTAAGTATTTGGTCTTTATTTAGGTATAAGAGATCATCAAATCATGCGAGATCAAGGTTATTCTCCTTGTGATGAATCAATGTCATTTCCACTTGGATCAACCCAAGCTTTAGTGTCTTTTACTTGAAAAGTGAGGATTTAGGTTAGTACCAGTAAAGGGATTATTCCATAGAGTGTTGTTAACACCGAAGGGGTTTTTCTTTCGCTTCACATTCCATTCTTCTAGCCATCATCCTTGTGATAGGTGGCATGGGTACTTTTTTGTTACATGAGGTTTATCTAGATTTGACTAAGTTATAATCAACCTAAGTGTAATGTAATTTATCTCACCTAGATGTCTCAAAGGTGGTCTAGCTCTCTTTCTCTAAAGAATGATATGTCAAAAGAATCAAGGATCAAATGATATTCCTAGGTATAAGTATATGCAATCTCAATCATACAAGGAACAAATCATGCAAGTATAGGTAACCAATCAATCGATCAAAGTGTTTACACCTTTCATTTCCAATGATAGTTTTTGACGTTAGATAGCCAACTCTATGTCAATGCTTAGGTCAAGTTCAAAAATGAACAAGGCGTAAGTATTAACAAAGTGTAAGCATGATTCCCAATCAAAGGATACCACGATGAGTTTAACAACCAACAAGGCCTAAATGTTAAAGGGTGAGGATTACAAATGTAAGCCATGTAGCTACACCAATTGGACACATTGATCAAGCTTTATGGAGAAGTGAGATATTAGTGCCAAAGTGGTATTGAAATGACAAAACAAAGTAAGTGACACCTTTCAAGATTTGGGACAATGTTTGAAGTCAAACTAAGTCAAAGTATACTAAGGAAGTGCTAAAATGTGGGCAGCGTATCGCCACAATGTAGACACTTAGATCACGTTTATGAGAAACATGATGTAAGTATCTAAATTGTGTTGAGACAATGCGAACAAGGTAACACATTCTAAGGGGATCAAATGATGAACCAATCCTAACTATGATGATGATCTTGAAATCAAGACCAAGTGGCTATCAAGATGTAAAATGTACCCACACACTTTAGACATTTAACAACTCATCCGTAAACATGGATGAGTGTAAATGGACAAAAAGTGGTGAACACTATCTATTGATAACACTCACAAAACATGCCTTCTCTTGTCCCAAATGGGAAACAAGAATGCAAAGGAATAGACCAAGTGGTGGTGAAACAAGCTAGTATAACTTTGGCAGATTTTCCTTGCCTTAGGGAAAGTGAAGAACTAAGAAAAAGTGATATGTTGTGAGCTTTGTGATGAATATCACTAGACCCTAACTTCGAGGGACTCTCCCCTTGTTTGTAAAACAAGGTTTTGACTCCAAAGAAGTTAGTGTTTCATGATGGCTCTTTGACTTGATAATTTGGACTAGCATAAGTTGGCCTCTTGAAGAAATGGCTTTCTATTAGATCTCTCAACTAGGTACTACAAACACCTAATGCGAGCTCGATTTACCAAGAAAGTCACAATGACTAATCTTGGAGTATCTTGGCTTTACTTTACCCCCTTCAAATACAATGAGCATAAAGCACGTTCACATGTATCTTTCACTGGGGTCATAATGGAGAATATATTTTAGCTCTAACTCACAAAAAGATAATACTAGTCAAGTGGGTAAAGCGAGGTGCTTCCCATTTCGTCCATGAGGTTACTTAGCGTGGTGGACTACTTTAGGGTTCCTAGAACCACCCCCATTTTTGTAGCTTAAGGCATTATGCCAAAGGGGTTATGTTCTAGTTAAGTGGATATGGACGTACCCTTTCCGAACCTGCATATATAATGTGTTGAATGTGGTGTGTTTTTAAAAATATTTTTAGACTTAGTGTGGTTTTTTTCACACACCATTTGAAACCTATATCAAACACATTAGTATCATTTGATCCTCGATTCTTTTGCAAGTGGATTTTGGTCTACACACAATGATTAGTAATTTTCCAAGTGGTCAAAACATCATATAAAGGAGATAACATGTTGTTTCTAATTTCCAAGATCGTCCTAAGATGCAAGGAAAGAGCATACGCAACATGAAACCTCACTAAACTTGTAAAATGGAAAATACTTAATCAAATTACAAGAATTAAAATTCTTTTAGCCAACTTTGAAGTTCTTTCCCATTTAGAAACTTAATTGAAGTGTTTGGAAAGCATAAGAAAATAAAACAAAATGCAAACACCTCAAATCAAGTTAGTATACAACAAATAATCAACAAGAACCTACAAACCACTGTCAAAAACCTGCAAGAATGTCAAAAAACATAGAATATCAAAGCATGCAACTGCAACAAAAATTAGATTTGACAGAGAATGTTATGTGTGCCTTTTTGGTGTGTGCATGTGGTTTTAGGTATGTGTGCACCCTTTTAATAGTGTACACGGGTGTGTGGAAATGACATAAGGTATTTATGCCTACATCCAGAATGATGCATGCACAGGTATTTCAACGTGTGCGCGCCTCAGATGATGTGTGTGTGTACAGTGCGCAAGGTAAAATGGCAAATGACACAGAGGGTGGATTTATAGGTGCATTTCCAGAATGATGGGTGTGCGTACTTTTCAATGTGTGTGTGTGGGTTTGGACAAGTGCACGACTTAGTTAAGTTGATGTGTGTGACTACCGGTTCTTAGTTGTATGTTCAAGAACACAGTAATTGCATGTATGTGCACCCTTTTGACGATGTGTATGTGGATCCTTCCAATAGGTGCATGTCCTTTTTTATGTGTGTGTGTGCCTCCCTAAAAACCATGTCCCTAAAAACCACCAAAAACATGGAAACCAAAAACTAAAAATGCAAACATGTCCTAAATTAGTCCTTTAACTATTTTCTAACACAAACCCATTAAATACCTATGCTAAAGGGAGATTTAACACATATAAGTTTACCAAATGCATGGAAAAAATAGTTTTCCCTAAAAAAGCATAAAAATGGTTAGAAAAAGCATGTAAATGACAAAATTTAAACAACTTCTAATGGACTATGGGGTTAGTCCCATTGGGCGTGCCATATGTATTCATGTGTAAGTTGGTATAGCTATGGAATGAAGCCTAGAACACTCAAGAAAGCTTCAAAGCTTGCCAAACTTCAACAATGAACCATCAAGATTAGAGATAAACAAGAAACTATCTCTTTGCATGCATATATAAACTTGAAATAAACATTCAAACCCTAGCATATCTAGATATTTCTCTACTCCATGAAAGCTATGAAAGATGAACCTATTAAAGCTCCTAGCAATCAGTTATGCTTGTTTGATAATCAAGGGTTTGAGAGTGAGATCTCACCATTAATGGCTTTTAAGGCCAATGGTTCATCCCATTTACTCAAGCTTGATGTTTAGAAATGCAAATGGTTAAAGCAAAGATAGCTCAAATAATAATGAAAACTACTAAATCTAAAGATGGCATAAGCTAGTCTAAAAATGGAGGAGTGTTCTTAGAAAAGGGGGGGGTATGCTTGTATTTATAGGTTTCTAATCTAGGAGGAAGAAAGGGATGTTTTGGACTCATGTGGGACTAAAGTCCAAAAAGGCCAAACTCAAGTGAAACTCAAATTAGAAAGGTGAAATTGACATTTGGAAAGCTAAGTCTCTTTTAGAAAGTCAACAAAGGTTTAATTATCCTCAAATAGGCTAATTAATAGGATAATGACTTATAGAAGCCATTTAGAAGGGTGTTAGCATGATTTAGGGGTTTAGAAGAGGTTAGAAAGGGTAATTAACTAGCATAGTGTAGTCAATTAGTGGGTATTGGGATAGTTAGTGCAATTTTAATAATAAAGTCACTCCTCGCATCATTCCATTTATGGATGAAGACAACATCGACACAAAGAACCTTTTAAAATTCCAATCATCTAATACATTGGAAATTGTTAGCAAAGATATTGGAGAAAATAAATATCAACATTGACAAATTATCTCTATCCTCACTTAGGTTTTTGATCTCATCAAAAAAATTCCAATCACATACCTATTGACTTAGAACAAATCGATACTAAAATTTTCCTTCGTAATTTCTATTTCATTAATGTATGTATTAGGAATAGGATGTTGTTAAGTGTAATTAGTAGTAGCGTCTGATAGAAGATAACGGCGCCGTTAGTACGGTGCTGCCAATAATGTAGAGTATGGTAACAGTCAAAGTACAATAGGAATGTTGTAAAAAGTAAATATTTGTAAGTAAGTGGTCGGTAATGTTAAAATGTCAAAGTTAGGATAAGTAGAGAAGTAGGGTCTACATGATTAGGAATTAGAAATATTATATTGGTAATAAGGACAAGGAGTGATGTCATAAATATTTTGTGTATTTTATTTGTAAAAAGTCTAAAAATGTGGAACCCATGTGAAATGATAAGGTTTATCTTATCTTAAAAGATAAGCTTACATGTACAGATAAGAGTTAAGGTATGGAATATGATTCGTCAGAGTGGATTTCTTATCCTATCTTAGAGATAAGATGGATAAGCCCGGAAGTTCTATAAATAAAGAGGCCACCCCCCTCATTTAGCATAGAAGGAAGTAGTGAGAAATATTGTATGAAGTGTGTAAAGGAAGCCATCAGTTTAAAGGTGTGTTGAAGAAGCCATTAAGAGGTGTAATTGTAAAGTTTCTCCCATAGTATTGGTGGAAGGCAAGTGAAGTCAATAACACTTGAAGTACCTCATGGGTGAGATTGTAACAATTTTATGTTAATATTATAATTTACTTTGATATTTCAGATTTGTCATCATTCCGTCTTATCATAGTCGATGGTATTCTTGTGTTACGTTTGTTGTTTTGTTTCCAGATTACATCCACCAAACTAAAGGTTGTGCATTAGTAAATAATCATAGCACGAGGAGTTCGGTGAAGAATTATCATAGTGCCGGATTGGTGATGACATTTTGGTTCCGTTGCTGGGACCATTCCTCGTGGTGGATTATGCGGAGAGATATTCCCACTTAGTCAAAAATCAATTGGAGGGTAACCTTGTTTTTTTGCATGCATAGTAGTTACCATGGTAAAGTCATTTTTGCCGTGAATAGTAGTTACCATGGTAAAGTCATCTTTCTTTTGTGAATAGTATTTACCACAGTAAAGTCACTTTTTACCATGAATAGTATTTACCGCAGTAACTTCACTTTTTACTGTGAATAGTGTTTACCACAGTAAAGTTAGTTTTTACCGCAGTAAGTCAAGTTTTACCATAGTTTACCATGGTCATTTCTATTTTCTATTATAGTGATTTTAATTATTGGTGCACATAAGTCTTGTTGATTGTACTTTTGGGTTGGTATTTCACTGTGGTTACTTTTGAAAATGGGAAGATTCTGTTTTTCAGCCCAATCTAATGAAAATGCTTCTTCTTTCATTCAAGAGTTTAAATGATCTTGTATTTGTAATGGCCTTATAAGAGGAACAATGGATTGAATTTTTCCTACCTTTTTGGATGGTTCGGCCCTTAGGTGGTTTGAAACACTAGGTGATAATGTGAAAAACTCATGGGATTTATTAGCGAAAGTTTTCTTGAAGAATTTGGTGAACAACGAGAGATATGCAAATCTCATGATCGATATCACAAAGCTATCCCAAGGAGAGAAGGAGAAGATAAGGGATTATCATGCTCGTGTTCTAGAGCTAAGGAGGAAGCTCGATGCCCGAGATCCGGAAGGAAAGATTAGCGGATGGGTTGATGAATGGCGTGGATAATCTCCTATGTAAGCACTTCATTCTTGGGATGAAGCGGAAATCGGACAACGAGTGAAGTATGACAGCCCGATTACCATTGAACAAGCAAAGGAGATGCGAAGGTAAGAAGAAAGCATGGAAGAGGAGCCCAAAGAAATTGTTGCTAAAGTAGAGCCTACACCAAAGCACCTTTGCTCAGAATCCACAACCACTCTCGGTGAGCACAAATCTTTCTCCTAGTACATCTCACCGAGTATGAAGATCTGCTCAAAAAGATGATGGGTCGATTAACTATTAATCTTCTTGAGGAAAATAATTTAGTTCTTAGGGAGGAGATAGAGGTCAAAAAGAAATATTTCTGAAGTTGTATGTTATGGTTGTTATAAAAGGGTCATTATAAGTATAATTGTCAGATAGAGCTTCTACATCGGTAAAGGAGATAATGATAAAGGAAAAGCACTTATGAATTCTTTTGATGTAGTAGATAAGAGCGAGAAATAATGAAGTAGATGTGTTTGTAACAAAAAGAAAGAAAGAAAAAGATAATCAAGATGGAAATGATCCTAAGAAGATGAAAGGAGAAACTAGTAAGAAACATAGGAGAAGAAAGTTGGGTGTGCGCAGGATTTTACGATTTCACGGGGGCGAGGACCATACTCCATCTTGGAAGATCTGTCCAAAAGGCTCAAATATTACATATGGTCAACTCTAAGCTATGTCTTTCGAGAAGAGGCGGGAGCTACGAAGTGGACTCAATACTCGGCGAAGGAAGGAGGTTGAGGTCCCTATTTTGGAGGCAGAGGCGGATCCTATGCTCCCTGGTGAGGTATTATGTAATGGTATTTCAATTCATGATGTCTTAGTTGATGGAGGTGCTGCGATTAATGTAATGAGGAGTCTCTAATGAATATTGGGTTTAAAAATTGATCGCCCTTGACACTTATGTTAAGGTCATTAAATAAGGGAAAAACTAAACTAGAAGGTGTAGTTTCAAATGTGGCATATATCATTATGGGTGTTGTATGTGTGGTAGACTTTCGGGTGATGAAAAATGGTGCTTATTGCGTATGATGTTCTTGGGAAGACCATGGCTAAGGAGAGTTCATGCGAAACTCTTTGGAATGAAGGCTTCATGACACTTGGACGTGGTAGAGAGAGGGTGAAGATAAACGTGATCCCTCGACATCATAAAGTAGAAACTGTGGATTCAAGTGATGAAAGCGATGATTGGACATCCTCGATTACTCTAGTACTAGTGAAGTGGACTTTGAAGATGAAAAAGTGAGGTTGATGTTTGAGTCATGGATATCCTTCCAGTCACACCGACTCATGACCCCATAAAATTATACGAAAGAAGAAGTTGATGATCGTCTCCAACAAATAAAGATTGGTGATCTTTGTGATGGAGAGTGAGAAGGAATCCTACCTCCGGCTCTTTCGAAGGTACATACACATATTCACTTTTGATTACAAGGAACTCCATCAAGTAAGTTGGGTAGAACATTCTATTGAGTGGTAGATGGTCTTTAAGGCTATAAAGCAAATGCCATATAGAATGAATCCTAATTTTTCAAGCTGTAAAAGAAGAAATAGATAAGTTGCTTGATGCGGGATTCATATTCCTTTGTGGAGAATTCGAGAATGGGTTTCTCCCATTGTGATCTCAATAAAAAAGAATGGGAAGCTACGCATTTGTGTTGATTACGAGGAAGCTCAATAAAGCAACAAAGAAGGATCATTACCCTCTTCCATTCTCGAGATCGAGATCTTGGGCGAAGTAGGTGGCCAGGAGTGTTATAGTTTTGCTAATGGATATAGCGGATACAACCAAGTCCGTATAGCGGAGAAAGATCAGTTGAAGACCACGTTCACCACTCCTTGGGAAACGTTTGCTTATAGAGTTATGCCTTTTGGGTTGTGTAATGCTCATCAACATTCCAGCGTTTGATGAATAGGGTGTTGAACCCTACATTGGGACCTTCATCGAGTATTTCGGATGATTTTTGCATCTATGGGAGCAAGTTGGACCACCTACACCGAGATGGAGATAACATTTCAAAGGTTAGATGAAGCACAAGCCTCACTAAACCCTACAAAGTGTGTCTTTAGATGTTCTAAAGGTGTTTTGTTAGGGCATGTTGTATCCGAGAGATGGTATTGGTGCGATCGATAAAGTTTCAAAAATCAAAGATTTACCATTTCCTATGAATAGAAGTAAGTTGAGATCATTTTTAGGCCATGTGGGTTACTATAGAAGGTTCATCAAGAATTTCTCAAAGATTGCACAGCCACTAACCTAGTTCTTGAAGAAGGATGTTACTTATGAACCAGGAAATAAGGCACATGAAGCTTTTGGACAACTGAAGGAAGCCCTGGTGTCTTCACCTGTTTTAAAGAATCCAGATTGGAGCAAGCCATTCATTGTGTACACTGATGCCTCAGATGCAGCACTAGGAAGTACTTTGAGCCAAAAGGATGAAAATGGGAATGAACATCCAATTTACTTTGGGAGCAGACAAATGAGCAGTGCTGAGGTAAATTATACTGTAACTGAAAAAGAGGCTCTAGCTATCATTTTTGCTGTAAAGAAGTTTAGAAATTACTTGTTAGGGAAGAAATTTATAGTTTATAATGAGATCATCGAGGCTCTAAAATATATTGTCAATAAGCCTAACCCATCGGGGAGGATAGCAAGATGGATAATTTTTTGCTACAAGAATTTGAATTTGATATTATAGATAGGCCAAGAAAGAAGCATGTCAATGCGAGATGCACTCTCTCGAGCCTATGATGGTTTAGGATCATCTTGTGATGATGATGATTTCCTCGATGCAAAGCATTGTTATCCCTTGACACAATCCCTAGTGAATACATAGATATTTGGAATTATCTGAATGAATTCAAGTTTCCTGATGGTGCCAATGCAAAGACTAAGAGAAAGATTACTCAAGCCAGTCGTCCATATTCTATTCTGCATGGAGTATTATTTTGAATAGGACTTGATGGAGACGATCTGAAGAGGCGATTGGACATGATCAAGGAAGGAAGCTGCTAGAAGAATTCCACAATGGTACATGTGGAGGGCACTTCTCTGGACAACTTACAGCAAGAAGGATCTTGGATGCAAGTTATCACTGGCCCACTCTTTTTAAAGATTGTTATAATTATTGTAAGACATGTGATATTTGTCAAACACATGGTAACTGTAAGACTTCATCAGCTCCATTATGTCCTATTCTTCCACTTGGTCCCTTTGAAAAGTGGGGAATAGACATTGTAGGTCCACTTCCAACTACCTCACGCCAAAATAAGTATATTGTAGTTGCCACAGATTATTTAACCAAGTGGGTTGAAGCTAGGCCATTGAAAACAACTTCCATGGATGAGGTGGCAAGGTTCATATATGACGCATTGTCACGATTTGGTTGTCCATTAGAAATTGTAATGAGATCAAGGAAGCCACTTCATTAATGAGGTAGTAGAAGCCCTAGTCAATAAATTTTCTATTAAGCACAGGAAGGCAACAACATACAAGCCAAGCACAAATGGATAGGTGGAAGAACAAATTTTGTGTTGTGTCAAATTCTAGCAAAAGATGCGGCCTTGCGGTACATAAGTGGGATAAAAGGATTCATGCAGCATTGTGGGCATATAGGGCAACATCAAAGTCAGCATGACAGGATACTCCCCATTTCGGTTGGCATATGGCATTGATCGAGTTCTTCTATTGAGTTTGATATTCCCCTTTATGAGAGTTATGAAAAATGAAAGGATGGATGAAAGTGATTCGAGTAAAAGAAAGGTTGGTACATCTTCATTTCTTTAGAGGAAATGAGGGAAATAGCAAAGGATACAAGCCATAAGAAGAAAATGAAGCAAAAGGAATACTTTGATCAAAAGATCCGTTGGTCTCCATTTCATGTGAATGACTTGGTTTTAGTATATGATTCCAGATACAAAAAAAGAAGACAGAAAATTTCTTCCAAAATGGATGGGGCCCTACAAAATAGCAGCTGTGCATGAAAATGGTATGTACTTTGGAGGAATTGGATGGCACTCCCATTACAAAATGGGTCAACCACGACAAGTTGAAGATTTTCCAAGCACCATAATAGTCTACTCCGAGGACGGAGTAGAAGTTAGGAAGGGGAAGATGTCGATACTAAAATTTTCCTCCGTAATTTCTATTTCATTAATGTATGTATTAGGAATAGGATGTTGTTAAGTGTAATTAGTAGTAGCGTCGATAGAAGATAACGGCGCCGTCAATCGGTGCGGTGCCGCCAATAACGTAGAGTACGGTAGCAGTCAAAGTACAATAGGAATGTTGTAAAAAGTAAATATTTGTCGTAAGTGGTCCGGTAATGTTAAAATGTCAAAGTTAGGATAAGTAGAGAAGTAGGGTCTACATGATTAGGAATTAGAAATATTATATTGGTAATAAGGACAAGGAGTGAGGTCATAAATATTTTGTGTATTTTATTTGTAAAAAGTCTAAAAATGTGGAACCCATGTGAAATGATAAGGTTTATCTTATCTTAAAAGATAAGCTTACATGTACAGATAAGAGTTAAGGTATGGAATATGATTCGTCGAGTGGATTTCTCATCCTATCTTAGAGAAGATGGATAAGCACTGGAAGTTCTATAAATAAAGAGGCCACCCCCTCATTTAGCATAAAAGGAAGTAGTGAGAAATATTGTATGAAGTGTGTAAAGGAAGCCATCAGTTTAAAGGTGTGTTGAAGAAGCCATTAAGAGGTGTAATTGTAAAGTTTCTCCCATAGTATTGGTGGAAGGTAAGTGAAGTCAATAACACTTGAAGTACCTCATGGGTGAGATTGTAACAATTTCATGTTAATATTATAATTTACTTTGATATTTCAGATTTGTCATCATTTCGTCTTATCATAGTCGATGGTATTCTTGTGTTACGTTTGTTGCTTTGTTTCCAGATTACATCCACCAAACTAAAGGTTGTGCATTAGTAAATAATCATAGCACGAGGAGTTCCCGGTGAAGAATTATCATAGTGCCAGATTGGTGATGATAGAACCTATCCACCCAAGTCTCGTAAGTCAAGACCAAACAGATCCCATCCAGATAGTTGACTTGGACCTCCTCTGACCAAGTCTTGTAAATAAGGACTCATTATATCATAGAATCATTGAAAATCATTCTATTTACTCCATTGACTTGGACCTCACCCGCCAGAGTATCGTAAATCAGGACCAATCAAATCATAGTTTCGTTGAAAATCCTTCTATCTACTTCGTGGACTTGGACTTTGTCCGCCCAAGTCTCGTAAATGAGGACCATTCACCTTTCATAAACATGGATCTTTTCCACAATGATGAGTACATTACAAACCCTAATCCACGAAAAATCGGAAAAGACAAAAAGTGAAAAAAAGAGAAAAAAGACATTGCATATCAGACCTCTAATCATAATGTTATTTGAAAATAAAAAATGAAAAAGCTAAAACTTCTTTGTACAATAATTTTAATTGTTTCATCCAGTGGAAGATATCTTTATTATTTCGTTATCATATCTTCACTCTCTTCACCTAAAGATGTAAGTTAATCTTGTTCCAATGGGGGTCTTTGTGTATCTCATCCCTATTCTAGTTTCTCATTTGAGATATCTTTACTAATGGTCTTGTCAGAAGCTTACTAATGGCAAATCCTCCTTTCAAAGAAGCTCTCTCCTTAATGAAAGCACTAAAATTCTTTACCTGGATATTTTTTCCACCCATCTTAGTCTAAGGTGATGATCCCTTGCGTCTTACTAGTCACGTTAGGTGGAGATTTGGGGGAAAAATTTTAGTCCTAACAAACATAGTTCACAAACAAGGAAGAATCAATCAAAAATACAAAAAAATCAAAATTGTTACACCTTTCATCCTTCATAGTCTTTGGTGTTGAGCCCACACTTCTTTTTGATCTTTCGTGAGACCGGGAAAAAGAAAGCTACTAAAAGGAACAATAAGAAGATTGTTCCAAGCCGCGATCTTAGATAATAATAGCACACCACATTAGATTTGCAAAACAGAAGAGCTAAAATACCATATACGGAAATCCATCATAATCCATAATGCTCAATACATTACAATACAATGACTTGAATTACTCAATAAGAAAGATGTACATATAGGAGGAGGGAAGTGCAACTACTACTTGAATCAGTGGTGAAGAAATCCTACTAACTGATATTGGTAGTTAAGTTAACTCCAAAAGACTAGTAAGTTAACTCTAGATAACTAAGAAGCTAACTCAACACAACTAGTAAGCTAACTCCACACAACTAGTACACCTAAGCAAGCTAATCCAATAAGTGTAGGGATAACACAAGTGTATGAATTATCCTAATAAATAAAAAGATAAATAATAACCTACACTAACACTCTCCCGTAAGAAAAAAACACCAAATATAATTTGATCAACTACTATAAATAGGAGTGCCACGATCCAAGAACAACCAAGGCAACAAGGCAAGGACACGAGATCCAAATAAATAGGAGTGCCACAATCCAGAAAAACCAAGGTAAGGCAAGGACATGAAACCCAAAGACTCGGTATCAACATGTAACAAGGTAAGGACACGAAACCCAAAAATCGAGTCAATCGGCAAACATACCCTCCCGCTTGTTGAATGGGTAGAGTGACACCACATATTTGTATGAGTTACCAAAATCAACTTCTCGAACACCGACAAACTAACACCGAGTTTCACCATAATAGCTCCCCACAAGAGAGATTGTCAACGTGCGAAAAATAGAGTGTCAAAAATATAGATCCAAAATATTTCAACAAAAAGAGAGATATAAATGCATACACCCATAAATACAAGAATGCAACACCCAAAAGTTGAGGACGTCGGGCTCAACCGAAATTACATCCACAAGTGATTACAACACCCTCCCAAATTTGACACTTTATAATTGAGTGCATATAAATATTACAATGAGTAACAATATCTTTTACATTTGAAATATGTGTATAAAAATTTCACATGTGTAGATCTTGAAAAAAATACACAATTTTAAAAAACAGATCACCTTAATCCAAGCTACAGATCAAAAGTTATGAGCTCTAGAAGGTTTTGTTATTAAAATAATATTTTAATGTTGATCTTTTTTTAAAAGGTACGCATGACACCCAAATGTCCAAAGGGTAAAAGAGGGCATGCACATGATACGAAGCTTACGACCAAAGGATAAAAGCCTACACCCAAAACCTAAAATGTCTAGAGGGTACATCATTACTTTGGAGGGTACACATCAATAGTCAATGGATAAAATAATGTACTCGGAGGTGCAGATTTGCGTGTAGTGGATAAAAGGCGCATCAAAAGCAGAAATATATACAGAGGGTAAAATAATGCATCCAGAATGCACCTAGAGGGTACAAATTTACGTCCAGGTGGATAAAAGGCGCATCAAAACTGAAATATCCAGAGGGTAAAAGAATGCATCTAGAAGGTACACTGTCACACCCTCAAAAATCTCCCACTTGAGACCCAAGAACAACCTAGGTTTAGTTAGAAAAAAACATGGAATAATTTATAAAAAAAAAAAGTGTTCACAACAAAATTTCTAGAGTGCATTACAACAATTATCAAATCACCTTACAAACACTAAGAAGGTGAAAGTTATCCCGACCATAGTTAGATTAGCTTCTTGTAGGGCGCGGGAAGAAATTTCTCCCAGGACGCAGGAAGAAACTTTTCTCGGGCGCGGGAGAATTTTCTCTCGAGCACGGAAGGCGGCGCGAGGAAGAATTTTTCCCGAGCGTGGGAAAAAAATTCTCTTGGGCGCGGAAGGTGGGTGAGAAAGAATTTTCCAAATTTCCCCTTTTTTTTTGAACTTAGATTATTTTTGAAGCTAAATGAAGTAAAAACTTCAGGTGGCCATAACTTTTGATAGGGAACTCAATTTTCGACAAACAAGGACTTTATGGAAAGCTCTCGACGTCCTCTTTACACAACAACCTTAAAATTTTAATTTGGGTAAAGTTTTAAGTGTTGATTTTGAGAAAATATTATTCTGTCACTAAACAGTGAACTGGTATTTTTAACTTACACAATTTTGTTCAAATTCACCATTAATTCCTTCTCAACATGCCAAATAGGCATGAAGGATTTCACTTGGGTAAATTTAGTTTGGATTGTGAGGGTTAATTTGTTTGATGGATTTGCAATTCCAAATTACCAATTTTTGTACAACAAGATGTCTGCAATTTTGCCTTTGCCCAATTTGAAAGATTCTATAATAATTTCTTAAGTGTTAAGGTCTCATTAGAGTCGTTTTGATCATGCAACTTCAATTTAATTGTTTCATTTCATTTTCTAAGGTAACAAGGTCATTCTGAACATTTTTGATTTAAAATTTACCAGTTTGAAAATTATCTAACTGAGCTCTACAACTTCTAAAACAAATTGATACATTTACATTTACCAACTTTAAAATATTAATTCATTCCATGCTAGTTTACTTCATATCTCATCTTCCTTCAACCAAAGCTTGAGAACAAGGATGCATTTCAAAAGAGCATAGTGATATAACATTCCCTCATACGTATTTTTTTTTTTTTTGAGATTTCATAATGCATTGCAAACACAGATTTCCAATGAAGACAATATCATTTTAACAAAACAAAATAACTTCTATTGACTTGGATGATTCTTTTACAACTTTCTTTTCCATTTCATTTCAAAAGATAGAATACAAGTCTTTCTTTTCCTTCCACAGAATAAAATTACAGAGTATGTCCTTCCACATTCAAATGGGATTTCACTCCAAAACATAGTAACTCTTTAGCACAAAACATATTACATTGTCATCCACTTGAAGTGGGAAATGGTTTTACAAATAAAAAAGCCTGAGGACTCTCAAAACTGTCTTCTTTCTCAACTCCAAAACAACAATATGAATTTCCATCATTTTCCCATTTGATCGCAATGATAGAACAGGGGAAAGGAAATGCTCTCCACCCAACCAAGACATCCAATGAAAAGGAGAAGTCATCTTTCTTCATTGGCCCCGAGCCCCAACCACATTGCAATAAGAAATGTGACTCAACTCATGGCAACAATAGGCTTCCACAACACAAAGGCAATCTTTCACATGAAATTTTCATATTTAAAACATAGTCCAAAACAAAACAATAGTTTTAGCAACCACAAGATAAAAACACAAACAATACTCAAGCTTCATCAAGCAAGCCAAAGGAGCAAGAAACTATAGGGGATGCTACTTATGCCTCCCAAAGGGAAATGCATATCACCACCTAAGAACAAACCACCAAATTATATCATTTCAAGTCCCTGACATACCCTTATGCCTCCCCCAAGTACCCCTTATTCCTCACAATTTCTTATGCCTCCCCAACCTCTTATGTCACCCCATAACGAGTAAAGAAATGCAAGCTATTTCTTTTTGCAAGGTGAAAGCCAAATCCCAGCTCCCTCTGCACTTATGCCTCCCCAAAACACTTATGTCTCCCACAAGAATACCCCATAGTCTTCTCCTACACCATTCCTAGGCCATCTACCCAACCAGACAAATAAAACAACACATTCAAACGTCAACCAATCACATATGCATAAAAAGAAAGGAGAGCATTTTCAAGAGCTAAGCTTTTGCCTCTCCATGATGGAGTTTGTTCCAAGGTTGCAAAACAAAAATCTTTCCAATGTAAAACAGTCCAAGAGATCAACAATCTACAAGTATGCAACAATCTCCAATCTTCTCCAAAAGCAAGAGCTCTCCAAACCAAAAGAAGTCGCCCCAAAATGAGCAATGTAAGTTGAAGTAACCCAAAAACAAGCTAAGGAATTCAAATTTATAGGAGAGGGAAGAGAAGAGGATGAGGTGGATCCATGTAGGATGCCACTTCACACATCCTCAACTCCACCTCATAAGTCAACTTCAATCTCCAAGGCATAATAAATAAGTAGGTGAATAATATGACAATTTTACTTACACACTCAAATCAAGCCCACACCCCATAAGGACTGAAATTTAAAACATGAAGAAAGTGCAATTAAAACATACAACTTGACTTACAAAAATGCATAATGAAAGTCTAAATTTAACTCTCCAACCATAGGTAAGGTTGGTATATAAATTTAAGAGGTGTGGGGCAAGTTTAACTTGTCCCACAAGCCTCTAAAATCAACCTCCAACGACAAATTCGAATTTCCAAGAAGGTGGAGTGTTTCATACTCCAAAATCAACTTACATATCTCTTACACATTACTTACACATTACTACAACATTTAAAACAAGAGCCAACAACCCTAATAATTACTTTCTTATGACCCAATTTGATTACTTAATTTTAACAATATGATTACTCACAATACTTTACCACAATTTATTTGATTAAATAGAAAGGGGAACACATCACTTTTAAAACACATACTAACTTAAACAAAGGAACCAAATAAAAGAAATACACAAAGTCCCTTGGTCACATTTAAAGGTGATCCCCCATGGGAATCCCTAACATAATCAAACACACACAAACAAATACAAGTTGTCATGGTGACCTTGTTGAATTCATCTAGAATTCCAAAGTGGTTGGTCTCCAATCCCCGATATTTGTTGTGATATTTTTAACTGTAAAATACAAATACCTCCTTCGGCCTCGTGGCCACATCAGACATCCAAAATGAATATAAATATAATTCCAAAATCATATATATATATGAATCACAACAACATCAAGGAAAACAACAATATCATTTGTAATTTTATCAACAACTATATCATCATCAAATAATTTTCATTTTCTAGGTCTACTCAAAATATCCAAATATCACATGTCCGAACAACATCTATAATATAACCATGTCAAACAATAGTATATCAACATCAATATATAAAATGTCTCTAATAATCATCATGCATCATATAAGAATCAAGTCAACAATAATCTATGCTCTAACATCTAACATCATACTAAATTAAAACTATAATAATGCCCATAATATAGTCAAAGCAGTATCAAGATCTATATCAAAAGGTGTCGAAGAGAAGTGGGCACTACATACATGCTTATATCTAATGGATACAAGAATGCACCTAGAGGGTACAGATCTGCGTCCAGTGGATAAAAAATTACATCCAAAATTGAAATATTCAAAGGGTAAAAGAATGCATCTAGAAGGTACACACTTATATCCAATGGATAAAAGAATGCACCCAAAGGGTATAGATATGCATCCAAAGTGAATAAAAGACTGCATCTAAAACCGAAATATCCAGAGGGTAAAAGAATGCATTCGAAGGTACACACTTATATCTAATGGATAAAATAATGCACCGAGAGGGTACAAATCTACATCAAGTGGATAAAATACTACATCCAAAACTGAAATATCTAGAGGGTAAAAGAATGCATCCGAAAGGTACACACTTATATCTAATGGATAAAAGAATGCACCCAGAGGGTACATATCTGCATCCAAATTTGACTGTCTCAAAACATGGTCGAGTTTATAGTCAATTCTAGGGTTTTGACACCTTCCAAATCCAATGTCGCACTCCGTTTTGCATAAAAATGCATGTTGCAGAAAATTGCTAACAAATTCTAAATACATGAAAATAATAAACCCTTGCTTGCAAAGAAAAACTTATAGATGGATGTCTACATCATCTATAGCTTTGATACCATGAAAGGAATGATAAGAAGATTGTTCTAAGCCGCGATCTTATATGATAATAGCACGCCATATTAGATTTACAAAACAGAAGAACTAAAATACCATATATGAAAATCTATCATAATCCATAATGCTCAATACATTACAATACAATGACTTGAATTACTCAATAAGAAAGATGTACATATAGGAGGAGGGAAGTGTAACTACTGCTTAAATCAATGGTGAAGAACTCCCACTGACTGATACTGGTAGTTAAGTTAACTCCAAAAGACTAGTAAGCTAACTCTAGATAACTGAGAAGCTAACTCAACACAACTAGTAAGCTAACTCCACACAACTAGTACACCCAAGAAGGCTAACCCAATAAGTGTAGGGATAACACAAGTATACAAATTATCCTAGTAAATAAAAGGATAAATAATAACCTACACTAACAGCTACCCTTACTCACCTACATCTTATCTTTAGTGTTGAACCCTTACCTCTTACTGATGGTATGGGACAAAATGTAGGGGGTTATTTCAAACAAATATACAAAAGGAATCCTTCCAAATCCAAAGTGTTTAATCATATAAAATCCCAAAGAATCAATTTAGTTGCTCATGTTAAGAGAGGCGACAAGTCCTTCATTGGATCTTGATAATCAATAGACCATCAATGGAATTAAATGTAGTTAACACATATAATGTGAAATCTTTTGGGAATCAATCGTATAATATTAATTGGATTTGAGTTACATTTTCCCAAAAAAACTATTGTTAACCTTGTGTCTGCAGTGTATCCATCATCTTCATTTGCACATCATTATCTCATTTATCTTACGTCCTTCTTGGATTTTGGTGGTGAGCCCTCACATTTTATTAGTTGTGTGGAGTCGGGGACGAGTTAGACATTTTAAGCACTATATTAACATTTTTCTAATGGAATGAAATGTTTACTGATTGTTTGAACATATGTTAAAGCAATGCACCCTTTATTAAGTAAAAAATCCAAAAAAATTGTATATTTCAAAAAATCCAAAAAACAACATAAATAGTCAACATCCAAAAAAATTAAATAAATTCAAAAAAATGAAAACCTTCAAAATCCTAAAAAAATTAGAAAAGCGACCAAAATTCAAAAAAAAAAAAGTTTTAAAATAAGAAACTAATCAACACAACCCGATGATATTGAATTTTCAAATATTATCCTAGTGATCGTTTAAACTATCATATGATTGTCGATAATTAAATCCTCGCCTGTATCATCGCTTAAGTAATCTCAACTCTCATGCCCTTCCTCGCATGTATCCTTGCTTGGAAGCACGACCCATTCAATCTCATACCATTCTTTAGCGTGAATCCAATAAGAGTTTCATTAGGTGTTGCATAAATCCGCTCTTGATCGACACAATCCCCTTACATGAATCCTTGCTTGGGGGCATTCAAAGTTTTTAAATCCTCACTATGGAACACATTAGGGGCATAGTTAGATGTCTTTATTTAAGTTGTGTTGCATTGTTATTATTCATGACCAATTGTAAGTATGTTGTTATCATATTGGTTTGTTCATATCCATGGTGTATATCAATTCTTGTGTATATTGGGTTTGTTTTACATTTTTGTCTTCATTTTTGACCAATTACAATTATTTTTGTTATCATCTTGGTTTATTCATAACCTTGGTGTACTCATCTTTCTTTGAATATTGGGTTTTTTTTTCCTTTTTTGTCTTTGTTTTGGACCAATTACAAGTATTTTGTTAGCATCTTGGTTCATATATACCCTTGGTGTAATCATCTTATGATGTATATTGGGTTTGTTTTACTTTTCTTTCTCCGTGTGTGTGTGTTTTTATGCACATCATAGGTTGTTCATCATGGTTTTTCAATAATATTAGTGCTAATCGATTAAGCTAAAAGGTGATTTAAGAGCCCAATCAATTCTATAACAACATTAAATTAAGTATGCAATTAAGCAAACAACTAAGTAATAAATAATGAAATTCTCATTGTAAAGAGAGGGTAAAAAGGCTTAGATGATTCACAGTAAAATATGGGCTGGATCAAAGCTATAACCATTGAATAGCTGTGTCTTAGGGCACTTACAGAGGGACGGGGACGCTCGTGGGCGCCCTAGACTTGTTTCTAGGCATACAGTGCGTGGAAATGCTCGAGAAAACATCCTATGAGGTGTCGCAAGATGTTCATCTTTAGTCGCCTTTGATCACTTTGAGGTCGCACCAAGATTGTTGAGGTCACTATAAACCTATGATAAAAAAATAGACACTGTAAAACCCTTAAATACACATCAAATCCTAAAAAATAAAGATGCAAAATGAGGGGTCGATTGTCCTCAATGCCACAATGGTGGAATTATAATTGAGCAACGCACTACATCTTAGATTCAATGTAGTTTTGAGTTTGTGTGCAAAATTATGCCATAGGTTGCTCTTGTGCGTGTTGCACTTAGATTGCGAACAAATAACTAGATGTAGAATGTAGTAAATGTGTGCATGAAATAGAATGATTTTCCCTCATATGAAGTGTGATGCAGAAGACCATCCCTTATGTCCCTTGTGATGGAGGTAGATGGATGCAATGGAGCTCTTAGATGCCTTAATGGATGTAGCCTTACGTGGTGATAGATAGTGCTTAGTGTTTGGTCCCTTATTATAATCACATAGCTTTATATTTACATGATTCCTTCACTTGAATTTCATAATCAACCCTGAAAATGCCGATTACGAAAAAGATAAGATACTCAAATGGCTAGAAAGGACCTAAAAATTGTGAGTAAAGTACAAAGAGGACAAGGACACCTAGAGGGGACGAGGGCGCGACATTGGCATCTGGATGGGCGCTAGTGTCAAGATGAAAAATGATGAAGATTAAAAGGTAAACTAAACAAGTAAGGGTGCAAGACTCAAAGTAGAAACAAAAAGTAAAGAAAGGTGGCCAAATACATGGGTTAATTAATACTTTTCTTACTTAGGAATCATACAAATAGTAGTATGCGATCAAGACTATATAATTACCCAAAGTACTGATTATGTGTCTACATTTGCCCCACTTTATGTTGGTGAGCAGAAATCTCGGTAACATAAAGTAAATAGAGATGCGTACTTGATAAACCATGTAGATCCATGATGGTGGTGTGCTGAGGGACTAGATAAAGTGTGGAATAATTAAAAAAAAGTGAAGTATGGATGTTAAGGATGAGGAAGTATATAAAGTGGTGATGAAAATGAACCTAGGGTGGAAGCACATGTGTGATGTCATGATGTACTTGTAGTTGTTGTCGATGTGTGTGTTGTTGTTGTTTCTTTGCTTCCCATACAAATAACTTGTAAAAGAGAAGCTGATAAGTAGTCAAATACGCATGTATATGATCAAAATATGTAAAAATGTAAGGAAAGTATGTAAAAATATGAAAGTGTGAAAAAGTAACATGTGCACTTGATATGTGATGATGAAAGGGGTGTAGAAAGGATCCTATAGATAATTTCAAAGCACGAGTTTTTCAAGCGATCTCACACTAGTGAAATGGATGAAGTGTAGGGTGAAGCTGTTTGGTGTCATCCACCAACCTTTAATCGCTTCCTATTATGTAAAACACCATTGCAAATGGTGTGTATGTGTTAAGGACTGTCTTCCTGTAAAATCCATTGTGTATGGAGTTCTATAGACTGTGTTGAACTACCAATCGTTGTATAATTGCCCTGGTCTCGGGCATCCAGGAAAGACCGCCAGTTGTATTGCCTATGGTTTTAGGCATCGAGGAAATCCCGTTGTCTTTAAGGAACCAAGACTGATTCTAAGCCCTGTTTGAAACTAAAAAATGTGTTGTACCAGTATCGTGCTGTGTATAATGTTGTATGGGGTGACTGATTCACAAAAATGATGCCCCCTCATTTGGGGTGTATGCGGCATCACTAAAGGACTATGCGACCCAAAGGAGGACTGAATGTTATGTTGAATCTGTGCCTGCAGGGGGATGTACTCGGTAGAAACCAAGACACACTCAAACAAGTGGGTAGGAAAGCAAGTGTTAGTACAAGCAAAGACAAACACTCATATAAAAGATGAAATGTAAGCTAAGCAGACAATGTGTAAGTTAAGACGTAAGTAGAAGACAATATAGACTGCACAAAAAGTAGGTTACAAACATGGGACACTACTCATGATGTCATAAGACATTCAAAACCCTAATGGTCGCAAAGCAATCGAGAGAACAAGCAAGACATAGGGCAAAGCCCGCAAAAATGAGGAGCAAAGGCAAACAATGTATCATACAATCATGGAAACAAGTAACCTTGCAAAACAAATGTTACACATGAAGCACCTGTTAGCATGTTAGAAAGATAAAAAGTATGTCAAAGCGTGTATAATATGATAATGTAATGTAATATGAAATAAAATTAAATAATAACACCTTATAGTGTACGAAAGTGGATGCTCCCAGGAGCTACGATGAGGCGGTAATAGTCTTTGCAGAGCATCCATCTGCTACGTGTCATGGATTTGTAGAATCTGTGATCACAACTAGAAAGGCAAGTGAACATGCATGTGTATATGATAAATATAATGACATATAAGATATCTATATAGCATGTGTAATAAATTGAACATGTAATAAGAAAATGTAAGCAAGACTAAATGCAACTAAGATATGCAATATGATGTGAATGAGGCGGAATGAAATGCAGTATGAGTGATAGGAGCAACGTGCCCCATGAGTGGATGTGTATGTATGTAATATTGGCATATCAACCGATTAACACGATGAGATCCTCTCCACCATTAGTTTGAGCTTTTGGTGAGACATCAAATCGTTTGGTATCGAGTCGAGCGATTAAGCGCGCCCACCTCATAGTAGTGTGGCGATGGGTGACCTCCGAAAAATTCCGGTGTCACCGCCTCTTAATATTGTTGGGCTTGATTAGGTGTATACCCGGTTCCATCATGCGGAAGGGTATTGGTGTAGAATCAGTGATTAACACGATGAGATCCCTCTCCACCATTAGTTCAAGCTTTTGGTGTGACAGTAAATCGTTTGGTATTATAGCGATAGATGATGTAGACATCCAATAAGTTTTTCTTTTGTAGCAAGGGTTTATTTTTTCATGTATATGGAATTTGTTAGCAATTTTTTGCAGCATGCATTTTTATGCAAAACAAAGTGTGGAATTAGATTTGGAAGGTGCCAAAACCCTAGAATCGACTGTAAACTCGACCATGTTTTGAGACAGTCAAATATGGGTGCATTCTTTTATCCATTGGATATAAGCGTGTACCTTCCGGATGCATTCTTTTACCCTCTGGGTATTTCAGTTTTGGATGCAGTCTTTTATCCACTTTGGACGCAAATCTTTACCCTATGGGTGCATTCTTTTATCCATTAGATATAAGCGTGTACCTTCCGGATGCATTCTTTTACCCTTTGGATATTTCGGTTTTAGATGCAGTCTTTTATCCACTGGACGCAAATCTGTACCCTATGGGTGCATTCTTTTATCCATTGGATATAAGCATGTACCTTTCGGATGCATTCTTTTACCCTCTGGGTATTTTGGTTTTGGATGCAGTCTTTTATCCACTGGACACAGATTTGTACCCTTTGGGTGCATTCTTTTATCCATTGGATATAAGCATGTACCCTCTGGACGCAATGATTTACCCTCTGGACATTTTAGGTTTTGGGCACATGATTTTATCCTTTGGTCACAAGCATGTATCATGTGGATGCACTCTTTTACCCTTTGGACATTTGGGTGTCACGTGTACCTTTAAAAAGATCAACATTAAAATATTATTTTAATAAGAAACCTTGTAGAGCTCATAACTTTTGATCCATAGCTTAGATTAAGGTGATCTTTTTTTGAAATTGTGTATTTTTTCGAGATCTACACATTGGTGACATTTTTATACACATATTTCAAATGTAAAAGGTACTATTACTCATTGTAATATTTACATGCACTCAATTATAAAGTGCCAAATTCGGGAGGGTGTTGTGATCACTTGTGGATGCATTTTCGGTTGAGCTGACGTCCTAAAATTTTGGGTATTACATTCTTGTATCTATGGGTGTATACATTTATATCTCTCTTGTTTGTTGAGATATTTTGGATCTGTATTTTCGACACTTTTTTTGGCATATTATCAGTCTCTCTTGTGGGGGAGCTATTCTGGTGGAGCCTAGTGTTAGTTTGTCAGTGTTTGAGTAGTTGATTTTGACAACTCATATAGATCTGTGGTGTCACTCTACCCATTATGTAGTATGGGAGGGTGTGGTGTTGATACTGCTTCTTCGGGTTTCATGCCCTTGCCTTGTTACCTTGGCTTTTTCTTGGATTGTGACACTCCTATTTATTTGGATCTTGTGTCCTTGCCTTATTGCCTTGGTTTTCCTTGGATCATGGCACACCTATTTGAAGAATTGATCAAATTATGTTTAGTGTTTTTTTTTCACTTTTCAACATCACTCCATTGATAGTCTCCTTGCATGGAGCTATTCTAGTGAAGCCCAGTGTCAATTGTTTTTGAGTTATATGATCAAGTAGTGGATTCAGACCATAGTGTGCACCACACTTCTTCAGCATTGTACGAGTTTTTGGAGTCGAGCTTTTGAGGATATCTTGCAGCAGGATTTTGCTCTCTACTTTGTTATTACTGGTTTTGGGTACCTTGCGGTGTCCATTTTTCCTAGTTGTTGTACGTGGGTACCTCATCAGGCCTTGTTGCCGGGACCCACCTTCTTTTCCACCCACCTAAGCTATGCTTACGGGAGGGTGTTAGTGTAGGTTATTATTTATCCTTTTATTTATTTATTAGGATAATTCTTACACTTGTGTTAGCCCTACACTTGTTGGGTTAGCTTGCTTAGGTGTACTAGTTGTGTGGAGTTAGCTTCTCAGTTATGTTGAGTTAGCTTACTAGTCTTTTGGAGTTAACTTAACTACCAGTATCAATTAGTGGGAGTTCTTCACTATTGATTTAGGTAGTAGTTGCACTTCCCTCCTCCTATATGTACATCTTTCTTATTGAATAATTCAAGTCATTTTATTGTAATGTATTGAGCATTATGGATTATGATGGATTTCCATATATGGTATTTTAGCTCTTCTTCTTTGCAAATCTAATGTGATGTGTTATTATCATCCGAGATTCGTTCCTTTCATCTAAGATCGCGGCTTTGCATAAAGCTAAAATACCATATATGGAAATCCATCATAATCCATAATGCTCAATACATTACAATAGAATGACTTGAATTATTCAATAAGAAATATGTACATATAGGAGGAGGGAAGTGCAACTACTACCTAAATCAATGGTGAAGAACTCCCACTAATTGATACTGGTAGTTAAGTTAACTCCAAAAGACTAGTAAGCTAACTCAACATAACTGAGAAGCTAACTCCGCACAACTAGTACACCTAAGCAAGCTAACCCAACAAGTGTAGGGCTAACACAAGTGTAAGAGTTATCCTAATAAATAAACAAAAGGATAAATAAGAACCTACACTAACATGTAATGAGGGTCATTTATTTATGCCCCCTCAACAGTCAAGAATGAACCGTAAACGACAGTGCATTATTGGGAAATGGTTTGAGTGATGTGTTGTATGTAGAAAGAGGTGATGATATTAAATGTGACATAGGGATGATGATTTAGCGTAAAGAGTATATCACATGAGAGATGAACATGATGATGGTAGAAAACATGATGATGTAGCACAAAGCGTATATCACGAGATGTATGGATAGGATGCTAGAAAGTGTGATGATTTAGCACAAAGTGTGCATAAAAAAATGAAGGAATAGAAAGTGAGAAAAGGGGTGATGATTTAGCCTAAAAGTGTATATCACGATATGTGTGAATAAGGTGATGGCTATAAATATTGCATAGTATGAAAAACATATTGATTGATTGATTGTGAAGGTTAAAGTGTAGAATGATGTAGGTGTGATGAGGTGAGGTTAAATTTTGATTTGGACCCTCAACAGTCGAGTATGAACCATTGTACTAGAGTGTGTTGTTGGGTAATGAGTGCAACACATATAATTGGATGAGTAAAATGTGTAGTAGATGTGGTGAAAAATATGTCATAGGTGTGTGACATGCGTAATGTGGAATATGCAGTGTTAGTTGTGTAGATTATAAAAATGTATGATAATGTAAGTGTAGAATGTGTGCAATGTATGGGTGTACAAAGCACAAAGTGAGGATGATGCATAATAGATGGAAGATGAGGATGATGTATATGTACAAAAGTGCATGATGTGTGAAGGTGTGTAATGTGTAGTGTCTATTGTGTAGTGTGTGAGGTTCATGTGTATAAGATGCCCTCAACAGTTAAGTGTGAACCATAGCACAAGAGTGTGTCATAGGGTATTGACGATGCTAACATGTGTAACAATGTATCTACGAGAAATTAGGTGTGAAATGATGTGAATATAAGACGCATGTTGATGCTAAGGGGGAGAAATAAGTGTAACGCCCCTCACGTGTGAGTTGATGAATGAGCTATCGATAAAAGTAAAGGATGAAGGTCCTTTACCCGATGTTGGCGGTGATGAAGGCGTGTGACCATGTTATAAGAGTAGTGGTATATGAGATAAACGTTGTGCAAGTGATTGAAGTCTATATGCATGCGACATATGAGTATATTGTGGGAACCTTGGTGTAAAAATGTGTAGGTGATGGAGACCTATGTGAAGCAAAATGCGGCGGTGATGGAAACCTACGTGGAATGAAACGAGGTGGTGAAGTACGTCTAGATGTAGGAGTTATCCTAGTGATGGACCTAGAATGATGTACTAGACTAGCAAAGCGATATGACCGTGTAGGTTGTGTGCGAAATAGGTGAGCAAGGAGCAAATGGTGCTTTAGGTTTGATGAGATGTGGGGTACTAGATGGACTAGGTGATGCATTGGTAATCATTGGAGGAGATGGCGACCATGGAGTAGATGGAGGCACCCCATTGATAGAAATGAATTGATTGTTGTGAATGAATTTTAGATGTAAATGATTCATGGAGATGATAGAATTGGACCTATGAATCCAATTAAGGCCTAAGAGCATGTCACACCCATCGATTGCTTGTCCGATAAGGAAGGGTACCAACATAGTGAGAGGACCAAATGTAACATGAAGCTTGACAACACCATAGGAATTGTTCATCGGATATGAAATTTGTGAAAGTGGATAACCAATAACAACAAGAAGTGGAATAGAACATGCATTGATGGGCCATGATGGATCAACCTTGGTGTTATTAATAGGGATAGATCTGATAGAGGCACTAATGTGTAAGTGATTAGAAGAGAATGTTGCATGATAATCATGGTCAAAGAAAGAAATGATTGGAGGATACATCTTTGTATTAGAAACTAAGAAATCAAGAGCCCTCGATGCAAGAGGAGGCACTGCGCGATATGTATGATTAGATGAAGAGTCAGTCACTTTCTTATCGTGTTTTGGAAGTGGATTGTTAAAGATATTGAGCTTATTATTGTCATTGTGGTGCGAGAAGTTGTAGGTTACGGAAGCTCGAGTTTGTTATTGTCTATAAGATCTTGGATAGTATTGTGAAGTTTAAAACACCTATTTGTAGAATGCCCAACACATTGATGGTAGTCACATCAAATTTTTTTGTTGTAGTTTCGACCTTTAGGACATGATGGATGTAGTTTGAGTGGAGGAGGTAAGGTAATAAGATTGGTCTCAAGAAGTTGTTGTAGTATGAGATGGAGAAATGGCCAACTTTGTGTATGCTCGTCTAAGTAGGTGCGATTGGAGTTCCTGGAGTTAGAAACAATGTTGACGGTGACCTTGGCTTTAGTAGGTTTAACGATTACTTAAAAGTTGGTTTAGCTTGAAAGTGCGTAGAGGATGAAGCTTGCTCTTGATATTTAAGCTTGCTTATAAATAAGAGCTTAGTTTCACGAAGCTTAAGAGTATGACATAATTGATCAAATGAAGGAGATGTCTCAAAGATAACACTCTCCTGGAGAGGTGGTAATAGACTCTGAATGAATAAGTCCTAAAGTTCGAGTCTACAAGCACATTTGACATCTTAGCTAAGTTGTTTTTGTATCGCAAGACGTAATCTACTAAGTGTTCATTAGATCCTTGTTTAAGTTGTGTGAGTTGAGCATAAGAGATCTTAGAGTCGATGTTGATAGAGAAGTGAGTGAGAAAAGCATCGACCAAATGCATGAAAGATGTTACCGAGTGGACATGTAGGTCATAGAACCAACACATCACATAATCATGGAGACTATAGGGGAATATTTTAGCCAAGAGGATATGATCATCCACAAAATCTAGACAAGCCACATGGAAGGCTCGGAGATGCTCTTATGGGTCACCATGCCCATTAAAAATGGGAAGCTTGGGGGTGACGAAATTAGGAGGAAGTGAATAAGTGGAGATGATGGGTGTGAATGGAGTGTGTAATAATAAAGTGGAATCCAAAGATGGAGATGCACGAGAAGTAGCTTGTTGTAATTGATGAATTTGTGCTTGGAGGTCTTGATAAAGGGAGGCTAAATCTTGAGTGCCAGTGGAAGAGACTTGTCGCGTGTGAGAAACAAGAGGTGGAGTGAAGTGGTTAGTGGGAGTAGGGAAAAAATGGGGATGGTAGAAATGGGTGGCAGAGTAGAAGCAGGTGGTTGAGTAGCAATGGAAGTGGCGATGGCAGCGAAGCAAGCAACAAGCTCTACCAGATTGGTGGCCTCCTCACGAGAAACATGTAAGAGCAAGTCTAGATCTTGGGGTGCTCAACGATATGATCATTAAGGGCTTTAAGATGGGCTTCAGTAAATTCCTCATAAGATTGAGCCATAATGATGAGAGTGTTAAATGGAAGGGGATTCGAAGGTCGGGTTCACCAAAATTATTAAGCTAAAATGTAATTTAAGCGCCTGATTTGAATGTTATAGCAACAATAAAATAAATATGCAATTAAGTACAGTAATAGACCCAAATAACTAAGTAATAAATAATGAAACCCTAATTGCAAAGAGAGGGTAAAAAGCCTTAGCTGATTTGCAAAGTAAAATCTAGGTTGGATCGAAGCTCGACCATTTGAATAGAGAAGTAGGAGCATTGCACATGAGCACAAAAAAATGCGTAGCTGGAGGAACAAGGGCCGGATCAGGGGGGTGCCGTGGGTGCCTTAGACCTATTTTTGGGTTCCTAGGTATGTGGAAATGCTAAGAAAACCTCCTCTGAGGTGTCGCAAGATGTTCACCTTTGATTGCTTCGAGGTCGCACCGAAATTGTCAAGGTCGTTGTAAACCTACAATAAAGAATATACCTGTAAAACCCTCAAATAAACACCAAAACCTAAAAAAGAAAGATGCAAAATGATGGGTCACACTATCCTCAACTACCACAATGATGGACTTACTGACTAAGCACTGCACTACATCTTAGACCCAATGTAGTTCTGTGTGTGTGTGCGCGGAATTGTGCCTTAGGTTGCTCTTGTGTGTGTTGCACTTAGATAACGAGCAAGTAGTTAGATGTAGAATGTCGTAAATGTGTGCATGGAATAGAATTAAATTCCCTCATATGAAGTGTGATGCAGAAGACCAACCCTTGTGTCCCTTGTGATGGAGCTAGATGGATGTAATGGAGCTCTTAGATGCCTTGATGGATGCAACCTTAGGTGGTGATAGATAATGCTTAGTGTTTGGTCCCTTATTATGATCACATAACTTTATATTTATATGATTCCTTCACTTGAATTTCATAATTAACCCCAGAAAATGCCGACTACCAAAAAGATAAGATGCTCAAACGGCTAGAAAGGACCCAAAAAGTGTGAGTAAAGTACAAAAAGGAAAAGGGTGCTCGACGCTAGTGTCTGGTGGCGCGCCAGAGTGTCAGGATGACAAATGTCGAAGAGTAAAAATGTAGACTGAAAGTAACAACATAAAGTAAAGAAAGGTGGCCAAAGACATGGGTTAATTAGTAATTTTCTTACTTAGGAATCATACGAATACTAGTATGTGATCAAGACTAGATAATTACTCAAAGTGCGTGATTGTGTGTCTACACCGACTCTATGTGCAATAATAAACTAGGTTGCTCTCAAAATACAAAATCGAAGCTAAGCTCAACTATGAGCACAACCAATCACATCATTCTTCTAATCACTCTTAAATCATAAACATTCTCCTTCTTTCTATCAAGTGGCTATTCACCTTTGCTTTGTTGCGTCACCCATTTGCTTGAGGGGGAAATCCCTTAACATAATCCATACTTACTGGGGAATCTAAATGCTTCACCACAGAAAATCAAACATCCATACTCTTTGGGGCATCCAAATGCTTCACTGGGGCAAATCAGGCAGTCTAACCCTCATTGTTATCATTTGTTCACCGTCTTACACACGTCTACTATCTTTAAAGTGCTATCACTTTATAATAACCCTTTGAAGAGGGGAAAATGTAGACACCCCAAAATAATCTGCTACACATCATAAACATTTAAAATCCCATCAAACACATTGTCCTTATCTATAATTAATTTAATTAATTCTATTACACCCTATCCCTCCCCTTATCTAATATAATATCAAATTAATTAATTAAATCCACACATGTACATTTCCATATTTAAATTAATTAAATATTCTCATATCTTATCCACCTCCTCAACTCAAGTTGACTAAAGCTAAAAATCATTATTATAATCAAGAGGATGTGTTCAAATTAACTCAAATCATGCATTTGAGTTAATTGAAGATATCTCCCAAGTCATGGCAATCCAAAATCAATCCACCTTCTTCCAAAAGCCAACTATTCACGACACTTTTTGGGTGAATAAAATAGAAGATATGAAATTAAAAGCTAAAAACATGTGCAACCCTTGCTAACTCAACAATGACTCATTCATGCAAATCTAGAACAACAATCTAACTCTCCAATCAATTTGGAAACTCAACTAAATAACTCAGTCATGTTTAGTTATCTCCAAATCAACTCAATCTAAACTTAGCTTGTGGATTCACTTTCCTCAGCTATAAATCAATGGTCTTTCCTTTGCAAATCATTTGCTAAAAGCTTGAGAGTTCATACGTTATTATGTGCATTTGCTTGGTGAATCAAATCAATCATTCATATTGTTATGCTACCCACATAACATCAAAATCAATCATCCTCGTGCTTGTAGCTTGATCTACCTTCTATTCAAGTATCTTGGAGCATCCACAAATCAACAAAATCTCACAAATCAAATGGATCAACAAAGAGCATCACTAAACCCCGATCTTTCAGTCAAATCTAATTCGAGGTGGCTTTGAGATTTACAACGGAAGGTTTGCATTTGCTTTGTTTTAATTTTCCTCATTTATTGTAATTTTCATGGTCTCTGATAGTATCTACGAGTGAATTTCTTGAGTATCTCAAACAATTCATGACTCATTTTCACAGGAATATCACAGGAGCTAATGAAGCAAAAGCAACCAAAGTCATTGAAATTGTTTCCCAAACTTGGGATGAGGTTCAAAAAATAAAAACCTTAAAGAAAATTACAAGGAAAATCATGGCTTCTCATAAGGCTCTACTAGCCAAGGATCCTAAACTCTTTAGGAAGCCTATAATTGACCTTGCAAATCTCGATGATGGCTATAAAATTTGTAGAGAAGCCTTGCTAATAGTAGGAAAGAGACCCACACCTGCTAATCCAACCCAAGAGGGATCCACTCCGGTTGATCCAGTCCAAAAGGGACCCGTGGTTAATCAACAACATGATTGGTTCTTGAGAATACTCTATACTCCTAGTGGCATGTTGGGCTTGCTCTTGATGTAATCATCCTAACAAGAATCAATTAGGATATTTTGTATAAGGCCAATTGTCTTTGTAATATTCCTTTGATTCTATGCAATCATCACTTGGATAGGGTGGTGGACCGAGGCCCTTGATTGTATAAATATGTCTGTTCTTTTTTAAAAAAGGAGGTGAAATTTTGATAAATGAATGCAAGTCGATTCTAAAATTGATTCATGCAAGTTGAAGTTATCTTTTGCTCATCTCCATTTTACTGTGAATTTGCCTATAAAGTTATTGATATCCAGAGCTATGACCGTGTTTTCCTTGTGATCTTTAAATTGTGCCATTGCTAGTTTAAATGAGGTCACCTTGGTAGATTGTATATTATATTGATCAAATAGATGTGTGTCACAACAATTTAAATGATATATTCAAATTATAGTTTGTTTGTTTCTAACTCCTTTGAATCTCTATATTATCAACATATAGATTTGAGTATGACTAAATTTGATGTTCTTTGTAAACAAAAGGAAACATGCAATTTCTTGTTGATTGGATATCAATTTCTTGTTGATTGGATATCAATTTCTTGAAACCAAGTTTACAGTAGTTTCTTTTCTCTCTACCTTTTCTTTATTTTAAATTTTCTTTTGAGCAACACCCCTTTTGATAGATTAAATTTAGGAATTCCTTGAAAGATAAATTTGGCAAAGAAGGTGCAAGGAGTGGTGCTAAAACTATTCAAAATCTAACAAACACTCTCCATCTATCTTGCAGATCAATGCCTTGCAACTCGCGCAGACCGAGTCATCCAATTGACTCTAAAACGAGGAGGACATAAGAGCTTGTCATTCTCCTCCTTTGATGTGTAGTCTATGTATATCAACACTATCAACGTTTCCATTGCACCCTTCGGGTACGATTGCTAGTAATACAACTAATACATATACATACATATTCATTCTTGTGCAATTACTCGGAATTGAGACTTAGATTTTTTTTTTTGGTTGTGAAAGATATGTGTTTACTAAAATATTTATATGTTTCCCAAAATATGAATTAATTCAAATGAAAAAACTCTCGTTATATCAATACAAATATTTACTAATTGAACTAGATGGTAACAACTATAAACACACTCAAATTGTATTTATTATTTTGACTTTTTAACTTATGTGCCATGTATGTATGGTATATATATTTAAGTAGAAATCTCATACATAAATGGATCCGATTACTAGATTACTCCCAATAACACTTTCCAAGAAATAACACATTACTCTTGGGTTATTTGTTACCTTAACATTGGGTTAAGAAATAACAAAATCTGCTTTGGGACTTGAAAGGGTGTCGGCATACTTACATCAAAAGCATTATGTTTCTCTCCATGTGACCTTAGTCTACGCCTGTCACCCAAAATCCCTAAATTATTCATCAGTGTTGGCAGTATGCATTCTTTTTCCAGCTCAATTTCTTCTTTTCCATGCTCCTTTTCATTGGACAAGGCGCAATCTTTGTTGGTTTTTATTTCTGTGGAAGAGAACCCATCAATGTAGAAGAAAATTCCATCATAGGAATATAGGCAATATTGCATTGCCAGTTTTATGGCAGAACATCGTACCAATATTCAGCAATTAAAAAGTTGAGAACGAAAAGGATCTGAATGCGGATAATACACTTTTCTTTTTCTTGAATTATATTGAAGAGTCTGGCTTACCTATTTTGGATTATTTCCAATTAGGTTCTTAAGCATGCAGACGACTGTTGTAGAAATAAGTTCTTCAGATGATGAAGGAGAAACTGAAACACAAGCGAGGAGGTCGTCCTCATTCAAAAGGCCCCTGTTTTCAGATAATGATGATGAGATTACTGTCATTGATAGTTTTCCCTGTTATGAGAAGAAGAACATTCGCCCTAAGAGGGCTAAAAGTTTTGGAACCCAAATTCAAGATTGGGAGAATGAGTGCTTGGTTTTAGAGGGTGACCCAGAGAAAGTAATTGCTGATCCTGGGGTTTCTGCTGATGAGTCAGAGGATTTGGTGGTGACTGCAGAAAAAGGGCAGGTATGTTATCTGCAATTTGTTTTTTAATTTTTAATTTCTTGTACTCGTTACTGAAATCTGTGCAATTTTTGCATGTTTTTGACTACTTGCTCTCAGTACTTGTATATTAAGGCGTGCCCACCATTGGAATTGGTTGGGTGGTTGCATCTTTCTTCTACTCACTGTTCAAATCTGTGGAATTTGCGCATGTTTTAAGTTCTTGCTCTTAATTTTAGATTTTTAAGGTTGTTTCTTCTTCCCATTGTTGAAATCTGTGGGATTTGTGCATGTTTTTAATTTTCTGCTCCTAGTGCTGGTTTTGTAAGGCCTGCCTATCATTTAAATTGGTTTGTTGGTGGGATGTTTTTATTCTACTCATTGTGACAATCTGAGGAATTTATGCATGGCTACTACTAGTATGTTAAGGTGTGCCTATCATTGAAATCTGTTAGCTTGTTGCATTTTTTTCTTCTACCCAATGTTGAAATCTGTGGATTTTCTGCATGGAATTAAGTTTTTGCCACTACTGCTAGTAAATAAGAAGTTGGATAGCTGGTCGCATTGTTCTTCTACCCACTATTGATGAAATCTGTGGAACTTTTGCATGGTTTTAAGTTTCTGCTCCTGAATCCTAATGCTGGTATATTATGGTGTGCCCACCATTGATATTTGCTACTTGGTTCTTTTACCGACCGACCACGGACGAAGTTTTGCCCCAAATGCTGGTATGCAAGTATGCAAAGGTGTACCCACTATTTTTTTGTATTGTTAAATTTTCTTTGTGGGCTAATTCTGGACTTGAATGCCAAAATTGAAGGGTAATTCTTCTGTCAAAGTCATTCAGGATTTGCAGCTGGCATCATCCTTGGGGCTGCACCCAGTGTTGGATGCTGCATTTAACTCAGTTTCAGCACTTAACATGTCTACCAGGGATTTGAAACCAGGGTTGTGCTATGAAAGCCCTAATGATTTACCATTTGAATCATCTCATATGATAAGGTGTACCCATCATTGAAATTGGTTGGTTGCATTTTTCTTGTACCCATGGATGTAATTGGTGGAATTTGTACTTGTTTTAAAAGTTTTTTCTGTAAATGATGTTTTTGTAAGGTGTACACATCACTGGATTTGGTTAGTTTTATTTTTGTTCAAGTCATTGTTGAAATCTGCGTGTTCTTAATTTTTGCTTCTAACACCTGTATAATTTTGTGTACCCATCATTGAGATGGCTAAGTTTGTGGAGTTTGCTTACATTGGTTTCAAATTTTATGTGGGATAGCCGTTGTTGACTGTACAGATGCAGAGAAGCCATAAAACCCCAAATGCAGAGCTGAATTTTGCTTGCTAGCGGTGGTTGACCTTTCATCTGTTTCCTTCAGGATGCACCTTTGCCCACACATACACACATATGTATATATATTATGTATATATTATAGATAAATGTAGTTATATATATATATATTGTGTTATATGTATCTACGTGTATATTACATTATTATATATGAATGTATATGTATGTATGTATATGTAGATATACATAGTTATGATTTTGAGCCATTGAGGCACTGGTCTCAAGTGCTAGTCCACGTGGAGCTTGAGATCCATTGCAGAAAACACACTGAGAATATACAGAGTCGCAGGAGGAATCACCACAACGCTGTGAACACTGAAAAGTCAAAGTCTTCCCTCAGCATACCTGGCAAGATGGTTTTCCTACCCAATATGTATGTATTTTTGTGTGATGTCTCCATTCTATTTCCAGCTCAATTTCTTCTTTTCCATGCTCTTTTCATTGAACAAGTCACAGTTTTTAGTTTTCAATTCTATGGAAGAGAACCCATGAATGTAGGAGAAAATTCCATCATAGGAACATAGGCAGTATTGCATTGCCCGTTTTATAGCAGAACAACATACCAGTATTCAGCAATTAAAAAAGTTGATATTGAGAACGAGAAGGATCTGAATGTAGATAATCCAATTTTCTTTTTCTAGAACTATCTTGAAGGGTCTGCCTTACCTATTTTGGATTATTTCCACTTAGGTTCTTAAGCATGCAGAGCCCTGTTGTAGAAATTAGTTTTTCAGATGAGGAAGGATAAACTAAAACACGATCGAGTAGGTCCTCCTCATTCAAAAGGCCCCTGTTATCAGATGACGATGACAAAATTACTGTAATTGATAGCTTTCCTGTTATTAGAAGAAGAACAGTCGCCATAAGAGGGCTAAAAGTTTTGGAACCCAAATTCAAGATTGGAAGAATGAGTGCTTGGTTTTAGAGGGTGACCCAGAGAAAGTTGTTGCTGAGCCAGGGGCTTCTGCTGACAAGTCAGGAGTATTTGGTGGTGACTGCAGAAAAAGGGCAGGTATATTATCTGCAATTTGTTTATAATTTTTATTTCTTGTACCCATTACTGAAATCTGTGGAATTTGTGCCCGTTTTTACTATTTGCTCTTAATGCTTGTATATTAAGGCATGTCCATCATTGAAATTGGTTGGTTGGTTGCATTCTCATTCTACTGATTGTTCAAAGCTGTGGAATTTGCACATGTTTTGAAGTTCTAGCTTTTAGTTATAGATTTCTAAAGTGTGCCTATTATTGAGTTTGGTTGGTCGCTTTTTTCTTCTACCCATTGTTGAACATGAAATCTGTGGGATTTTTCTATGTTTCTAAGTTTCTGCTCATAGTGCTGGTTTTTAAGGCCTGCCTATCAACGAGCCAATGCCCAGTTGGCAATGAGCCAACGCCCAATTGGGTAGGGCAAACCCTCTTGTTGGGTACATAGAGGTGACTGTGACTATTGGTGTTACCGGGCGTATGTTTCGGCTCATTACGGTGGACGGCTCTCCTACATCAGTCCATATGTTAGAGCATTCCCCGAACAGCAGGATCAGGAGTATCCGAAACGTGACCGTGGCGGCAGTGCATGTTTGGGGTAACCCCTGAACTGTCAAGTCTCGAACTCGGAGGTGGATATAAGCTGGCGCATGCGTTGTCCTTGAGCATCACCAGCTCAAAATCAAATCCTATCATTGAAATTGGTTTGTCGGTGGCATGTTTTTGTTCTACTCATTGTTGCAATCTGAGGAATTTGTGCATGGCTACGACCGGTATATTAAGGTGTGCATATCATCGAAGTCTGTTAGGTGGTTGCATCTACCCATTGTTGAATTCTGTGGAATTTGTGCATGGAACTAAGTTGTTGCCCCTACTGCTAGTATATTAAGGTTTGCCCATAGTCGAAATTGGGTAGGTGGTTGCATTGTTTTTCTACCCATTATTAATGAAATCCGTGGAAGTTTTGCATGGTTTTATGTTTCTGCTCCTGAATCCTTATGCTGGTAAATTACGTCATGCCCACCATTGATATTTGTTAGTTGGCTCGTCCACTCATTACTGACGAGGTTTTGCCCCAAATGCTGGCATGCTAAGGTGTACCCACTATTTTTTTTTATTGTTAAATTTTCTTTGCTGGCTAATTATGGATTGGATGCCAAAATTGAAGGGTAACTCCTGTCAAAGTCATCCAGGATTTGCGGTTGGCATCATGCTTGGGGCTGCACCAAATGCTGGATGCTACATTTAACTCAATTTCAGCACTTAACATGTCTACCAGGGATTTGAAGCTAGGGCTGTGCTATGAAAGCCCTCATGAGTTACCATTTGAATCATCCTATTTGATAAAGGTCATTTAAATTTGTTGGTTGCATTTTTCTTGCACCCATGGATAAAATCTGTGGAATTTATCCATGTTTTAAAAATTTCTTCCTTGAATGATGTTTTTGTAAGGTGTACACATTACTGGGTTTGGTTAGTTTTATTTTTGTTCAAGCCATTGTTGAAATCCTTGTGTTCTTAATGTTTTGCTCCTAATACCTGTATAATTTTGTGTACCCTTCATTGAGATGGCTACGTTTTGTGGATTTCGCTTGGATTGGATTCAAGTTTTAAATGGGATATTTATTGTAATTTGTCGAGTGTTCATATGCAGAGAAGTCATAGAACCCTGAAGGCAGGGCTGAATTTTGCTTGCTAGTGGAGGTTGACTTTTCAACAGTTTCATTCAGGATGCACGTACGCTGTGTGTGTGTGTGTGTGTGCATACTATGTGTATATTATATTATTATATTTAAATGTATTTGTATGTATACATATATAGATATATGTAGTTATGATTTTGAGCCAGTGAGGCTCTGCTCTCAAATGCGGGTCCACACTTATAAAGAGCCCAAGCTTGAGATTCATTGCAGAAAACACAGCAGGAGTATATGTATTTGCAGGAGGAATTACCACAACTCTGTAAACAGTACAAAGTCAAAGTCTTCCCTCAACGTACCTGGCAAGATGGTTTCCCTACCCAATATGTATGTATTTTTGTGTGATGTTATTTTGAGCCTGTTTCGAACAACGAAAACTCCAAACCTGGGAGTTATATTTTCAGCAGAAAGAAAGTGGGGAGTGGATGACTAGGTTTACACAATTTTTCAATCTGTCGAATCCCTGAATGCGGTAGTTTTTCAAGCAACTAAGTATAATACACTGAAACCTGGTTAATTGTACCCTGAGGGAGTTTATGTTCTTGGAGATGAGAGGTCCTGTAGGAGACAATTTTACCTAGCAGGGAATGTCCCTTAACATCCTATAACACCTATTGGACATAACCTGCTACACAAAAAAAAAAGAAAAGAAAAAATAACAGTAAATACAATCCCTTAGAAGGTCAGAATGCCCCTCCCAGAGATACTTCAGAAGTGGGAAGGTCTAGATTGGGATGAGCTGATAACAGATGATGAAGCGCTGGCCCTGGATTCAGCTACCGTGTGAATTAAACTAGACAGCTTGTCGGAGGAAGAAATGCATGGTTTTCGGCCTAGATTTTGATGTCAAGGGAAACAGCAGGTCTATGGATGGCATTGCAGCTTGTATTTACACCTGTTTCGATAGCCTCCAGGCTTCCAGATTTACACTCAAATGCGTATTTGATGGTTGCAAGGCAGTGTAACTGCCTTTTCAATGCTCACAGTGTAGTTCTTTAGTTTTTTTAGTAGTTGTGTTTCATTATACTACTAATTCTATATTTTATGATTCAAACATTATTTTGATTAGATTAGTTTCTATGAGCCAAGATTAATGTTTTCCCCTCATGGCTTTGGCTGTTTTTAGCAGCCACGTAGCCCATGAGAGGGTGGTTTAGTGTTTTCTATCTGTAGCTGGGGCACTGCTGCCTCCTTATTTTCGACCATTTAAAAAAATCCCATCCAAGTGCCGGGTTGCAGGGAAATGCCTAAGGTCTTACGTTTCTGTGAATGAACGCATTACCCGGAATGGGTGCGGGCACGGAAATGGACCAGAACCGCCCTGAAACTCTGCTACATCCTGACTTTTTCAGGACCAATGTTTTAGCTGTTCTAATTTTTTGTTTTGACTCTTTTTGAATAGGTTTTTAGTGACGTTTCCATCAGTTTCTGTCCCAGCTTTGTACTGGAAATGGTTAGGAAACACATGAATCCTGAAACAGCTAGTATGTACATAAAATATACATTTAAGTTATATTTTATGTATATATTCCAGGATGTTTGAGAGTGATTTCAGACATCTATAGGAGCTATAACACACATTGATTTTGGAGGGTCCTATCAGATTTCAGACTGATTTAACTCAGAAAATAAATCAGTGTGGAAAGGGGAACAGTTCCTTCTCACTTATTCAAAGTTCAGATTAAAGTTAGCAACAGGATGTATATTCAGATTCTTAATTAAGCATTCAGATCAGATTATACATATATAACAATTTGTAAGATAGAACAATTAGAACAAGTGCTGAATATAGAAAGACATGAGAAAGCAAGTGCACTTAGCTATTTCGATGATATGGAAGCTAATTTGGATGGTACAGAGTGATGAACAAATTGGAAATGTCCTGCAAATGCTTCGTCGCTGTTTCTGGAAGTGTAGAATGTAATGGGGCCTGACTGTCAAACTTAGACCGAACTGTCAAACTTTGTTTGACACTTCCATTCCTAACTGGCGGTTTTGTTCAGGAGGTGCTGGCGCTCTACAATGTTTTTGTCCTTGTGATTGACTGAGATATGCTTTCTTATAAGATATTAGGTCTTGCAAATGTGCGAAACCCTCTGTAATCAACCAAAATGACCCAAAACCCTAACCATGGGTAAAACCATTGCAAAATGTTTAGTGTTTAGGATGAAGTGCAATTATACTGTTTACATTGGCACTACTCTGAAGAGGCCTCAAACCCTATGTAGTTCTACACCTAGAGATGTGATATCTGTATGGATGCAACTATATTGACAATTCAGTCACTTGATATTACTTGCGATGCCTTGATTGCTTAGTGCTTGACTTGGCTTTGATGGTCTTTGTCTTGGGAAGCTTGACTCTAGAACTTAGTTCAGAGTGTTTTAGACCTGTGTAGGGGCTGCTCCTAATGTGTGCTGCTGCTTTAGGGAAATTAAGGAGAGCTTGGAATGCCTTTTGAGATATATTTTCTTGAGTAGTACTTGTAAGTGTTAGGTGAGTAAATGAGTTTGTTGGACTTGCTTATATAGGGTAATGTAGGTATAATTTCTTATTAATGACGACCCATGAGGAAAATAATGACCCATAAAAATATATCAAATTGAAAAACTGACCATTGAAGGCTTTGAATGAAATCACCAGTTTCAGACAATCGTTTGGTGGTTTTCTCCTGTTTGGTAGTTTAGTTTAAGAGGGATGTGTAGTGCTGGAAAGTTCTGTGCATGATAATTACGATTGATAGATTACTTTGGATTGATAATCGTTTTTGTGAACGACTGAACAATACAATGAGGAGAGCAAGTCTTGCAATAGGACTAAGGATATAACAATTAGGCTCGGAATAGGTGCACAAGTCATAATTTAGGGATTAAGCCAATATTGACATTATCAAGTGATTAAGTGCCAAATTTATGTGTTTACATTTGCCCCCTCTTTAAGCTAGGAAATAAAATTTGCTTGCCAAAAGGAAAAGAATTCTAAGTTTAAAAACACTCTGTCTTTGCTCGATTGTTTGCTTGAGGTGGTCGTAAGATCCAAATGTGAAAACCTGCAACATAGAGTGTAGTCAAGGTTCGTATAGAAAAATTTGAGCTTTAGCACTATATTGAATTTGCATTTGACCTTGTGAAAATTGAAAGAGAACAAAGCTTGGAAGGAATACACCTATATGCCTTGCCGAAGGAGAAGTTCCTCGTTAAAGCACATGGAGAGAGGGATCAAAACTGAGCCACTAATTGGATTGGGGGCGATCAATCCCCAATTTGGAGAAGTAACTGAAACCACGAAGGTAATTAGGTGCCCAATGCACCAAAGGAAGGGTGTCACAAGGCATTTAGTTGCCCTTTAAAGCCTTCCCAAGAGAGAGGAAGAATGTCACAAGGTATCTAGTCACCCCTTAAATCTTCCAAAGAGAGTGAGAGGAAGAGTGTCACAAGGAACCTAACTGCCCCTTAAATCTTCCACCCACAGAACCACACCGCTGCAGAGGGATCTAGGTCCCAAATGTGTAAAGTAGTGCGACGTTGCAAGGGAATGAAGTAGTCCCATGCCCCCACGGTGCATTGCAACAATGCTAATGTACCAAAAACACAAAGTTGAATGAGTTTGAAACAACGCTCATACCCCTATATCTTGCATTGTAGAAGTGCTTATGATTTTGAGATGGGCAAAGGCGAAAGGGAGTGAAGTACTAATACCTCCCACATTCTGTACCAAAATGTAGCAAACTCAGCCCAGAATTGTGTAATCTGTCCTTGAACCTGTATCAAAAACTTGTAAAAACCTGTATGTTCTAGAAAATTTTGAATTTGTTGCCAAAAATCTGCCCAGGACGGTACTGTCCGTTTTGGACAGTAATGTTTGATGGTTGTGTCCCTACTAAACAGTTTTGTCCCTGATGAAATTCTGTAAATGATTTCAGTTTGTTCTTGTTCTTGTGTTCTGTTACTTTGTTCCATTATAATCTGTTCTATGTGCTTGAATTATATTGATTTTCGTGTGATAACCCCACCGAGTGCCCTAAAGATCTCTTGCCTCAAACGAATAAAAGTGTGTTCATGTCAAATGCAGCATATAGTCATTGTTGGGTCACATAGGAGCTAGTTGTAGGTGGCCACCATATAGAACCGGGCCTTGCAAGAGAGTGCATGGTAGAAACCGTGGCACAAAGAGATAACATGGATAACAAGCATGCAAGCATACAAACATAGAGCATATAATCATATTAGCATACAAGTACAACAATAAATGTCATGTATATAGTCATAGAAAAGGCCAAGGCCATACAAGGGATACAATAGTGTTGCAGCACACAATCAAGGGATGCATAAGCAAAGGCAACCGAGGCCTCAAACAAGGGACAATGTCACACACATAGAGAAGGCCATTGGCTGCACACACAAGTCAAGGAAGAAAGCAAGTAAATGTATGATGATGACAAGTAGACAAATAGAGCTAATAGTGCGCATGGAACAAGAAATATTTGTCCTGGTCCAAAAATCTGAATATATAGCATATGATGCGGGAGCATCGCGGGAAAGCTTCCAAGTTTGCGTAACTTTGAAATTTTGACTTAAGTGTTGAGGCACGCAACGTTGACAAAGGTTGACTAGCAAAAAGGAGGCGCGGTAGAATGTGTAGGCGATTGTGGTAGAGGATTTTGTGATATGCTCTTACTCTCAATTTTTTTGTAATTGCGAAGGGTGTGGCGAGAAATGGTGTGTGACAAGATGCAAAGAGAGGGCGTGTGCAATAGTGCACAATGTTTGTCGAAGACTAAAGCGCGTAGGAGTTTTGACAAGGTGTGAAGGTGGCGTGCATGGATTATGCGATAGAGAAGGGAGTGCGCGAACCTTTTCTAAAAGTTAGTGTGCGGAACTTAGCAAAGAAAGGATTGGCGTAAGATTGAGCGATGCTAGCATTTGTATAATCGAGAAAATGACAAAGGGAGTGGGTGGAGACCGACATGCGTGTTTACGTTAAGCATTGACACAACCGCCTGACTAAGCCGACTTACATGGATTCTTTCCAGATGGATTTCTTTTTACTAGATCAAGGTAGCTTGATGCCATTAATGAGCAAAATTTGAATTCAAATTTGAGCGGGTTGAGGAGAAGATTCCGAAGGAAATTTGAAATGAGGAAAAAGCGGGAACAAGTGTGTATAAAAACCGATCCAACGTCTCATTTGAGGCTAAAGTTTGTTGAAGGTTGTTGGAGATTGTAAGTGTTGTCGGACATTACGAGGAGCTAGGGCCAGAAGAGAGGCAAAGTGAGCATGTAGGAGACCTTAGTGTATACACCACCTTTTAATAGTTTAAAGATGTTATAAACTTTCAGAATAACCCCATTAGAGGGAAGCTTATTGTCAGATGTCATTAAGGCTTTCAAGTTAATAAAAAAACTTGTGTTGTGTTGAATCAAATTGCATGTGAGACTCTATAACAGGCCTTAGCTCGTGTCAAGTGGTATTAGAGCGTGGCTAGAAATCTGGAGGAAAGTTGAGAGAAGTGCGAGGACTTTCCGGTAGCTCGCCGATGTGTGAGGCAATTGGTCAAAGAAGAAAATATGTTGTCGAGAAGAGCAATGGAGGTGTAATGAATGTAACAATCATGGGTGATAGAACAAGTCATGAATGAACTAAGGGGTGTAAGGACTAGGCTTGAGGTGTCGAGAAGATGAAAGAAGTGCAAGATGGACGATGGAAGCAAGAGGTGCAAGAAATGAAAGAATTGTTGGAGGTGAAGAAGAAGAAGGCCGGACTAACGCGATTCGAGGCTTGATTTGAGTAAGGACCACGAATGGATGCCCCATCGTTAGGAACCCATCGAGCCAAAAAATATAGCTACAAAATGTATCAAATGAGTCTATAAAATGTTGGAGAAGTGTTTTCTATTAGATTTGAATACAAATACAATACAAAATCGCATCATCATGCGAATACAACAACCGGCTGATAAGTGCTATGAATTTATGATGATTGTCATTGAAAATTATCATCATAAATTTCATATCTATGCAAGTTACAATTTACAATAATTTACATTTTCCTCTTCCCGTTCTAGAGAAATATTGGGGAGAGGGTCTATTGCCTCTACTAGTCCCCACACTCGGTGTGTCTCCGCCTCCTCCTAGAAGGCTGCGATTGCGGCTCCAACCTAGTAGTAGATGGCGGTGGCTCCTCTGTTGCATGTTCGACATCACCTCCAAAGATGTCATCAATCCAATATCTCCGCTAGTGCTTCTCTCCTCCATAGCTTCCCTCTCGAAAGAAGCAATCTCATCCTCTGTGAACGCAGGATTTCTCTCTTCTTGCCCAGTCCACTTGTTGTATGGATCTATCTCATCCAAATCAATAAGCTCTTGCGATGTGGCCTCCACCTTTCTTTGTGCAAAGCCGAAAGATTGTATTGCACAAAACCAAGTCATTGAGGCATTTTTGAGTCAACTTGTTGCGCTTCTTGTGTGAATGGCCTCAAACAAACTCTAGTTGCATTCACATCCAAGAAGCGCTACAAGGTTGAGATAAAATTTTGAGGGCTAGCTTTTGAAGATGCGGGTATTTCCTCCCAATCCTCCCACCAAGAACCTACAAACAAGATAATCAAAAGTTTATAAGTAATTAATAAAATTAAATTTGTAACTTGTAACATATAAGTAACTTAGTAAACATTCTAATTTTTATTACTGGTGACTACGTGGTTCTCCCTCGGATAGCTAATGCCAAAGAAAAGAGCCTCCCCCTAACATGCTTGTAATTTATAGCTCTAAAATAATGAGGTCCCTCATCTCAACCTCTGGTATCATCCTCTCAATGCATGTTGAAAGGCCCTCCATAACCTCCCCGTTCACATCTGTGAAGCCATCAGAGAAGAAAAACTTGGGGTTGAGGTAGTACCCCGCTACATGAATAGGTTGGTGGAGTTGATTGTTCCACCTCCGATCAATTATCTCCCAAAAGGGACCAAATTTGGCGATATCCCCCTATAATAGTTTTGGATGGCCTCTTTGGCCCTATCCATGGCCTCATAAATGTACCCCATAGGGTTTTGCTCCCCATCAACCAAATGCAAAACCCTCACCAACGGCTCTGACACCTACACACAAATTAAAATTTAAAGTTACAAACTTACAAATAAAGTAAATAAGTAAATAACAATATATTTATAATTTAACAAATTAAAATAAAGGAATCGACTTGAAATATAAATTGAAGTTTGAAATTACCTTGATGATCTCTATAGCTCTCTTTGCAAAGACATCATCAAAAACTATCTTTGCAGTCCTCTCTCCATCAACTTTCTTTGAATATTGTGAGTCTAGCCATGTTTGACTCACAAACATTTGCTTCAATGATGACAACAAACTAGAAATACTTTTGCAACGTTCAAGAAGTTAGTTGCAAACCTGTGACACTGGCTCGCACAAGCTTTTTCCCTTCGTGTGTTCTCTCATCAAGTTGAGAACCCAAGGGTGATTATATATGTACTTGGTTATATTTCTTGCATCTTCTATAACCGGCCTCACCCAATCAATTTTGCCTATGTCCTCCAAAAGAAGGTCAAGGCAATGAGCCGCACAAGGAGTCCAAAAGAGTGATGGATGCCTCTTGTAGTAGTCTCCCAACCGCCACATATGTTGCTGCATTGTTCTGTGACAACTTGCACAACATTCTGGATACCCACCTCTAATACGACCTTCTCCAACATAAGACTCAAATTCTCTGCATTTTTAACTATGTTAGAGGCATCAATTGACTTCAAAAACACCATCTCACCATTTGAAGTTGCTAAAAATTGATGAGGGTGTGGTTCCTTCCATCCGTCCACCCATTTGAAAGAATGGTGCATCCGTATTTTTGCCATTGCTTTTTTTGATCTTCTAGGATTTTTTGCATCTGCAATTGCACCCTTGAGCAATTTCCCACTCAAGTCTTTTGGAGAGGGTGCCTTGTACCCTTTCCCTACAACTGTCAATGTTGTCACCAAGTACTCCCAATATAGGCTCTTCGCCACATTGAAGGGAAGGTTGTTGTAGTACCAAAATTCGCACACATGCTTTATCTGCTTCCTCGTGTGCATCCTTGTTCCAGCTTGTACCTTGCAACGGAAGGTTGTGCCCTAGGTATGTTCCTTGGTACAAAAAAAAGCTATGTATCCCTTTGCTCGAACTCGATGAAGCAGATGTGCCTCTTCCGGTTCATATGCGTGGACCACGAGTAGAGCCCACAATTGTTGCCGCATCATCGTCCTTTGAATCCTCTGCCATTCCAGGTCTAATGGCTTTGCTATGGCTGCATGCACCCTTTCCCTCTCTAGTTTCTTCTCTTCTCTCTCGCTAACTCGCCTTCATCTCTCATTTTGCCTCTTTTGTAACATTGGGACATACCACAATGTCCCGACAAACAATACATGCAAGATGATACTTCAAGATGATTGATGCCTCCAAAAACGTTTTGTCGTAGAAATTGCAAACCACGGTTCCCTGAACTACTCCACGTACACCATACTTCCAAGCAATGGTACAAGCATTAGCGGGAATGGTTCTTCTAGTAGTGATGTTGACCCAGATTCGAACCTGATGCCGAGCCTAATGCCATTGGTAAGCTCTAATTTGCAACACAATGTACATTTAAAAAATTAAAAAAATGTAAACTTAATTAAAAATTAAAAATTAAAAAAATGGCTTTATAACCCTATTTAACCGTAATTTCAAATTTAAAATTGTAAATCCTACGAACAAGAATACATTCTAAAAAAGAAATTAAAATAACATTTACAAAATTACAACAATACATTCCGACAATTTCATTCATTAATGACAATGTCACGATAACAAACATGAATAAATTAATAACTATTAAAAATTTAAAATCATTCGCAATTAAATTGAATGCATTTAAAATTACAAATCATATTTGGATACAATATGAATATATAAAATTTAAATAATATAGAATGAATTTGCGAAAAGAATTAAATTTTTTTACCTCCAAATGACTATTAAAAATTTAAAATCATTCGCAATTAAATTGAATGCATTTAAAATTACAAATCATATTCGGATGCAATATGAAATTAAATATATAAAATTTAAATAATATAGAACGAATTTGTGAAAGGAAAAAAAAAACACCTCCAAATGAAATTCTTCAAATTCATGCAATGCATGTTTAATGGTCTGTGTGATAAAAAATGAAGGGGTGTGTTGCCTTAAAAAGAGAAATTGCAGTGTATTTTAGGTGTTTTTTCCCGTATTTCGCGTTTGTCTCGTGTCAAAGCGAGTTTTGGCACGGACTCATTGAAAATTCGCAAATATTCGCGAATATTTGCCATTATTCGGCGAGTATTCCTTCATGGCGTTTTCATGGCGAATATTTGTTTTAGTTGGGTTTTGGCGAGTAATCGCCGAGTTTTCTAACTATGTGTGGCCCTATCTTTGGATAGAGATTCAAAATGAGTGGCGAAGGAGATGGAAAGACAAAATTGTGCATTGGGATAGGATGGTCGCTAACATGAAGAGTAAGTTTCTACTTTCGATTATCGATGACTTTATTTAGGAGGTTGCAAAACATAAGGCAAAAGGAAATGTCGGGTAAGGAATACACGAGGGAATTTCACCGAATCATGATAAGATCTGGACATGCTAAGGTCGACCAAGAAAAGGTTCGAGATTATCAATGGTCCGAGATTTGGCATCCAAGAGGAGCTTAAGCCTTATGCTCATTCAGATTGTGGAAGATGCTTATGAGTTAGCCTTCAAGGTCAAGAAAACTTGGTGCGTAAGAGTCGAGTGCAGCTCGTAGAGGAAGTTGTAATCTGCGGAAGAGGTGGAAGCGGCCGTGGATATAACAAGCCGCGAGAGGAAGAGTGCAAGGGTGTGCAATCGTGTACATGAGGTAGTGCGCGCAGAAGAAGTGTCATACTTATCGAGATGGCGTGGAAGATTCGGTCGAGGCGAAGAAGAGGATTCTTTGGAACATGTTTCAAGTGCGGAACAATAAGACATCGCGCGTACGAGTATCCAAGTGTGCAGAGTGAAGTGACAAGTTGGCGCATAAAAGCGAGCACACAAGTCGCGCATGGTGATGCATCAATAGGATTCACGAAGCATTTTGAAGGACCAGAGTGTGAAGAAGCTTTAATGATCGGGAAGGTATTGAAGATGCAGCAAAGGGAGGATGAGCCTGCGCAAAGGAAGAATTTGTTCGAACCATATGCAAGTCGGGAGGTAAATGTTAAGGTGATTGTTGACGGTGGTAGACAAATAACTTAGTTTCGTGCAAAATGGTGGAGAAATTGGTGATGAAAAGGATGATCCAAATTACCCAAATGGCACAACTAGCCACTTCTGCCACAAGCCTTCCTTCGTCTTGAATGCCGTTTTCCATTCATCTCCCTCTCTAATCGAATCTAGTGATAATGGTACCCTATGTTTCACCAAGTTTCGGGGACGAGGACGACAGGGAAGGGGGACGCGTTTCTGGGACGAATATTTTTTTAGGCCTTTTTTTAGGGGACGACAGGGGACGGCTATTAAAAAATAAGGGAAAATTTAAAAAATACAGAAATTTCAAATATTCATATGATAACATTGCTAAAGCATTCATCACACACATTATAGAACCTTAATAAATAAAATTAGAGTTGAATTGAGATTTCACATAAGATTTAACCTTAAAAATATTGGAAATTTGAAATTTGAAATATTCATATGAATAATGATAAGTATAATTGTAACACATTGATAAACTTAATAAAGCATTCATCACACACATCATAAAACTTTAATACATAAAACTGGAGCTGAATTGAGATTGCACATAAGATTCAAGTTTCAATTACAATGAAATGCCCAAGGGCAACAAAATGTCTGAAACAGTGAAAATCAAAATGAAAATATATAGCTGCCCCTAATCAAACTCCGCTAAAGTGGCATCAAAATCAGACTCTGAGTCTGAGTCACTGGAACTATGAGGGGCTACCTCATCTAATGGAACCCCAACCAATCCCACCTGTGCATCCTCATCAATCTGTGAAGCATCTTCGGGATCAACATCCCAACGTGTGGCTGGAGTCTGATGATACTCAGGAGTCTGTCGATCTTGAAGTCTCAAGGCACTATGCACGGCTACTGACTTCTCTGCTCGTCGAGAGGTAAGATGGTTTCTCTTAATTGTGTGGATGAGGCCATATGTGAACCAATTCCTCTCTACAGTAGAGGAACTAACAACCTGTTGAAGGAGGCGAGTGGCAAGAATCCTCAAGTCTGGTGCATCCTTGCCATGCCATGTCCACCATCCAATAGGGTCTAGTTGAGCTAATGTAGCTCTATCTATCCTTGCCTCTAGCTTGCTAAATGTTGGTCCATGGAGATTGACAAAGGATAGCCATTGGGTCACAATAAAGTGGACTCCTCATCAGTGTACATCTTTCGAAAGGCCTTCATGAGCCCTTCTTTCACCTCTTCATCATCAGATGGAGGCACTCTCCTAGGTCGTGTTGCATACCATTTGGGATTTAGAGCATAGGTTGCCATATGAAGCGGGGTGTTCATTGGGCTCCACCGCCATGTCACAATGGGCCTAATATGCTCCTCATAAAATCTCAAAGTAGGATCCCTGCTATGAATGGCTTGCTTCATCTGTCCAAGCATGTTATCAAATGTCTCATAAATCTCTCCAAGACTAGGAGACTCTGTATCAGCATATCTTATGACCCCACTACTGAGGTGAGATGAAGGAACAAACATCTCTGCAAACAATTTACAAAAAAATTAGAAAACATTAAGATTCAAGAATGAAAAACTAAACTAATTTACAAGTTATAAACATGGATAAAAATATTTAAAAATTAAAAACTAAACTTACATATATAAAATCAGCAATAGCTTACTCGATTGTGGTCCCTGTTATCCCGTAAAATTGACAAGGGCAATTTTATTGATAACCTCTACAAAAATTTTGTTCCGATCCTCGTCGGGGATCCCTTGCGTCAAAGCGTTGCAAAATCCCTTTCCGGAAATCTGGTTTTCCGAACTTAGTCATTTTTGGTCTTTTGGCCGGGCGCATAGAATGACTATGCAACATCAACTTTTGAAGCGCCCCCTTTAAAGCCTTTGGCGCATGTCTTCTTGTGTCAATAGGCGTTCTGGTGCGCCTCTCTATGTTGAGGCTTACTGCGTGCGCAAGGCGCATGCGCCTTCTGTTGACATATTTTTTGTGCTTTTTGGTGCGCCAAAGGCGCACATTTTCTCTCTCAACACACCACTTCCGGTGCGCCATAGGCGCACGTATCTTCGTGCTGACAAGTCTTTCGGTGCGCCAAAGGGCGCATGTTTTCTCATGTCGACAGCTCATTTGGTGCGCCCCTTTAAAAAGTTGGTGGCGCATTTATATCGCGCTTCGCTTATATATAGCGCGTCTGCTGTTGTCATTGTCACCGATGCAAAACACGTGATTTTTCTCTGAGCTTGTCAGCACACCAGCCCCGTCGCTTTCGAATTGATTTGTGGACCCGTTCTCACGCTTTTTCATCGTTTATATCCGGGTAAGTGGCCTTCTGTCTTTCATGCGTTTTGTTTTTGTGGTTTTTGGCTGCTAGGTTGGTTCAGTATGGATTGAAAAGAATAGATTATGAGTTTGCTTCCCCCCTTGCTGCCTTTCCACATTTCCTCCTCTTTCCAGATCTGCTGGAAGAGGAAGCTCTGTCCTAAAAAATGATAGCTTGAAAACCCTTTTGGTATAGCACCTCTTCATATCCTACAATGAACCTTGTTATAAAAGCTAAGCCATATGTGGAAACCCCTCTGAGAGAAAGATCAAAACTAAAAAGAAAATCTGTTTTCTCCTTTGGCGCATGAGCTCGCCATGCAACATCAAAAACAGTTGCGCCCTCATGGCGCACTTCCCTCGCATGCTGCAAATGCTTCCCATGCGCCCCTTGGCGCATCAAACTTGTATGCAACATAAAGAATTCCTGCGCCCTTTGGCGCACCCTGCGCCCATGTAACAGCTCTTTCATATGCGCCAAGTGTTAAGCTATAAAGACGCAGCGCTGCTCCTCATCGCAGCAACATCATGTTGTGCAGACCCTCCATGCGCCGCGCCAAGTTCCCTTAAGCGCGCTAAAAGCACATGTTACACAAACTCTATATGCGCCTTTGGCGCACCAAAGTTCTATGCAACATGAAAGATACATGCGCCACGGGCGCATCCTGTTCCCTTGCAACACCCTTTTCCTGTGCGCCTTACCTATTTAGCTCTGCAATCTGCAATATCTGTGTGCCATGCGCCCGAGGCCTCAAAATTGTTAACTCTTTCTTCTGTTAGCATTTCAATGGAAAATCAAGCAACTGACACGGCTTTCTTCGATTGGGTTTCACGTCTTATTCTTGCAGATCAGCAATTAAGCTCAGAAGAACATATGTCAACATCAAGCAAGAGACCTACCAAATCCAAAGGCAAGGCCAAGCTCACAGAAGAAGAAATGAAGTATAAATATCAGAGGGTTAGAATGCCCGACTCCCAGGCCGAGTGTGACTTGGACATCAGAGACTCAGAGTTGGGTCATATCGATATGGAGGAATTCTGGGTCAGGACTCAGAAGGTCACAAGAAGTCCATGGATGGACAAGCTGATAGGCAGTGCCCTGCACTTCGCTAGAGGAATCCCAGTTACAGCGCCGTTAATAATGAATTCATGATGGTGGTTGCCCGGTGCTACAACAAAGACACAAGATGTGTCGTAAATGAGAAGGGCGAGGTCGTAATCAACCTCACTGCCCGCCACTTTGAGATAATACTCGGCATTCCTCATCACCGGCACTTTGTGGCCGTCAGCCAACAATTGCATCAAGGCATGGGACGACAATGAAGATCAGTGCATGCAGCTGATGAACGAAGTCTATCTGAAGAACAAAAAAGTAGTGACCCGTTGGCCACAAATCATTCACCGCAGTGATTTTTCAGAGGAGCTCAGTGACACCATCACGTTCCTGAGCAGGGTCTTTGGGCTTCCTGACGCCCACTATTTCCACAAATGGATGTTGCGGTACCTTGAAACGATGAACAAAAATGTGCCTGATCAACGCTTCGAATGGGCAGAAATTATAAGCAGCACGATATCAGAACAGCTGCAACAATTCCCCACAATGGGAAGATTCTACATGAATTCCTATGTTGTTTATGCTGCAGCTTCTGAAAGGGACTATCCAGCTCTGATGCGGAGTGGGGTTTGGCCCCAGGTCAAAATATATGAATACTATCCAGAATTGAGGCTGGAAAATAGCATCCCTCAATTTACAAAGATCAACGATGCATTTTTCTACTTCATCATCTGCCTATTGAGGCCAAATATGACTTACGGTCGCACGACCAAGAGCATCGTGACAGCCACTGAGAAATGGGGGGCCCTGTTCACCCAATTCCCCACATTCACCTATCTGAGGGCAGCTAACTTCTTGGGAGAGCCAACTAGACTGCCAAGGTATGCTGGACCAAAGTTGATTCTGCTGGAGCTGTCAAGACAGCTGGTCACTTATCATGAAAAGTGCCAAAAAAGAAAGAAGGGTGGAACTCCTTTCCCCCTCACAGTGGGTAGATATACATGTCTGACTCACCACAAGGCAAAAGACATGTTTGCAGAGCTGGAGCTGCTCAATCTGAAACATGACTTCCCAGCCAGGCCTACCTTCGACCCAAGAAATTGTCTTCCTAGGGCCAAGCTCGATCCAATCCACATCCCTCAGATCGAGGATATTTACATTGACCTATATCATGAGGTGGAGCTTAGGAGAAAGGACCATTCTCGATTGGCCTTGGCAGAAATCATCCAGTACGGGGTAGCCATCGTCCCCAAAGGCTACCAAACTACTGAAGAGGAAGTGGATCAAGTATATCTTGATACAGGTGGGGACGATTGGCCTTTTGTGGCGATTGATAGAAATAAAGCACCTCAGACAGTTGAGGAAAGGGTCAAGGAAACTCTGCGCAGAACAGAGCATTGGTGCCAAATGAACGGACTCATCTACCTCGGAGTCGATTTCACAACCTCTCCGTTGGGTAACGCACCTCCTAGATCAAAACAGTAGCCTAAAGGCAAAGGAAAAGGCAAAGAGGGTGAATCCAGCACCACTCAAGAGGAAGCTCCTGAAAGTCCTCCTTCCGCTGTACCAGAACAAGTTGTAACTCTGGCTTCTCCAGAGAAAGAAGTAGAAGAGGATGTTCCAATAGGCCCATCCACTCAGGATGTCGGCACTGCTGCAACTACCGAGGTCCCTTCTGTCCCTTCTTCTTCTCCTCTTTCCCCTCCTCGAGTGACTCAAGCGACCATTCCTTTGGTCGTGTCCTCTCCCCCTTCTTCTACTGTTCCTCCCGCTTCTTCGTCCATCTTCTCTTCTCTCGCGGACCTGTCCCCCTCCATTTCTTCCCTCATCTCTGAGCTCCCTTCCCTTCCTATGTCTTCCTCTCCCGGCAGATCTCTTCCTCGTGTGAGCACTTCTTCTTCGGCCTCCACTTTTCCCTTCTACTACAAGTAGCACTGTCCCCTCTCTGCTTCTCGGCCCTTCTCCCATAAGTCCACTGGATCTCCCAAAGACTTAAGTCACAGAAGGAAAGTTCCCATCTCTCCGATGGACTTTTCGTAATCCCGTCTAAAGGGGCAAAGAAACAGAAGCCTATCACACGCTTCTCTCAGAGTGCTTCGGGAGAGAGGGTGATGGAGATCGCATACCCCAATCCCCTCAAGGATAAAAAGGATCTGTCTCCTACAGATTACACAGTGACTCAGGTCACAATGGGTACGTCTTCTGAAAGCCTTCAGGGAGAGGCCTATCTCTGCAGTCGACGCCCTCTGCAAGAAGCTTCGAGAAACAAAAGAAGAGAAAAGGCTACTGAAAGAGCAAAACAAACATCTGCTCCAAGCCTTACAGAAGATGGGCAGTGCACCTCCCACAACTGCCGCCGAGACTCCTGAGCCTCTGAGCCAGGATAAAATTAATGAATATGCAAAGATCGGCGAGCAGGGTATGGCAGTTTCCGCTTGGAGGAGCCAGATCCTCAAAGACAGTGAAAGAGTGATCGCCAAGTTCTCTGATTTATATCTAAACATCAAAAAGGCGAATAAAGAGCTCCAAGCGTTAGCAGGACCCATATCAGAAGAGTTGGACCATGCTAGGCTACAGCATGAGACCTTTCAACAAATGTTCGACTGTTCAGTCGAAGATCTGGTTAAGTTCGGCGTCTTCGGCCATCCCAGGGCCCTCAATAAAGTCATTTCCACTTTGGACTACCGGATGGATCAACTGGAGTTTGTCCTTGAAAAAATCGATAAGGTAAAGGAAGAAGCCCTGGACACGATGCACCAAATGGAACAAATCGTTCTCAACATGTCTCCAGGGTTGCTTACTCCTTCCTTCGCCTTAAGAAAAGTTGAGGAAACCATCCAGATCTTCAAGGAGATCGTTTCACAAGGGCTGGGGCCAGAGGTCTCTTTTGACGCAGAGTCCATCAATAACCTGCTGGCCTGTCGGGACTTCATCGGGTTCCTCATAGAAGCGAGAGAGAGTATTCCAAACTCCTAGAGAAGCTCATAGACGAGCGGGAGACTTGCGAGGCGATCTGTGAGCGACACAAGGATCCTTCCCAGGATCAACTAGGGCCCATGATCAGCAAGTTCATGGAATACCGCGCTCAATTCCACATCTCGTCACCTAAGCAGCAAAAGCAGGTTACTCCCTTTCGGCCGCAGGATGACGATGGTGAATAGTGGCTTCTTCTTCTCTCTCTTCTTCGACTTTCTTTTTGTAAATATCTCAAGTATGTCAAGTAATAAATGATGACATCATCCATGTTGCACCATGAGATGATGTCATCCATCAAGTTGTCAAAAGTCAACATGACTTTAGGATATTTTGTATCTCGTTGTAGATATTTTGTAAATATCTTTGTAAATAGGTGGTTGGCTCCTTTTGCCTTCTTTTCTCTCTTTCTATAAATACCCCAATACTTGTTGTGGGGTGGAGTGAATATCTTTCGATGAAAAATAGAAGTAAGGAGAAAAGACTTTGAGCTTTTTTGTAAATGTAAAGAATTATTAATACAATATTTAGACTTTGTCTTTGAATACATGTGTTATTTGTATTGGATCTTTCTTACGTTAGATCGTGTGTTTGTTCTCGCGTTGAATTTACTTCTTTTATTGTCATTTATTCATCAGTATTGCTTTGCTCGTTTATGTAAGTAGGTTTGGCTCTGTTTACTACCAATCCCAAAACATAAACCCTCTGACCTTTCTGCTTTGGAATTCATTTCTTTTCTCCCTTTGGACCTGCTCTTCCTTCATCCTCTCTTTCATTCCTTTCTTTTCGCAGTTGGAAACACCCTACTGGGATGAGATCCCAAACCCCCGAAGGCAGAATATTGTGAGACTTGCACAGATTCCTGCTGGTAGAATAGCAATAAACCAGCCGCACGACTCAAAGAGGGCTATGCCCCGCACACTGCGTTGGCTCGCCTATCCATAGATCTCGCCAAGCGATTGCATTTTCGGACCAACAGTCCACCAATCATTGTCGAGGATCTTTTGTTTCACACCTTTTCCTTCAGAAGTGTTTGCCTTTGGCCATCTACCCCACTCTTGATTAACCATCATTAATTGCAAAGCCTCCTGCACCTCAAGCATCCTCTCTAACAAAATGAAATAGCTCGCATATCTAGTGTCCACGGGCTTGAAGAATTCCTTCAGCGAAAAAGACCTAAATAGAGCAAGTGAGGTGTGATGGTTGCAAATGAACATCTGTATGTGTCTAGCCTCTGCCACCACTGCCTTCACCCAATCTATCTTTCCAATGTCTTTCAATGCATTGTTCAACGCATGAACACAACATGGAGTCCAGAAAATGTGCTTGTAAGCACCCTCAACCATCATGCCAGCTAACTTACATACGCGGGCTGAATCAGTCACTACTTGTACAACATGAGAGGGCCCAATCTCCTCTATAGCATCCTTCAAAATTTGAAATTGGAAGGTTACATCCTTCCTCTTCCTTGTACAATCAATAGCTCTAAGAAAATAAGAGCCAACAGGACATGTGACAATGATATTGATGAGTGGCCAATGTTTAATATCGGTCCACCCATCCATGATGATAGAGCAGCCCACCCGTATCCAAGTTTGCCTCATCTCCTCCATCACCACACTCACCTTAGAATATTCTTTATCAAGGAGGCTAGTTCGTAGTTTGTGTTCTCCAGGAGGGACATATGAGGAACCAACAACAATTACATCTTTGAACATTTGTTTGAAGAAAGGGGAGCGTGACACATGAAATGGTATAGCATTGGCAAAGAAGAATTTGGCAATAGAAGAGTCAGCTACTTCCCTTGATTGCACATTAAACATACCTGTAACAGTAGAAGTCTTTCTCTTTCCCTTGGCATAATCCCCTCCTCTTTGACTTTCAACATCCACACATTGGGTAGGCACTTGTGTAGTCTCCAATGGCATCCCTTTTTTCGTTGTCTCACCCTCCATGTGCAACCTAGTCACCTCGGTCTTCTCCGCTAATGATATTCTTTCACAACCTTTTACCCCTTGTCCAGTTATGCCCAAAAGATGTGAATAAACCCGCGTGTAGCTGCCCCTAAATTCTTTGTTGCACATATGGCATAACCACACTCTACTCCCCCCTGAATTCTTTTTTTTTTTCTTTGTCAATGGCTGTTACAAATTGTGAAAGAGGCTTTTTAGCATTGAATGGCCCCTTTGCATAGATTTTGAGGAGTTGTGAAGGGCAATCAAACGGATTATTTGAACCCATTGTTGGTGCAACACTCTCACTCCCTGAAGAAACCCTAGTTTTGGCTCTACCTCTATGTTGCATTGCCATTTGAATCTCTTCACCCTCACTACCCTCACTGCTGCTCATTGTTTTGTATTGGAAATGCAACAACCCTGCAACTGCAAGTGAAAACAAAATACAAAAAAATAAACTCGCTAAGTTTGTGAAGCTTGAAACTATGATAAAAAAATGAAACAATGAAGAAATAGTTTGTGCAAATTTGTAAAATGAACAAAGGATCATAAACATACCTCTAATGGAGTAGAATATTGCTCTCTTGCCTTCTTCTCACTGCTGCTCTCTATTCTTCTCTATGCTCTTTTCTTTCTTTGTCTTCTCCTTCACAAAATTAAAAATGAGTCAAATGAGTTTCTTTTTTTTGTTTTGATGTTTGTTTTAGGTTTAGGGCACTTAGAAATGCAAGTGGGGGTCCTTGTGGGCCCCCACATTGCTTTACTTTTATTTAAAAGTCTGTTTTAAAAAAATAATGTTTTTTTAGGCTGAATTGCAAGAGGACGGGCAGGACGGTTGGGCGTCCCACAGTACGGTTAGGGCACTTCTAGAAGGCCCCTAACCTGCACGGGACGCCCAACCATCCCCTCGTTTCAATTTTGACGTCCCCGGGACGTTTCACATTTTTGAAGAGTTTGGGGACGGGAAGGGGACGTTTCCTACCCATCCTCGAGGTTCCGAAACGTCCCCGGTACGGGACGAGCTGAAAAACATAGGGGACGCGTCCCCGTGGAACATAGCTGTTACCATATTTTCCGTGCAAGAACAAACAAAGCTATTTTTAGTGAAGTTGGCTATTTTTGGCAAAATGGCTATTTTTAGTGTTCGCTAAAAATAACGTGTGCTAAAAATAGAAATTGGATGTGTGGACAAGAGTGACTAAAAATAGAGATGCTAAAATTAGCAAGAGCTGCTCCAAAGTTAGCAGCTGCATGCATAGAAGGTGGCGCCAAAACAAAGAAGTAATATGCTGCTTTTCAGCTCTAAAAATAGATATACACAAAAGCAATGCTAAATTTAGCAGCCAAGTGCAGCAAGGTTGGTGCCAAAGTCATGCATTCAAAGCTAAAAATAGAGCGCAAAACACAGTCCAAAGTTAGCAGCAGTTGAGTTGAAGTTTGGGCGCCCAAGAGGAGAAGCAAAACTCAGCCTATTGTTAGCAATTTGCTAAAAATAGGATAAAAGATTTGTTAATTAAAAATAGCAGCTGCCTGTGTTATTTTTAATTAATTAAATTAGCAGCAGTCAAAAAGAAAAGCAAAAACATGCAAAAAGACAAAAAGAAAAGTAAAAGGTGGTAAGGACAAAAGACAAAGCATGCAGCAGCAGTAGCCTTTGCCAAAGACAAGGGAGAAAGAATTAAATCAATAAAATAAGCTGCCAGCAGGCTGATATGCCAAGTATGGAGGAAAAGTATCCAATAGATAAATATTATCGTGCAAAGCTTGGCGCCCAAGGGTTAAGTGAAGTTTGAGGGATTTAATTAAATAAATAAAGTGCAGCAGACTCTCAGTTCTGGCGCAGCAGGCTGAGGAAGTCAATTTTTTATTATTTTCACTCTCATGCATGCTTCTCATGCCACAAGAGGATGAATTAAATAATTAAAAATATTTTTCATGCAACCAGAGAGGGAAGATGAGACGCAAAAAGTCCATATATGCAGATTTTTATCATGAAAATCAGTTAGATACACACTCTTTCAGTTGTTCTACATTGGTAGTCTTGGTTTGTACTTGCATCTCTGAATAAAAAGCTCCATTTTTGCCTTCTCATATTGTTGGTTTTCTGAGTTTTCATCGTGTTTATTAGGGTATTGTATTGCTTTGTTGTGGAATTTCTTCCCTACACTGTTGTACCTTGCCTAAACCTTTGAATTATTTTTGCAGATTAGCCTAAAGTTGTGCATGTGTGTGGATCTCTATATTTTTTGTATGTAGTAGTACGTGTGTGTGTCAAATCATTGGTGTATCACCGCAATTTTATATTTCCCGCATTCCTTCTCCCTTTTCCTTGTCAATTTTATTAGTTTTTAGGTGATTCACAGGGGAACCAGCCCACTCTAGAGGTTCACCTCAGTTTTAGGTTACCCACAACCTTGAGGTGTTCCAATTTTGTCAACAGGAGAGAGAGTACACACCATTCTCTATCAGGGTGCACTTCTGGGTGACAACAATAACCACTCTTCAAATTGATCCATAAGGAAGATAGCCTAGTGATAACCACTCTTCGGGAAGATTACCACTCTTCAAAGTGATAACCACTTGTAAGCACCTCATCACTTCGCGCAAATGATCTAAGTGATCTTCCTTAGTCCTCGCAAGCGTTTCGTCAATTTGATCTTCCTTAGTGAATCTAGAAATCGCATGTGCCTCATCACTTTGCTAATATTCAATGTTGCTGATTTGTACGAGTACCATGAGGGAGAAAGTAGTGCGCAAAGAGAAGAGAATGAGCGTGTAGAAGATTCAAACAAAATGCGCAAGAATCACAACGTGTAATTGATGCGAATGCGGATATCGAGAGAAAGGCAAGGAAGAAATTGAGGCTATTTTGGACTCAAGAGTGGTGAAGGAAACGCGTGGAAAGAAAAACAAGTGAGTGCTTGGTGAAATGGTAGAATCGCATAGAGGAAGATGTGACATGGATGAATTTGAAGGAGCACGGTCAACTTAGCCATACTTGAAGAATTTTAACTCATGAGGCAGAGCTCACTTTTGTTTAACTTAGGGTGTTTGATGCAGGAGCATCGCAAGAAAGCTTGAAGTCTGTATAACTTTGATTTTTTGACTAAGTGTTGAGGAGCAAAAAGTTGACAAAGGTTGACAAGAAAAGGAGGCGCGATAGAATGTGTAGGCTATGCGTGGGACCGAGTGGAGGTTTTTGCACGAAGTTTTGTAATCGAAGGGCATGGTAGAAATGGTGTGTGACAAGATTGCGAAGAGGGGCACACACAATAGTGTGTAGTGTTTTACGAAGACTATAGCGCATAGGAGTTTTGACAAGGCGCGCACGGATGCACAATAGAGAAAAGAGTGCATGACCTTTTCTAGAGGTCAACGTGCGAAACTTAGCAAAGAAAGGATTATGCGGTAGATCAAGACGCTAGAGGACAAATCCGTAAAACGACAAAGGGGGTAGGTGGAGATTGACAAGTAGTATATGTAATGCATAAGGAGACAAATTGCGAATTAAGTTGATTTCATGGATTCTTCCAGACGGATTTCTCAAATACTAGATCAGGGTAGCTCGATGCCATTAATGAGCGGAATTCAAATTCAAGCTTGAGTGGGTTGAGGAGGAGGTTCTGGAAGGAAATTTGAAATGAGGAAAGAGCGAGAACAAGCGCGTATAAAAGCCGATCCAACATTTCATTTGAGGGTTGTTGAAGGTTGTAAGTGTTGTGAAACATTCTGAGGAGCTAGTACCAGAGAAGAGAGGCAAATTGAACCTGTAGTTAGTTTATACACCACCTTGTAATAGTTTAAAGACCTGTTATAAACTCTATAATAGACCCATTAGAGGGAAGATTATTGTAGATGTCGTTAAGGCTTTCAAGTTAATAGAAGAACTTGTGTTGTGTTGAGTCAAATCCATCTGCGAGTCTCTCAGAGCAATGCCTATGCTCTATGTCAACATATATCACAATGTATAATATAAACATAACTAGGATGTGAGATAGCATTACGTAATGAAACAATAACACTTGATAGTGAAGGAAATGCCCATGGCCACTAGGTGAGAGGAGAGATCCAACATTTATAAGTATTGTAGAGTCCTGTGTATCCTTTGCATCATCCTCATATATCTTGTAAAATGCACATGTAAAGAGGATAAAATGCTATCTATCAAACCATGTGGCAAACAACATATGTAAAGTAGAGAAACTAACAGATAAAGTCATGTTCGAGTTTTGATTTTGTATTTTTGAAATATTTGAATGTTTTTAGGTTATTAACATATTTGAATGATTTTAAATTTTTAGATTATTTGAATGTTTTTAAATTTTTAGATTATTTGAATGTTTTTGTATTTTAGAATATTTTGTAAAGAGGTCGACTCTATGATATGATCAAGAGGGCGAGGAGAGAAATCCACAAGTGAAGGAAGCTTGGGCTTAAAGTGAGTACCACGTATAGAAGAGGATTGCGTTGTGTTAAGCTTAAATTTGCCTTGAATGTTTTAGGAGAAGTGATTGATTGTAGGTTCGCTTGATCTTGATTGAGGCTTGTTCATATCAACCTCTGTGGTGGGAGGGAGAGATACAAGCTTACACTCAAGCAACTGTTTAAGCCTGACACGTGGTTGTGTTGACAATATGTGGAGAACCAAGAGAGGTGTTGATAGGATTGCTGCCCCCACTTGAAGGGGTAATGTGATTTGTCAAATAGATTCATGAGAGGCTCAAGAAATGGGTCGTATGTGTTGCTCATCGTATTCCAAAGCTTTAAGCAATGTCATGGTACAAAAGTGTCATGTTGAGCCGTAATAATGTATTTAAAAATGTTTGTTGCATTATGCTTACTTCTATGTTTCATATGGAGAAACCCTTTATTAAAAATGATATTTTGCTTGTCTTGCATTGAGATATCCTTGTCTTTCTCACTAGTCTCTTTAATGGGAGGGGATTTTGTAATCTCGACCTTAGAAAAGTTGAGTTAGTATGTTCTTGGACCCATAGAGATAAACATAGAATTGTCTTCATTAACGGGATCAAAATTTGGCTTGGCAAGTGGTCATTAGATAAACCGATATCATCGTCATTCCCTGTCATAGTAATTAATAACGGATCCATCTTGTTGTTTCAAATCGACTAGTAATGGTAAATCGAGGATGACGTTAGAATCCTTTAACGTGTTGCCCCTACTTGCTTACTTTGTGATGTTTCCTTTATGATTTGCTCTTGCATTACGGATGTGGTTGTGTTATTGATTGTAATATTATGCTCGTATGATATAGATGTGCTAGCTCCAGGTATTCATATAGATTTAGGAGATTGAGACAATCGTGTAGGAGAGAATCCTCCCAGGAACATCACTTGCAGGAGGCCGAGAAACTAGTGGCTCCCCTAAAGGGGTATCGTAGGAGATCCCAATCTCTCGTAGAGTAATGTGTCAAAGGAGGAGGCGAAGTATAACATATAGCGAAAGAAATAACACCCTATTTTTCAAGTTGCTTTAGCGTTTTCCCTAAAATGTAACAGTCATTGTCATGATGTTCATTAATGCCATGATAGTTGTAATAAGGTTGACCTTTTACGTGCATAAGCGTATGAGAAGGATGATGAGAATTAGATGACAAATTGATCAAGCGTTTATCTAATAATCCCTGTAAAATATCATGTGGTCTATCTCAAAATTTATTGAAAGCAAAGCGATTCTCGCTGATGTACTACTATAGGAGGTCTTGTGGGTGCAATAGAAAGTATTACCTCTATGTAAGACCTTAACATGTCCCTGAATTATAAGATGTATCTTTTATGGTACTTGTATTGGGTTGCTTGCTTTTATCAATGGGCATAGATTAATCTTGCTTATTAATCCATATGGAGATGAACATTTTTGAGTCCCTCGATTGGGCTTGGTGATATGGTGGACATGGGCATGTTCTAGATATTTTAGATGTATAATCTTATTCTTGGATGCTTGGATCTCTAAACGCATAGTGCGAGTCCGCTTTTGAAAATCAATATGTAATGCTTGAATGGATCTCGGGATAGCCTTATAAGAGATGGTACTATCCATAGAGATCTTTTTGATTATGGCCATGGGAACACTATTCCTTCTAGGGAAGGCGGGGTAGTAGATGAGGAGTCATCAAGACTAGCACTAGGGGGAGGTGTAGGAGTGTCATCATGAACTAGGGGCCTGATATCACTTGTAAGATCTAGAGAGACATCATTGATAAAAGCATGTGATTTATTTGTAACATCAATAAAAGAATTATGTACATCATTTACAATAGAAACAAGAGTAGGATGATCATTTGTAGCATGCTCTAATTTAATAAGAGAGATTCATGCCAATTGTCTATCACGTTATCATATATAAGAGGAAGAGAAGTATTACAAGTATTTGCATCATTCTTGATTTCAATAGGAATAAAAGAGATAACACACTCAATTGTTTCATTTTCCATTTCAATAGGAGAAGAATAAAGATGACATTCAATTGTATCATTTGCCATTTCAATAGGAAAAGAAGAGAAAGCATACTTGTTTATAGCATTTCCTAGTCTACGATGAGAAGGTAATAGGACCCATGTAATATTATTATCATGCATTTCAAGAGAGAGAAAGGAGAGAGCATCATTTGATTGAACATCTTTTCCGCTATCACTATAATTGTCACTAAAATCATCATCATAATCGCAATTACTATGACTATCATTAAAACATGCCTCACATGTATCCTCAAGACTAGGTACAACGGCTTGGTAGCTAGAACAATATTTAGAGCGAGGTGGAGGCGGGACAAAAGGTTGCATGCAAGCCCTTTGGTGTCGAGTAGTAACAAGGATGACATTGTATTGAATATTGATACAAATAGGAGGAGATTGAGGCTTTACAAAATGAGTATAAAGACATGTATGACTGGAGGGAGATTACTGCTTTACCTTAAGCTGAGGAAAGGCATGGACCTGGTTAGAGGGATGGTAGCCCAAACCAGCTCGAGGGATAAGATTCAAAAACCTTATGTAAGCTTCATTGAATATTTCTACTGTAGATGGGTAAGCCATGAGAACACAAATGAGGACAAACACTAAGATTAGGGTAAGGATCATGTACCAAGGAACAAATGGAAACCATAAGGCAACTAGGGTTTTGGTAACAAAAGGCTTGATTTGGAATAGAGTGACCTAGGCCAAATAGGTTAAGGATTTAATCAATAACTAGGTTCACCAAATGATTTAACCCGGAAAATAAATAAATGTGGAAAGGAGAATGGTACGCTGTTATTTAGATTCCAGATTAGGGTTTGAACATGATGTATATTCAGATTATTAATTAAACATTCAGATCAGAATATACATATATAACAATTTGCAAGATAGAACAATCATAACATGTGCTAAATAGAGAAAGACATGAGAACACAAGTGGACTTGGATATTTAGATGATCTAGAAGCTGATGTGGGTGCGACAAAGTGATGAACAAATTGGAAACGTCCTGCAGATTTTCTGTCTTTGTTTTTGGACGTGCAGAATGGACTAGGACCAAACCATCAAATTCAGACCAACCTATCAAACTCTACTTAACACTTATGTCCCTAATTGGCAGTTCCTATCTAGGGAGGTGTTGATGCTCAACTTTCTCGTGTCCTTGCGATTGATTGAGATATGCTTCGTTGTAAGATTTAGGTCTCACAAATGTGTGAAACCCTCTGTAATCAATCAAAATGACCCAAAACCCTAACCATGGGTTAAACCCTAGCAAAAAAGTTAGTGTTTGGGTTGAAGTGCAATCTCTACACCGTCTACGTAAACCCTACTCGAGGAGGCCTCTTACCGCATGTAGTTCTCCACCTAGAGATGTGATATCTGTATGGATGCAACTATATTTGACAATTTGATCACTTGATAATGCTTGCAATGGCTTGCTTGCTTAGTGCTTGACTTGGCTTTGATGGTCTTTGGCTTGGGAAGCTTGACTCTAGAACCTGGTTTGGAGTGCTTTAGACCTGTGTAGGGGCTGCTCCTAATGTGTGCTGCTGCTTTAGGGAAATTTATGAGAGCTTGAAATGCCTTTTGAGAGATATTTTCTCGAGGAGTGCTTATAAGTGCTAGGTGAGTAAATGAGTGTGTTTGACTTGCTTATGTAGGGTTCCGTAAGTGTAATTTCGCATTAAGGCCAATCCATGAGGAAAGTAATGACCCATAAAAGATATCAAAATGAAAAACTGATCGTTGGAAGGATTTCAACGGAACCACTAGTTTCAGTGTTTGGTAGTTTTGTCTAGGAGGGATGTGTAGTGCTGGAAAGTTCAGTGCATGATAATTATGACTGATAGACTGCTTTGGATTGATATAAGCTTTTCTTTGAGTGTCTGAACAGTGAAATGAGGAGAGCAAATCTTGCAATAGGACTAGGGATATAGCAATTAGGCTTGGAATAGGTAAACGAGTCATGATTTAGGGAATATGCCAATATTGACATATGCAAGTGATTAATCTCCAAATTTGGGTGTCTATACAGACTTAGCGAGATTTCAGGGTTTCAAGGTTTCAAACTGAGCCATATTTCAGGATTTCAGGGGATATTAGAGAAAGTATGAAGTTGGTATTAAGGAATAGATAGGTATTATAGAGACTCATATACTAAAATACCACGAGTTGACCCCACCCCTTTCTGGGCACACTCCTAAGGACGTGCACTAAGGAGATTGATGCATTGATGAGTCCTGCAAGAGAGATCATCAGTAACTGAAAAATATAGGTGTAAACCTATATAAACACACTACATCCAATGGCAAAACACTCTCATTTATGTCACATGATTCATGAACATGTGAAATTTTAAGCATGTTGAATGTTTTGAACTTTTATGAATACAAAATATTTTAAGTGCTATATCTTTTATGGACTAAAAATGAGTATTATGCATTTTTTAACATGTATTTATATATTTCTCATCATATATTGTACGGATATTCTTTGCTGTTTCGTATCCAAGGTTTTTTTATTTGAAAATCAGCGTTTCCACATTTTGGACCATCCCTGTTTCCGTTTCCGTTTCTTGGCAACATAACCCAAGCCTGATGCCATTCATCTTTATGATTATCTTCTCGTGTAATTAGTAAATATGATTATCTGTAGCCAGTGCACTGCTGCTCCTTTACTTTCACCAATAAAAAAATCCCAGCCAAGCCTGATGACGTTCTTCTTTACACATATCTCCTCTCTTGTAATTACTAAATAGAGGATGGTGCTTTTACACCTATCCTTCACTGTCTGCTTGTAAGTAAGTTTAACTGAGGAAGACCTGGCCCTAACTGCCTGCATGTAAGTTAGATTAACTGAGGAGGATTTTAATTCACTGTAGATGGCCGTCACTACCTGCAAGTTAAACTAACTGAGGAGTATGTTAGTTCTTTCCATGCTCACTGCTCACATCTAGGTTAGCTAAGTTAGAATAACTGGAGGATTTCAGTTCACTTGATCCCCACTGCCTCCATGTAAGCTAGACTGATCGAGGAGGATTTTAGTTCATTGCATTCTCACTGCTTGCTTATACTTGATCCCCGCTGCCTCTATGCAAGTTAGACCGACTGAGGAGGATTTTAGTTCACTGTAGCCACACTGCTTGTTTATAGTTAGCTAATTTAGAATAACTGAAGGATTTCAGCTTAATGGACCCTTGCTACTTCCATGTAACTTAGACAAGAATTTGCTTCATTGCATGTGAGTTAGACTAAGGATTTTAGTTCACTGGAGCTTAATGTAAGTCAGACTAATTTAGGGATTTCAGTCCACTGGAGCCTCACTACTGCATGTAAGGTAGGTAGACCAACGGAGGAGGACTTCAGTTCACTGGAGCTTATTGTAAGCTAGATTGATTAAGTAATTTCAGTTCACTGGTTCCCCACTTATTGCATGTAAGTTATACCAGCAAGCTCACATCCTTATTCTCACAGTTGTAGATCAGTTTTTGGCGGGCTTGGCAGTCAATTTTTAATTTTGCCGTCTGTCGTATTTTTTAATTTTTGTCTGTTGTTCCAAACTTCTGCTATCCATGTGATGAATATATCCAAGCCTTTTCTGATGTTAGAAATATTCCTAATATTATTAATGCGAACATATTTAGGTGTGCGAAAGAATAAATATATATTATGTGAGTTGTTTAAGTAGTTTAAACAACTTTATAGAATAGTGATTTATGGGAGATACTGGGGAAATTGTTGGAATGGTTAAGGGAGTCAAAACTATAACTACTTGTTCATAGGAGAGAGTGAATCTATACAGGTGTAATACTTCGGATTAATGAAGGAGGTAGAATTATGGAGTGTTCTGATTAAGCTTTATTATCGTGTGTTTATCTTATACAATTGTGAGATCCTTGACCAAACCTGTCATTTGGTAGCAGAGCGTGATTAGTCCTCAGCCTGTAATGTGTTTGTGAGTGTAATTGAGGGGGCAGCTTCATGGTTTCTGTGTTCACCCCATTCATGAGAGTACAAATCTGCTGGAGTTTTAGAACATTTTCTATTCCCATAATCTGTTCTAGTGCATTTGTACGTGTGATGAATTCTTAGTTCCTACAGACCGAGTAGTCAGATCTGTATTTTTTTGTTTTCACCTGGATTATGCATTGAGATCAGATATTTTCATTCACAGCCCACATTTGGCATTACTAACCTTTGTATTGCCTTGACCTAAGAACTCTTCCCCCATTGATTCACTCTCAATGCTTGGCTATGCATTGCTTCGATCACACTGTGCATTGAAATCTATTTGCATTGGAGATCTGCAGATTTCTACACTTGCATCAAGTTTTAACTATGTTGCCAGGAAACAGGTATGGGTTCAAAATGCGGAAATGCCGATTTTCAAAAACCTTGGGTACGAAACGTTACGGGAAACGTCCGTACAATATATTATAAAAAATTAAAAATATATATTTATATATATGCATAGTACTCATTTTCAAAATTTTAGTCCATGGACCATAAGAGATAAAGCACTCAAAATATTTTGTATTCATTGAAGTTCTAAAGATTCATCATTCAACATGGTTACAATTTCAATGTTTCATATATACATGATTATAATCTAGATTCTAGAATATATCATCTAGATTTTCTTCATAATCATCTGTCATGCATCCATGTTTCAAAAATTATTGTTGTAACCCACTTCATTGTATTCATTTGATTGAGGATTCCAATTGAAAATTCTATTCTAAGGAGTAGTAATACACTGAGTCAAAACCTGCTTTCTAGCCTGGCATTTCTTGGTTTCTGTTAGATTCTTCCTACTTTCTTTGGATTACTATTCTGACCCAAACTATCTTTAGGCTTGTTTAATGTGCCTCCTTGTTAGTATAGTTTTAATGTTATAAGACTTTACAGCTGAGCACACTGTAACTTAAACCTGGGTTTGGAAAATTCTCTGAGCAGAAATACTTCAAAAAAAAAAAAAGTTTTGAAGCTTTAAAAACTAAAAATTCTGGCAGAAACGTCCAGGAAATGTCTGGACGTTTCCTCAGTGTTGTGAACCACGTTTCCGTACCGAAATGTTTCAGGCCTGAAACGTCAGGGTCCCAGGCGTTTCCTGGTAACAGAGAGTTTTAATTCACTTGACATTGAAGCTCGGATCAAGCTTTTGGCTGGCTCTGTCTGACTGAAGTGAAAAGACTCAGCTGAGGCAAGATTGCATTGACATTGCATTTGATCCCACTGTCTACAATGCACGCGGGTTCTTTCACCCTCGTCACACAGCCAAGCAAGGTTTATTGCACTAGATCTCGTTCGAGTTTCTAAATTTGAAATCAAGCCTTTACACGTCCGACAACCACACATGAATCGGGCTACTCCAAAACTCTGTCCACATGCAAACTACCGCCTAAACATCTCTGACAAGGCCATTAAGGGCTGATTTAACATGCAAGAAGTCATGTTGGGTCAATAATTTTCTGTATAAACCTGCGAGTCTTTATTTTTTGTCGTATAGCTTGTTTTTTTGTTGTTAAGACTTTAAGCTAAAAAGTAATTATGTATTACTTTTTAAATATTGGATAGTTATATGAGGTGGTGTTTGTTTTGTCTAGTGTATAGCTTTTGCCTCTTAAGTCTTAAGAGTAGTAATTGTTTGTGTTCGATTAGTTATATAGTATGATGTCTATAGACTTGTCATATGTCAATTAGATTAATTACGTCTACCAAATTAATTGGTTTAAATTATTGTTTATGAGCTTGTGTTGTCTAATTGAGTCACTATTTATCATGTCAAGTCCATTTGTTATTAATTCCAATCTTTAATTGGAATTTGTAATTAGTTGTTATTTGTCGTCATTCCGTATCATCGTCTTTGTCTTGTCAATTTATTGTCGTCAAAGGTAAAGTCATCAAAGTAGCGTCAAAAACTTAAAAAAATAAAATTGCCCCATTGATGCATTTTTGATGGATTTTGACATCCGTTTTGAAATGGTATTTTCACCTTGTGGGGGTTTACTTCTCAAACTTGCAGATGGGCTTCAGCGCCCAATTTGCTGAGTGAGCAACTTCTAATCGGAGGACCAGAGGACGGAGGCACAGGAGGTTGGAGGTTGAACAATGACCTCTCGTCAACCACTAGTGACGGGGCCGCATGGCAGATTTGGTGGTGTGTGTTTTTCAGTGTTTTCACAGTTGCTTTTCCGCTGTGTTGTGCTAATATGTTTAGAGTACCTATTTTGTTCGTGTGTTCTAAATAAACCCCTGGTCTGAAATTTGGGAAAGAAGCATATTCAAAAGAATCTGGCTTTTGGGGGCAGGAGAAGATTTCGAGGTAGCTCAATATGGATTGTTGTCCAGCTAGTGAGGGAGCTCTAGGCAAGTCTAGGAATTTGCAAGATTCAAAATTCGGGAGTTTGGGGAAAGAGGTCTGGGAACACTCTCAATGGAAATCTGCTCATTGCTACGCCTTTCTGAGGGTAAAGAGACAACTTGATGGAGCGTACTTGTTCTAAGGAGTGTACTGAAGGGAGCAATATTTGCAGGATGTGTTTTCTCTTCTCCCATGTTCACACCAAAGGGGGAATGTTAGCAATATTCCTAATATTATTAGTGTGAACATATTTAGGTGTGTGAAAGAATAAATATATATTATGTGAGCTGTTTAAATATTTTAAACAACTTATGCAGGACAGTGATTTATAAGAGATACTAAGGGAGATTGTTGGAATGGTTACGGGAGTCGAAAATATAACTCCTTGTTCATAGGAGAGTGAATTTATATAAGTGTAATACTTTGTATTAACGCTTTGATTAAGTTTTATTATCGCGTGTTTTTTTATACAATTGTGAGTTCCTTGACCAAACCTGTCATCTGACTCATTTTAGACAAAGGAATTACATGAAGGAGAGTATCCAAAACATGTCAACATGATTTATAAGAAAAAGGGAGTGCAATTTTAAAGAAACTTGCATGTATGGGAAACATAGGCTGGCAAAGAAGATAATTTCACAATAGAGGACAGCTGAGAAGAATAACCTCAAATTTATTAATGATTCAATGCTTATGACAGTTTTATTATGTTTTTTTTTAAAAATTATGTGTATTAAACATACCCACAATCTACTTATACTGTTGTCTGATTCTGAAAACGACGACCACATCCTCCTACCATACCTGTGATTCCTAATGATTGTGGTTTAGAAGTCCCTGAAACATTCAGTTCGAAGGTTGATTGCATAATTTCAGGGATGTCTGAAGAATTCTTGTGTAAGTTTGTACCGATTTCCTTAAATGCACCAATGTTTATAATTTTTTAGCCCTTATTTTCATTGCACATTAATAATAAATATTGTAACTTTCTAATAACCCTGGAAAATGGCATTTTGATTTTTGCTATTCTTTTCTGCCATCGGTTGGAATGTATTTGACATATTTAGGAAATATTTTGGAAATCAAATCGTAGCAATATCAGAATCTGATATATTTGGCTGGGATGTATTTGACATTTTTGAAATTCTTCTTTATCTCTGATGAAGTTATACCTCTGTCGGATGTCATTAAAACAATGACGTTCTGTCCTGTATGCATCGTGTGACTTGTTATAGATGAAGAATTATATTGTATTAGGGTGATATCATAATAACAGGTTACAGTTGAAGATGCTAATGAAATATGTGCTTTGGTTGCACAAGTCTGTATCAGGAAGCATCTTTCTTGAATTCTCAGCTATTGCTCAGCCAATGGAACTTAATTCTTGGCTCTTTAAAAGAGTTCGATCCCTATAAATCTGGTTGATTTATCTGTCACTGGGTTGATTGATTTATTGAAGCAGGTAAAAAGAGCCCAGAGTTGGAAATGTGCTCTACACTTAACACGGTTTCAGCCCATGGTATTGTACGGATGGTTTTATACCCATTCTATTGTAATACCACTTAGCAGTGATGTGCTTATAAATTCTCACACATGGATTAGGGTTAAACAGACTACGGTGAAATACCTAATTGTATTCTGAATGGCTGAGTTTTTTTAGTTTTTTGATAAGTAAACCGGGTTGAAGGGACCCATACCCTTTACATTTCATAGAGGCTCATTCCTCAGAAAATTCCAAAAACAGACCAGAACACAAAACCACCATACATCTAGTGCTGGTAAAAGATCGCCCAAAATCCAGCCGATATATATAGACAGACCCACAAAAACAACATCTACCAGCTATATCTATACTACCAACATAGTATATCAAAATACTTAGGATTCAGAATCCGAAGAGACTGGAATGAGAACTTCTGGCAGCCCCAGCTCCTCTGAAAGGATCCTGAGCAGCCTGAGAATTCGCCCAGCCATTCCAGAGAAAGTCATACGCATCCCCAGCAGAGTCCTTAATTTCATGCCACCACACAGGAACAGGATCGATAGGAGCTTTAACAGCTGTAAGATCAGGGTATTTCAAATGGGCACTACCAACCTGCTTGTTCTTGCTAAAGGCCACCAAATGTTCTGCAAAAACCAGAATGAACCTCTCTATGCCTTTTTCCAACTCTTTGAAAATCCTAGCCTCGACCCAACCATCCTGAGCAGAGAACGACTCAGGCGCAGCAGCCCAAAATGCCATATTCACCCTCCCCACTTCTGAGACAAGGTTGACACGGTGCAAGGGTTTAATCCAGCGGAGGGCCAGATTAATGGCATCTGACTTATTAGGCCAGATAATGAGCAGGTGCTCTACGAAGGTAGCTGCCACCTCGCTGTTAATCCTAGGCCTCCCCTGCGCAGACAGATAACGATCACCAATAATTTTCCGAATCTGCCAGCACTTCCTCTTCGCTTCGATATGGAAGATGAGCTTCAATCTTTTATCCGTAATGGCAGAACGAAAGGACATTTCTCTGTTTCTTCTGAATGGCTGAGTTAAAACAGTAAGTGAGTTCTGTTTCGCTGGTTTTTTTTCCCGAAAGGGTTGCTTGGGTTGAATCTCATGCACACTTTAAGTGTGCTATTATCATTGCTTCTGCTGTATGGGTTTATTGGTATTAATTTCTGTTCACTTGGAGCTGGTGAGCTGGTTTAAGTGTCACTGACAGTGAAGCAGTGTAACTGAAATATACACATTCACTCTATTCAGAACCTACTAATAGAATGGGTTTCAAGTGAACCGATATTGGATGTTGTTTTTAATTCTCATGTTCCCCTGCACCTGGCTATCGAATTTCAAATTTGTGCCTTTCATTTGTTAGCCATTCATTTTTCCCCATGCACGGGTTGTTGATGGAGAAGGATTTGCTTGAACAAATGTTTTGTCTGATGGAATGTCTTTCATGCTTTGGAGTTAAAATTATTATCTTTTGAGCTCATGCATTCTATTCTATTTTAATTGTTTGCAGGTTGCATGTAGGGACTTTCCTCATCCACGCCATCTTTGTGTAAAGTTTCCATTTAAAAACACTCCTCATGAGAAATATTGTGACAAGGTAGGTTTTCTTTTATGCTCTTTCAGGTTTATTTCTTTTCCAATTTTCCTTTGAAAGCTTTGGAATAAGGAGGAATAATGTTAACCTGTGCATAGACTCAAGGTTTACAACATTCACAACATTCTGCTTGAAGTTTATGTAATCATTGATCTTCACCATGTTTGATGAAGTTGATGCAATTGTTTACCTTTTCCTTGTTTTGTGTGAAGCAGTGCCACTGTTATGTTTGTGATAAGCCTGCTCCATGTTTGTTTTGGGGCAAAGGGAATCCTGATAAAGATCACTGCCATTCTTCAGACAAAGAAGAAAAGTGGAAAAAACAAAGGGGTTTCTTCAAGATGCGTGATTGCAAAGAACCGCCCAGGGCTTTACAACACTCTTTTAATACCATACTCTCGTTAACAACAATGAGGACTACAGTTCCTGCCGACAGAAGCAATCAAGCAAGTGCAGGGTCTGTTTTACCTTTTCAATTGAATCTTAATGCAGATCCTATGCGACCTCCAGCATCCACAAGATCAGAACAACAGAGGCCTTTTTATCCTGCAAATAGTAGAAATTTTACTGCCAATAAGGATGTTGCACCTTCCTGCTATATAAACCATGCATCCAGCCAGAACCCAAGAGTTGGTCGTAGTGGAAGCAGATTTGTTAGTTCTTATAGGAGAGATCCATCAAATGTAGGCATATATGGTCAAGGAGCCTTTGCCGGAGGATCTAATGGAATTAGGTTTTCTGCAGATAGTTTGCAGAGACCAAGGAATCGCTTAAACACACATTTTCAAATAATAAGAGGCCAAATTCTCGGGATGCTTGTTCAATAACTCAAACACAATCAATTAATATTCATTCTAGAGAGCAGATACCTAAAAATGATCTGCTGCGCAGAGATGTCACTTGTGTTCAAAGCCCTCTAATGGATGACAGCATAAGTAAGCTGTGGGATTTTTTACTGGGTAGTGATTCGGAGGAAAGTAATAAAATTCATAATGATGCTTCTAGTGATCTAAGTCTTAATATTACATTAAACCCTCCAAGCAGTTCAAGCCTATCGAATATCACAATGCAAACCAATTCCTCTACACAGTCATCGTCTCCTTTTGTTGCTTCAAACCACGAACTTCAATTATTACCACAATCTAGTGTTTCTGTGGGAGTTTCTAATGTAGCTGAGAATGTTGCTCAATGGCCTCATTCCCAGAACATGCCTCCTTCAAATGCCACAGAGCAGTACCCAGACTTCAATTATGACTGGTTGCGTGAAAATGCATATACACCACTGGATGCTGTAATTGAACCATGGTCTCAATTTGAAAGTGAAGTAACAGCCACAGGTCAAACCTGGAATTATGTTGCTGCTCAGCCCTCTACTAAAATCAATGACTCAGGAGTCTCGTCGAACATTGACCACAATCCCATCAGAGATGATGCGGAAACAGTTGTGCTATCTGACCAATCGCAACAGCCAGATTGGGCAATTCCTCAAGTACCTCTTCTAGATGTTAGGAATACTGCAGGTCAAATGTGTTCAGAGCAAAGCTTTGCTTCGTCTTCAACATCAAATCCTGCTTTATATGTTGATCTAAACAACTCATGGGAGACATTGGTGATGAGGCCAGATCCGAGTTCCTACTTTGATGGCACTTGAGGATAACGGGCTTACCAACAAGTATGTCCACAATTGAACTTGATTTCAGGCTTCAGCCAACTGGTTCAATTTTTTTCGCCTGAGATTTCCTTTAAAAATGGGAAATCTAGTACCTTAGTAAAAGTTTTTCTGTTTTGGATTTGCGTTTGTAAAGAAATATACAAAGATGTTTTTAATCAAACTTGTACATTAATATATTGGACGACTGGTCATTATGCTTTTAATTGCTTCGTTCGTAAATGAGTATTTAGAACCACAGTAAAGATCATAATCTATATATGAAGTGATGTCTGTACGCCATTTTTGTAATGGGCAGGTTCGTTTATCCTATATTCAATAATCTATATTGTAGGTCTCACTTTTAATCTATTTTTGTGAGAAATTTATCGAGTCTATAACAAGAATATCTCAAGGTAGTTATAAAACAATTGCATTTCGTGATTTTGTTTGTTCATTATTGATATCGAAGTCACCATGTTTGTATTTGTGTTTGTGTTTGGCAAGGATGAGATTCGAAACAAGTTCATCAGCCAATAAAATTTAGACAAAATTATTTGAATTATATAAATGTGCATTTTTATTATTTTATTTTCAAAATAAATAATAAATGTACAATAATGTCAAAATATATAAATATTATTAAATAGCCTTAAAAACTTTGAAAAAAGATGTCCAAACTGAAACATATGCATCATGATAAGTTGATCAAGATAGAACATTACACATGTGAAATCACAATTTTAAAGAGGGTTCTAGTTTTCAAAAGTTAATCTAGATTCTAAAGCATCTAAGTTCTAACACTATTTTCAAACTTTCAGATTTCTCCTTGCTTTTACATCAAATAAGCTCAAAATCATCAAGAGCACTTGGCTGAGATGGTTCAATATCATCATCATCGGATTCACCATTGAATTCATCTTGTGAAAGCAAGTCAGGATCATTCACATCTGCCATGTGTTCTGAAATGGGTTGGAGTTGTGAAGACAAAGTAGATGAGTCTTTTGTTGCTTTCTTCATACACAATTGCAAATTGTTGTGAATATAAACAAGATCTTCTAACCCCTCACACTTGTTTCACTTCTTTGATTGAATGTGGTTAAAGCAACTCCAATTCCTTTCACAAGTTGATGAACTTACTCCTTGACTCAATACTCTAATAACAAAGCATTGTAGTTCACAAGTATTTGCTCCAAAATTATTCCACCACTTGTATCCTTATTTGGGTGCAACATCTCATACTTACCGATGGTATTCCAAGCATCTTTTCTTCTAACCTATATGCCCAACATTGATCTTTGATTTTACTTGCAACTTGTGGATTTGGTTCAAACCTCCCTATGGCTTTGTGAAGCCCACTCATGATTTCATTGTCACTTTGTCTGTCTATATGGAAGAGTTTTGGCTCCAAATAGCAAGCTGTTGCATGCAAGGGGGTGTGCATCATTTTCCACCTTGAGTCAATTGTTTCCCATATCTCAATATAGTCTGCTTCCACATGATTGAATGTTTTTGAATGCTTTCCTTGCAATGGTCCATGCTTTCATAAAGCATACCAAGACAAGGTTTATCGCCATCAACCATACGAAGCACTTCAACAATTGGTTCACACACTTTTAAAACCTTTGTTGCACTTTCCCAAAAATTGTTGTTTAGAATTATTTGCTCTATGTTCTTTCCTTTTGCATTGTTAAAAATAATTGAATAAATGAATTTAGTGTTTCTTTCTCTTCAACCACTCTTTTCAAAGTGATATAAAATGAGGCAAATCTTGTTTCACAAGGCCTCAACAACTCTCTGGAGGGAGTGATTTTTGATAAAATTTACAATTGCTCTCCCTCTGTGAATTGCTTCATGCACCCATGGAAATTTAGCCAAGTCATGAAGCAACAAATCAAGGCAATGTGCTGCATAAAGATTCTAAAATACATGCAAGTAATCAACTTCCTAAGACTCACACAATTTGCAAAGCTCTTATTTACAACTTGAACCACATTCTCTATACCCACTTCAAGAATGGCTTCCTCTAAGATTTTGAAAATATACTCAGAGGTTTTCTTATGGTTCATGGCATCAACTACCTTCAAGAACACTACGCCTAGAGGGCAAGCCACCAAAACATTAATCAATGGCCTTTGACACATGTTTGACATGAGGTGTAACTTGTTACACTCTAGGAGGCTTTGACCACTACCAATTTTTCGATCACCCTTTCTTTTGATTTTTTAAGAAGAGTTCTCAAGAGCTTCTAATGCAGAGAGGTGTATACCCCACGCCAAACTCTACAATAATTTGAATTACATTCTTAAAATTGTTGGAAGACATGCACAAGGAAAAAATAAAGAAAATGGATTACACACATTTGAGATTACGTGCCCATCTATTTATTATGAATGATGTAGTTACAAAGCAATTGATATAGTTACAACTAGTTACAACCATATTTTAGTTAAATAACCAACATCGTCCTTATTAATAAGCCTTACATTCTAATACCCCATCTTAAGGCTTACTTCTACATAAAGCAAAAAGAACATTCTAACAAAAACACAACCAAATAGAACTATGTATCCTTCATAGTTGTTGTCATGAAAAACACACAACATGAAAAAATGTAATTTTTCAACATGACAACCAAGCCCATAATTGAAAAAAATTATATTTCCCGATCACTTTGTGCATCCTTCATCGGCCACCAACCTCATCCTACCCTCAACTAGAATAAGAGGAAAGTGACAACACAGCTTATTTAGTGTGTTTTAGTGTGCAAGGTAGAGTGCCTAATGTGGTTGATGAACTCATCCAATTTTGATGAAAGACAACTTTCTCCAGGAGGCCTAAAAAGACCATTTTGGCCATTTTGTAGCTAATTGAACTTCCTCCGAATGCGTTTAGGGAAAATCTAAAGCGTCTGAGGGTGATGTTGGATAACATTGGAGGTGTCCAAGGTAATTTAGGAAAGTTTAGGAAAGAAAATTTGATTCAGTGGACAACTGCTCAACACCGGGTCAATCTAGGTGCAAGGAATGAAAGCTATAATGGTGAAAGATGATTTCTTTAGATGATACCAGGAGATATAGAAGGAGTTAGGAGGAAAAAAATATAAATCAAAAAGCTCTTGGAATCCTCTACAAGATGGAAACATTAATTTTTTTCTAAGACTCAAGGATTTCCTGAGGAATTTCAAAGCTTGCACCATTTGCCCCTCTCGGTAAAAGATGGAATAGGCCCTAAATTTTGAATTTTAGGAATAATTAAGTCTCAATAATGGTTCTAATGATCTTAAAATGTGATTTGGAGTCAAAATCATATAATATTTGACCCCAAAACATTTTCCTAAGCTCTAGAGGTGAAAAATTAGTTCGGTGTCCCAATTTGGACATATAAGGCAAAATCTGCTTTCCTAATCTGGAAAAGTCACACTTTGGACACTTTTATATCCACTGGTCCCCTTCGGCATAAGGGGGACACCAAAGTGCAACCTCACTCACTTCCCCAAGTCACACTTTGGACTCTCAGTGTCCCATGTGTCCCCTCTGTCCCATGGTGCAAGAGGGACACATGATGAACACCAAAGTGTGACCTCCTCCTCCCAAAGTTGCACTTTGGATACCCTGTGTGTCCCCTCTATCCTCTCTTTCCCTCAAGGGACAAGAGAGACACAAAATTGTGACCCATGCATCCATACATCCTCCGGTCACATGGAAACACCTTTCTAGCCCTCGAAAACTTAGATTTAAGCGCGCCGAGATCTCTCTATCAGCCCCTTCACACTCCCAAGTCTCAATTTAGACACCCGCTTGTCCCCTTTTCCCCATCTACCCCCTATGGGACAAGGGGGACACAAAGTGCGACCTCACCCCTCTTATGCAAAATTTTCTAAGCGCAAACAAGTTGTTATGACCGCAAATGGGCCAAAAATCACTTAGAAACTTGGCTAACTTCTTCCATCACAAATTTAATCATTTTAACCTTCAAATGTATGTGTTTTTAGCTCGACTTCCATTAATGACCAGACATGCTACAACAACAAATTGTAACAAGTTGTCTTTTTGTTTCTACGAAGATTCGATAGGCGAAAAACCTTGTAATTTGGAGTGAATGTTCCTCAAGAAATATGCTTTCATCCAAGCCATTTCTTGCATGATGAGGTGACTAATTTTTTGAGGTATGGAAGATTGAGTTTTCTCTTAGTATTTTGTCCTCTTCGATAAAATTATTATTTTCCCACTAATTGACAAGGGAATCATCTGAAAATTAGAGTGGAGCATCCTTAAAAATCACGAAACTTTTGAGACTAGTTTCATATCAATCGACACTTGTAGGTGCACTTTCTAAAAATAGCAAGTATTTAGAGAAGTGGGTGTCTAAAAATAGTAATTTTCTAAAAATAGTGATTCCTTAACATTTGCAATACTCTAAACGAGCAAGAAACATTAGGAGGTGAAGATTGTGAAAACTTGCTAAAAATAACAAATCCTAGATAGGACATGCTAAAAATAGTAAGTCTTGTAATTGAATTCAGAAAGATTGTGGCAACTCCCATTCTACTTATCTTGTTGCTTTTTGCCACCATTACAAGGCCGAGAAGTTGTCTCGTGGTCCAAAAAGGAAATAAAACCCTCTATGATTTCTACAAGGCACACCTTGATGCAATAAGCCGAATGATCTAACTCATCCCAATTGTGGCAGATGGAGCCACCCTGTACGAAGCACATTGTGATAAGGAACAAACCAGAGTGAATCAGTAGGTGTGAAAGATAGTCACTTGGACAACAAGTGAAATCAAGAACATTGTGAGGTCTGCGAAGGATCTGTAACATCAAGAAATTTATTTCAAGTCATCAAGGGAATGGTCATCAGGGGCATGATAATGAAACTCACAATGAGTGATGATTTCAAGTCATCTCAGCCCAAAAAAATGTATATCTCATGAGAGTGTTTCTAAACACTTAATCAGTTCTTGGTGATGTGCTCACATCTTGCAAGTCAAAAATGTGGCATTTGCAGTGCTTCAATGCAATTTGGAGATCAAGAACATGTAACTCATCCTCAAGTCTCATTCAGTGGTCAATCCTCCTATCTAGAGGAGGAAACCTATTTTCATAAGAAACAATCGAGAAAAAGGATGTCCAGGTACCTTAAGCATGTTTCCACTCAAGTAACATCTTGGTCAAGAAGGTGAACTGTGAGGTTAAAAAGGGGCCAACATGTTCAAAAGTGAAATGGGAAGCTCATGGAGTAAGTTGAGGATCATCATATCTTGACTACACCATTATGTCCAAATCTCTCCGAGAAACAAGTCAGAATGAGCTAATCAAGCTATCAAGGTACTCAAGACCATCATGTGTGAAGGATCAAAAATCCATCTACTCCCACGAGAAACATGTGAACAAGAGGTGCATGAGCATCTTAAAGTTGATTCCATTCAAGGAGGATTTTGGAGCCAGGAAGGGCAAGTGGGTGATTTCATGTGAAGTACCATGTTTGCAAGAATGGGCAATCATCTCAGTTTCACTTGATGTCATTCATTTGGTAGTGTTATTAAACACTCATTCAACACCTTGTAGTGTCATCACACCTCAAGGAGGAAGCACCTTGCAATCACCTCATTTCATCCCAATGGATGGTCATAGGACGAGAATCTCATTCAGGAGAAATCCTCTATCCCCAAAGTGAGGACCTATTTCAGTGAGTGAAAGAAAAACATCAAAAGGTTTGAGCATCATGGAATTGATTCTTGGTCACAGAGGTGAATTGTGAAATCCTAGAGAATTAAGAAAGTGATCCTCACTCCTAGCTTGTAATCAAAAGAGATCATCATGTTCCCATCACAATGCAGATATCATAACAATGTTTCTGAACACTTATTAGATGCTCTGGAATGTTTTCATACCTTATAGAAAAGAGGAGATTGTGATCACAATGCTTCCCAATTAGGAAGTTCTTCATCAACACAAACTTCATCTTCATCATATTGCTCAACCCTTTTCTCTCTATCTCTCTCCATTTTCTAATTCTCCATTAAGAATGTAATTTTCCTTATTTTTTCTTATTCACTTAAGTGACCTTCAACTTAAGTGATGAGGAAGAGTGAAAAATCATGTGGGGGAGATGGAAAGATAGTTGTAATGCTATAAATTGGAACGACTTCTCCATTCCAAAGGGTCAACAATTTTTGATTGTTGTATGTTGTTGAGATTTGTATCACCACTACATCAAGAAATGAAAGTTGCATTTCCTCTATTTTCTTTGCTTATGTTCCTCTACTCTCTCTTTACTTCCCAACTTTGCAAGCATGGTGATCTTGTATAACCAAGAAGGAACTTTGTATCCTTGATTGATGAATCTATAGAACTTTGTGTCTCTAGTTTGTTAGTCTTGTTGATTGCTTACATTGTTGTGTTATTCTAATTGAATGTGGACCTACTTTGGTTGATGTATGTGAATTTTATAAGCCTACTCACAACATTAACCTCTCTCTCCTTATTTCTCTAACTCCCCTTTACCTCCCTTCACTACAAATTCCTCCTCCCTTGTACACCATACAAACACTTTGCCACAACTTTAGTGGATTATCCCTATGTGATCCATGATCTAACGGCCACCCCACAACTTTTAGTTAGTTTACATTCAATAATGGGAGCCTCCCATACCCAAGAAGGATGAGATTAACCTTGTGACCGTTGGTGAAAACCAATAATTTACACTACAATAAATTATTTCACCAACATTTTTGGCGACTATGTTGGGGAATATATCCCCTTTTTGCACTGTAAAATATCTTTGAAAATCCCAAAAAAAGACATTAAAAAAATCCATAAAAGATGAAAATCTGAAAATACGAAGCATTTTTATAGTTTCATTGCTATCTAAAACTTTGAGAAAATTGACGGAAAATAGATACACTCAAGTTGATCGTGCATGTGGCGTAATTAACCTTGCATTTGAAGAGCAACATCAAGCTGATTGCGCAGCTTCCCATTGTTGAAATAGCAAGACAAACCGGTCAAGAGTACTTTCCTAAATTTTATCATAACTTTCCTCTTAAAGGTCATATTACAAAAGTAATTGTAGAACCACTAGACCTCATTCCTCCTGAAGAAGAAACAATAGAAGAACTAGAGGAAGAAGGAAAAGAATGGTCGCACCTCCGCCATGGGGACAAAATACCTGGTCTCTGGTAGCTTTGACTCCTCCATGTTGGCATGTTGAGTATAGGTGTTTTCATTGATGTAAATGTCAATTAATGAAAAAGAGGATGATGAAGGTATGTTAGGAGATGCTCATTAGGTTGATGACATGGAGATTCAAGTTATTTCATGGTTGCATGAGTGGACAAGGTGAGATTGACTTGGTCTGCAAGCCCAATCAGTGACCTAGCTAGTCTAGGTGATGGTGCATGATGGTTTGAGTTGCTTAGTGACTTGAGGAGAATGGTAACAACATGGAGAGTATGTTTAGAGAGTGTTTAGGCACTCACATGAGTTTCAGAATGTAGGTACAAGTTGAAGACCTAGTTGCAGATGCTCATCTAGACCTAGTTTAGGTGCTTGGAGCCCAAATGAGGAGGTATAGAGCCATGTGAGCTCATGGAGGCATGTAGGTGAGTGATATATGTTGTATCAGGTGTGTTATGTCCTTTTGGAGAACTAGTAAGCAAAGTCATGAGGTTTGTCTACTTGGTCATGGTGCACACTAGGCCTAATCCTAGTGTTTGGAGGCCTAATTAGGCATGATAGTCACTTGTAGGTATGTGTGAGATCTTGAGATCACTCATGGAGGTATGTTATATTGTTTTCATCATGTATAGGTAGTTTTTAGAGGTTTTATGATGAGATATAGTGTTGGTTCAATTGGTCTTGGCTTAAACCATGCAAAAACCTAAGGGCTAGTCATGCAAATGAGATGGGATATGAAGATGCAAACCTATTTGAGATAACATTATGATTGGATATGGTGCAAATGGGTGTCCTAGAGGTTTGAGAAAAATTTCAAGTCATTATGAATAATATTTTGCAAGTTATGATGTTTTAGGTGAAACAAGGTCCAAGAAAGGGTGATTTCCAACTCGAATTGCAACTTCTAATGCTCACCATGAATTGTGTGCTTTGCATGGGACCTTGTGGATTTCAAGGATGTTTTTACATTTATCTAATATAATTTTTTAAAAATGAGGTCATTTCATCCTCACATTTTATGAATGAATATTAAGAAGTTAAAAGCGGTAGGAGATATCTTCATTATATGTCCCCATAATTGATTTTTATTGATAGTATGATGATTTGAGGTTGTAGAGGAATCCTCTATATTTCTATAAAGGTATGTAAAACATGTTATGATTTGTGGACCCCAATTAAACAAGAAAGTTTATGAAGAAGTTCAGTTTGAGGCAAAGTTGTTCCAAAAGAGGTATGAAATAAATTGACATTGTTTTTATCTTGAGAATTTTACTTGATGTACATGATGGTTTCAGATCATGGTTGAGGTCCTAGAGGAAAAGTGTGCCCTATTTATGAAGACTAGTCCTTGAGACCAAAAAGGGTAGTTTTGGAGTAGTTTCAGAGATTGACTGTTAAAGGCCTTCCACTTAGAGTTGGAAGGAAATGTAAGATGTTATTAAAATAAATTCAAAGGTATTTATAATGGTATATGTTTTTTTCTCATAATGAGGTGAGATTTGATAGGTCAACCAACTTAGTTTGTGAAGAAGAAGGTTGTTTGTTTTCATGCAAGAATTGCTTTGGCAAGAAGATGGAGGTAGAAGTGACACATGTTTTGGATTATTTGATGCTTGATATAAATTAGAGAGTGAAGAGGGATCAATTTTTACCTAGTGAAGGCCTTTTGAGGTCTTGATATTGGAAGAAAGGGTAAACTAGTTGAGTTCCCAAACTAATTTTTCGGGAAGCTCGGTTTGGTGAAGAGGAAAGTGAGTTTGGTTTGCATGTATGGATTTTTAATCAGCTATACAAAGCATGGATGCGATATACAAGTAAGTGGATTTCAATGAGTGGATACATGGAATAGTTGAGGTGATATGGTGTGATCTAGAGGTCCATAGGTGAAGAATGGTTCCTGGAAACAATTGTTTTGAGAAGGATATGAGCCTTCTTGGTAGTGTTATGAAGAATTTTATTGGTGAAAGATAATGTACTACAATGGATGATGTTTTATGCCATATTTGACATGTTTGATCTATTTGGTGGCTTGAATAATCACGAAGATGAGGTTTGTGGTCTTTGGTGAACCAGGTGATGGGGTTTTGAGCTATTTTTGAGCTTTTTGAATATACCTACAGGTCCACTTGTTTTTATTAGAAACTAAAATAAGTCATGAAAGTGTGAAGAAAGAGTGAGTTGAAGAAGAGAGGGTTTGAAGAGGTTTTCAAGGTGTGTGAGTTGAAGTTGTGATCTCAATCAATTGTAACAACAACAAGAAATTAGAGATATTCATTTAAAGGTGGTTTAATGGGTGCTTGATCATCTTAGGGGTCAAGAGGGTTTGAAGAGCCTTCTTGTGGAGTTGTTGTGCTTCATATAAACTAGGGGTATTATGGTGCTCTACTAAATTAGGGGTTGCTCTACTAAACTAGGGTTGGTGCTCCTTGTGAAGTTGGTGATTCACTAAATAATTTTTATTTGAGTAATATAATTAGAATTTTTAGTGGGTTTTCTTCCCTTGAGGGTTTCCCACTTATATCTTGTGTTCTTGTGTCTCTTTCATGGTTATGTTGATTTGATTGAATGTTAAACACACATTAATGAATGGTTAAATGGTTTATGGTTTAAGTAAGAAAATATGAATTATTTAAAGTTTTGTAAGGATTGATTCACCCCCTCTTAGTCCATTGTGCTTCCAACAATTGGTATCAGAGTAGGTCATTTTGGAGAAGTTTTATCACTTGAAAGGAGATCTTGAAGCACATAAAATGGTGAGTCAGTAGACATGGTTCTTCTTCTAACAAGGCACCATTTTTTGATGGAGTGAACTATGCATTTTGGAGTCTGAGGATGAGGACTCACATCATGTCCTTAGGGTTTGATATTTGGAAATCACTTGGAGGATGGTTATATGTTCATGCTACTCCTCTAACCTATTGCATACAAGAATACTTGTAGTGATAATTCCAAGGCTATGAATGCCATCATGTGTGGATTGGATGAACCTAAATTGTGAATGTCATGAATTTAAAATCAACTAAGGCTATATGGGAAAAAAAATTAGGTCCTTTATGAAGGATACTCCAAGGTAAGGAAAGATAAGATTTAACTTTTAGAAATCAGTTTGAAAGACTTGAAAATGAGTGATGATGAGCCTATTGCTACATACTTGCTTAGGGTTGACAAGATTTTTAACACCATGAAAGGATTAGGTGAAGATGTGAAGGAAGAAGTTGTAGTTCAAAAGGTTTTGAGGTCTCTTACTCCTAGATTTGATTCCAAAGTGTCTGTTATTAAAGAGGCCAAGGATTTGACTCTCTTGAAAATGGATGATTTGCATGGAACCCTAACTGCATATGAGATGAGAATTCAAAGTGATAAACCTATCAAGAAGGAGATAATTTCAATGATGAAAAGAAGAAAAAGGGAAAACAAACTAAGGTTGATGCTGATGCTCATGAAATTGATGATGATGAGTTATTTGCAATGGTTGCTAGAAGATTGAATGTTGGATCTAGAAAATACAAAGGTAAGCTTCCATTTAAATGTTTTAATTGTGGTAAAGTAGGTTATTTTTCTACCAAATGTCCTCATAGGAATGAAAAGGAAGGTGATGAAGACCATGAAGATGATCATGATAAGAAAAATCATAAATATAATAAAGGCAAGAAGAGATTCAAGAATTTTGACTATAAGAGGAAGAGAAAAAGAGTTTGTATACAAAAGAAGAGTGCTATTCATCTGAGGATAACATCATTGATGATGGAGTATCTAATTTTGAATCTGAATCAGAGCATGAAGAGGTTGTTAATGAGGTCTTATTCATGACCAAAGATGTTATGAGATCTATGAGTGAAAGTTCAACACTGTTTGGTGACAACATGTAATCTGATGATGAAGAAGAAGAAGATGTTATGAGACTGAATTGGAATGTGTTCAAGCTGAGCTAAAGCATGTTGAGAGGAATGTCAAGAAGTTAAAAACTCAGGTCAAAGAATATGAAATAAAAATTCAGGAGCTTGAAGAGAAACATTGGGATATATAAAGAAGCTTGATGAGATAGTGAGAAGACTAGAGATACATATGAGTTCTATGACTCTAAGTTTGCAATGCAAGGAAGAAGAAGTGATTGTTATTAAGAGAGAGTTATCTAATATAACAAGTAAATCATTTCAGAAATTTAAGAAAATATCCAAGACTCTTGATGAGATCTTGAGCAATAAAAATCTATCATGTGAAAAAAAAGTTTGGGGTTTAGTGATGACCTCAAAGGAAAAGTGGCAATAATATAAGAGAATTTTTCAAGTGAGGATGGAGAACCAAACATCAAGGAAGGAATTAATGAAAATCCACATCAAAGACAATGTGAAGACAAAGTCCATAAGGAAACCTAATGCTTTAAGGTATGAAAGGTCATTTAATGGTTATTGTTTTACTTGCAATGGATTTGTTCATAGGGAAAAGGAGTGTAGGAGGTTTGCTAGAGATGATCACCTTGGAGGGATAGTAGGAATGAGAAAGAAAAGAATATGGTGTGCTACAATTGTCATGAGAGAGGCCACACTGCTAGGTACTACTTGTATGAACCTTCAAGTCAAAATTGGGGTGTTGAAGGCTACAAAGGTAAAAGTGAAGTGTGTTTTGGTTGTAATGAAGTTGGTCATGTTGTTGTTAGAGACTTTCATTATGGTTTCTCAAGGAAATATAAGAAATTTCAAGGCCTAGGATGCAAGAAAGGGGCTTTCAAGGTCTAGAATGCATGTTAGCAATCAAGACAAGATATGAGAACCTAGAAGGAATAATAATGGTCCATCTAGAGCTGACATGGATGCAAGACAAGGTGTGTATTAGAGTAAAAATTATCAAAAGAAAGGAGAAGGAGGTGAATTTCAAATGTCCAAGAGGGCTTGTGACCTCTTAAAATAATTTTTCTAGCTTCATCATGAAGATGGATCTCTCTACTAAGCTTCTTAGAGGTATTACCATTCAAATGAAGCTTGGATTGAAGGAGGAGCATGAAGGATTGCTAGAATGATGCTATGTAAGTGTGTCATCAAGTTGTCAAGGTATGTTTTGTAGTATTATGTGTTTGTTCAAGTAATGAAAATGTGTGAGTGCAGTCAAGAAGTCTTTGAATAGGCACAATCATATATTTAAGTCCATACTTCCAAAGTGTAAAGTCTATGAGGTCTTGGTTTGGTATTTCAAGGTGAATTTATGATCTACATCTGAGTTATCCATGTAATTCAAAGTATATGTATGAAGAGTGTAGTCATGTTGATTATCAAAGAGGTCCATCTTACCCAATATTGTGTAATGATTAAGTTGTGTTCATAAATATCAAATAAATTTTTAAGTATGTCAATGTAGAAGTTTTTTCATGAAGTCTAGGCATGTATATAAGATGTCTCTTAGTCCATATGATGAATCTTCAATTAAGTACTAGGTCTATGATGGGTCAAGACAAGAAGTTTAAACTTGTAAGTGTAACTTAATTCATGAAGATTTATGTAGTGTTTTGTACAGTTTGAGTTTATAGTCAATGTCTTAACTCATATATTGAAGAAATGAACTGTAGCTAAGGATACATAAGGTCAAGATGTAATCCCTATGCTCTTGAATTTATTTAAGCAGGATAGAGGTGAGTTTGATGTTAATATCAATACAAAGAAGCAGGATCCATGAAGAAGAAGTAATTCATCTTGACTAGATCATCCATGAAAGAGTAAGATAATGTAATTCAAGTGTTTTCTTGTGTTATATGTGCATAAAAGGTGATCATTTGACTCTTATTCTAAGAATGAAGTGGTTTAAGAGTGAACTTTATCAAGAAAATAGTCTAAGTAATCTAGAAGATCAGAAAGGAGGTCTACTTTGCATATCTAGCTTTATGAAGAAGAAAGTATATGCTCTTTATGATAACATATGAACTATAGGTCTAAAAAAGTTACTCATGAAGGGTTATAAGGTGTCTTGATGATTTGGAAGACTTAAAAATCTTAAACAAGATGATGTATCATGGTATGGAGTCAAGGAGAGAGTGAAAAATATTCAAAAGTCAAAAGGGTACAATATGTGTTAAGTACATCGAATCGGAGATGCCATGAGGCATGAACATGGTCTTCTTGGGTATGTATAAGTGTCTCAAACATGAAATTGTGTTTACCTACATGGTTTAAGTGAGTAAGAAGTAGGATAAAGGTATGATCATATTTGAAGATCAAATGAAGGATATAAGTCTCAGAAGTAAAAGATGAGCCATCCAATATGATGACTTGATCAGACAACCTATAGATAATGTAATGACATTCTCCAAGTATGTCTTGAGCTTAAAAGTTGTATCACATCCTTTAAACCTTGATTGTGAAGTTTTTAGAGTGTTTATCCATCTTGTAAGGAGTGTGAATTAAATACAAGTGAAAGAGAGTGATAAACAAAGGTGAGTTTCTCAGTAGATAGGAGTTGTTTTAAGTATGTGCATGGTATCTTGGAATCTGAGGTATGAATCAAGCAGGTAAAGGTGAGTTTGAAATTATCTTGGCCTAGAATGAATATTTAAAGTACGAAGCTAGAATGTGCCAAGCAAATGTAACATTTTGATATCTTGGAATATAAGGAATGAAATGGGTGTCTACATGTATGAAGGGTAGTTAATATTGTGTGCAATAAGTTGTTAGCCTTGAAGATATGCTAGAGTTATTCTAAGACCATTTAAGCATCATAGAGTTTGAGAGAAATGCAAAGCTTGATATGATCTATCAAAGACAAAAAGATGAATGTTTCAAGAGAGAAACATGGCTACAAGTTTGAGTATGATCATTTAGGGCCACAATAGTGTTTTTTACAGGTGTATAGGGCAATATGTCTATTCACAAAGCTACCAAGGCCTGATCTAAGAATCTAATCAAATGCATTTTCTAAGTATGACATGAGTTTCATTGGTTAAATATGGTGATCCAAGAAGACTAATCAAATATGCATTTGCTAAGGATCATTGTTCTCTATGAAGGTATATGTTGAGGGGAAGCCTAAATACCCACTAACTCAATGAAATGGATTCATAAAGGCAATGGAAAATATAAATTGATAAATGAACCATGTTTTGATCTAAGAAGTTTGTGACAGAGTATAGTTGGTCTAGGAAAGTGAGAAAACAATATCAAGTTATATAGGTTTGAGTGAAGCTACTAAGACAAGGGAGCTTGTTTTGTCTCTTAAATAGGTGATCTAAGGTGCAAGAAGGTGAGGAAGGTAGATGAATGATGATTACATGGTTTTGCATGTATGTTTTCCTTCTTGAAGTAGATTTTGCATGATATCAATGTACATTAAAATATCATGTTACAAGTTTGTAGGGTCTCTTGGAGAGGGGAGTTGATTATGACTCTCAAAAAAAGGTGAAAGGTGATCTATGATGTCTAGTAGTGCTAAAAAAAGTTGTTATTCATGTTTGCAAGTATATTTCCAAAGAAGGAGGTTATATGGTCAAGTAAACTACATTAAGCATGTATTAAAGGCTGAAAACACTAAAAATTTGTCTTTAGGAGTGATGAAATGTTTGAGCCATCTCCAAGGCATGATAAAAGGTGGTCTCATTTTTGAGTTTTCAACTATAAAGGATGATTTAAAACTTCTAGGGGAAGCTATAAGGAGTAGAATCATGTTGTGTCTAGGCTTCCATGGATGCTTAAAGTTGGTTCAAAATGCACATTGAAAAGTACGTTTTAGGAATCTTAGTCCCAAGAGTTGTATGAAGTCAAGTTATGGAAGAGTTAAGCCAATTTTGAAGCCTTATCAAGTTGGGATGGACCAAGAAAGAGGTAAGATGGTGTATTAATCCTTAGATCATGATTTTTGGCATGTTATGAGTCCATGTATGCTAGCCCTTCCCAAGGGGAGTTCAATGGTTTGAAACTTTGCCATAAAAAGTCAAAAATAGAGTTTAAGGAAGAAATGACAAGTTTGTATGCTAATTTGATGAATTTGGTTGATATTTCCAACCAAGAGGTGATTCTAAGAAGCTAAGAAAGATGAAGACCAATTCTATAGGTAGAAACTTTGTCATTAATGTAAAAAGGGGAGAAAACTAGGTGGTTTTCCATCAATGAAAAGGGGAGATTGTTGGCATGTTGAGTATAGGTGTTGTAATTGATGTAAAATCTCATTAATGATAAAATAGGATGATGGAGGTATGCTAGATATGTTTGTTGATGAGGTTGATGACATGGAGGTTCATGTGGTTTCATGGTTGCATGAGTGGACAAGGTGAGATTGGTTTGGTCTAGCAAGCCTAATCAGGTGCCTAGCTAGTTTAGGTGATGGTGCATGATGGTTTGAGTTTCATGGTGACTTGAGGATAATGGTAACATCATGGAGAGAATGTTTGGAGAGTGTTTGGGAATTCAAATGAGTTTGTAGTACAGTACATGTTTATGATGCTCATCTAGACCTAGTCTAGGTGCTTGGAGACCAAATGAGGAGGTATAGAGCCATGTGATCTCATGGAGGCATGTAGGTGAGTGATATATGTTGTCTCTGTATGTTATGTCCTTTTGGAAAGATAGAAAGTACATATTCATGAGCT
>CM031241.1:525240851-525343351 GCA_018340775.1 Taxus wallichiana var. yunnanensis | reverse complement strand
GTGAGAGTTGCGGTGCTTTCTCTGGAAACTGAAAGCTTTCGGGCTCCCTTCCTTTGCACCTATATCAATTGAAGCTCCATTCAAGCAATGGGGAATGGATTTCATTGGTGAGATTTTAGACCCTTCAAGTGTTGGCCATAAGTGGATTCTTGTAGCCACTAATTACTTTACTAAATGGGTGGAGGCAATCCCCACTAAGAAGGAAACACACCAAATTGTCATGGACTTTTTGCTAAACCACATCATCTACAGGTTTGGGGTGCCAGTCAAGATTGTTGTTGACAATGCCATGAGCTTTAGAGCTAAACCTTTGGTGGAAATGTGTAAAGAATATGGGATCAACTTGACATATGCCTCTAATTACAACCCCCAAGGAAATGGAAAAGATGAGTCCACAGAATAAAAACCTGCTGAAGATTATCAAAATAACCTTGGAGCTAAACAAAATAAAATGGGGTGAACAGTTGAAGTTTGTTGTTTGGGTTGATAGAATCATTGTTAAAAGAGCCACTGGAAAGAGTCCATTTGAGTTAGTGTATGGAACTCAGGCCCTTCTTCCCCTACATATGAAATTATCCTCATATCAGTTCATTCAATAGTTGGAGGATCAAGAAGTAAGTCCTTATGATGCTTGCATTAACCAAATTGTTGAACTTGATGAAGAAAGGAGGGCATCCCACCAAAGGCATGTAAAGTTTAGAGAAAAATGAAGAAGTTATTTGACAAGAAGGTCACTCCCAGAGCTTTCAATTTTGGAGATTTTGTGCTACTATGGGATAGGCATGAAGATAAGGGAAAGCATGGAAAGTTTGACTCATTATGGATGGGCCCTTACTCCATTGATATTAGAATTGGTGAGCATACCTTCTTCTTAAAGGATTTGGATGGTGAATTTCTTGAGTTTCTGTTAATGGCAGGCATTTGAAGCATTTCTTGGATTGATTCCCATGATCAAAGTAAAATTTTTGTACAAAGTGTATAGTTTGTTGTTTGTTTCCTGTCTTTTGTGTTTTTGCTCGCTCTGGTCCTTGGTGACCTATTTTTGCTGGTTTCTCTATTCATTTTTGGAAGATGGCTTTATTTCTGCTACTCTAAGTGGCTCCTTTCCCAATGGATATTTTTGCACTTGGTCTACCGTTGTTCTTGTGGCACTCACAGGGAGTGCCCATCCCCGAGTTAGAGTTGATGTTGGTGCTCAAAATAGTCTCGTCCCATTTTTCCTTCGTAATCCATTGATTTATGGCCTTTGCCATATTTTAGTTCCCCGTGTTGTGCCTGGGAGATCTCAACTTTCTTTTTATTGCCATAATTAATCATTCTTGGGTGAAGCTCATATTGGTCCATTTATGTTTCCTTGTTTCTTTGTTCCTCTGAAGGGTCTCCCGTTCTCTATTTATCTAAAAAACTCAAGCTTTCATGTTCTTTCTATCTCTCAAAGTCGGGATTTGTTTTCCTTGTCATTTTTTCCCTAAATACTTGAAGGAAAATGAATGGATGTAGCTCTGAGGAGCATATTTGAGCCTTGTAATATTTCTAAATCCTCTATCCTTGGAAAAAATTCATCTCTCGGGCTCAAATGGTCATTTTTCTACATTTTACGGTTTGATGGGCATTTCTCCTGGTCAAATTTACATCCTTGCGTCGACAGGGAACGTGGCCTCTTTTGGTTGGATGCGGCTCAACAGGCTACTTCAAAAACTTTATGAATTTCCTCCACCTAGAAATTTGTCCACGTGGAGGAGAGGCGCTCATTTGAAGATTTAATTTTTGGTTTGGCCTTGAAGTAGCGCCAGGAGGACACATGGAGGCTTTTCTGAGAGGTATGGGACACGTGGAGGAACCGCACATTTTGGGGACCGGCCCTTGAGTTTCATTTTAAATAATCGCTAGGAGGACACTTGGAGGGCTCCGCTCACTTTACATTTTTCTTGGACTTTTTAAATGACCAAAGGAGATTGCCTCAGAGGTGACACATGGCACCTTCCACTGAGCTTTAAGCATTCAAACAAATTTTTTGGGCCAGGACACGTGGTGAGCCCATGCTCATTCAGGGTCTCAACTTTTGTGCACCATCTCAAGGTGCGCCACTATGATGGGTGGTAGTTTGAAGAGTCAAAGGGCAGGGAAATGGACCATTGGGGGCAACTTGGATTTTTTGCCTCTTAGGGATTAAAGTATCAAAATGTCCCACAAGCCCGAAAAAGGGAGGTCAAGGTTGGCATTGAAAAGTAAAAGGGGTGGGGAATGGGACCATCGGAGGAAACTTGGATTTTTTGCCTCTTTTTACCAGAAGGATTAAAACTTCAAAATGGCTTGGACCAACAGAGAATAGTCAAAGTTTTTCCCCGTCAACGTGGCAAGTGGGGAAAATTTGGAAAATTTTCCCTCTTCCAAAAAGGAGGTGAAATGGTAGAATTTGGCCGTGGTTCCTTTGGGACCCACCTTAGGACACATGTCAGGCTCATTTCTCAAGGGCGGAGGTGCGGAGCAAAATGGAATTTTTCCATTTTTTCAAAAGGTTATAAAAAGTCAAAGGAACCCCCTGGGCCTGTTTTAAAATTGAATCTTCCACGTGGATGGCCCAAATTCAAAGTAGAGATCAATGATAGTTGTGAGTCTGAATCTGATTTTCCCCCCATTTTTAATGAAACGCTCCCAGAAGTGTGAGTATTCATGATTTCTTGGTATTTCCTACACGCCAAGTAGGGAGGGGAGTAAATTTTGATATCTAAGTTTGGTGAGGGAGATCTGGAGATGTCTTTTTCCATTAAAATGGTCTGACTATCGAGCTCGATCTGATTTTCTATTTTCTTCTCCCGAGCACGCAAGGAACCATATTTGACAAATTAGGGACAGAATTGGTTGGTGAATACAAGGAAGAGTGATTTGTTAGAGGAAGGAGTTGAATGTGGGAGATTTTCAAAGAGATCTACCCCCCTGAGTACCTGGTGAATTTTTGTAGATGTGATTATGGTAATCACGATCGTGATCATGGCAAACACTAGTGGTACTCAATGTCTAGATTTTTGGGGGAAAAAGGCTCTGTTGTAAATGTTATAAATGGCACAAATCTATCATGCAAATGGTTGGAGTGTGAGGGGTGGGACTGATTTTCCTAATAGAAAAAGGCTTGATAGAGCCCATCCTTTTGAGAAGCTTGTATATATATATTTTGTATTGAATTTGATCATGTCAAGGTGGTTGCGAGTGTACAACCATTGACAAGCTCTAAAATTGTTCTAGAAAATTTCCCTAATGATAAATTTAATCAAACTCGAGTTATTCTATGTGGATCTTATGCAAAATGTGTGGTTTTACTTCTGAATGTCTACAAATAGTTTTTCTTGTTCCTGTTGCAATCTTGTATCAAAATATGTCTCAATCACACAAGTCTCAACCCTTGTGATATTTTAGTGGCATCTATAATTTCATTTCTTAGAAGAGCTTTCATCTGGGAGTGAAATAAATGATTTAAAATCACTTTTCTCTCATCTGTTGGCAGAGATTGTCTATAAGCCTCTGGGTGTACCTCAGGCGTGATTGGGCTCAGATCTTGATGTTTTGTTGGGTTTCCAACTCAATCCTTCATGTTAGAATCTCATAGATTGTATGAAAAAGTGCTAATTTGGGCCTCCATTGAAGCACATATTCTAGTTAAAGAAACATTTTAGTTGCTCTATGGCATTCTTTTGGTTTAGTTTTCCATTTTGCAAAAGTTCTCAAAGATTAGGTATAATCAACTTTATCCTACTTCACCTCCCACCAAATTCACTCAAAAAAACTAATCCTACCCATACTACCCCTGTTTGTCATGTGTGTATACAAATGCACAAATTTTACTACCAAAACATGCAGAAACAATCAGGATTCCAAATGTCTTTAGTAGCCTGAACCTTGCCTAGAGAATATCTCCACTATCTAGAGTGAAAACTCGTGAGAGTTAGATTTTGTTGCATTGATCATATTTTCTTCAAGGTCTCCTTAACAACTTCATTAGGAAGGATATCTCCATCTCCTCCATAAACAACATGCTACAAAAGGGTTCTCTTACCTTGGTTGAAAGGCACAACCTAAAATAGTGAGGATAGATCAAATCCTCTTGAGGGTGCTATCCATTTCTCCACATTTGAGTGATTAAGGGCCAGTTAGATCCCATCCTCAACTATAAAATGACTCATCATGATCTATCTATCTCTAAGCTTCTGCTAAACCTGTGATGTTGCTCAAACTTCGAAGGAGAATCAATTTGGGTACCAACACCTTACTAGCACCATTTCTGGGACTTTGTGAGTGCGGTTCATATTCGGATACGGTAAACACTTATTATATGCTCTATGTGCTATGTGTAGTTCTTTCAGTTCCTACACCTAATGCACCAGTTTTCATTGATAAATTTGAGTGAAGAAAAGTCAAGATCTTTCCATTTCAGTTTCTAGTGTTGACAAACATTTGATAGATCATATTTAGTGCATTTTCACAACTAAGGTGGAAGTACTTAGTGGCGACTCCTTGTTAATTTATTCTTGATGAGTACTAGTGTCTTAACATCGTCAAGTGAGAATTTTTACTAAACTCGCATTTGGAAGGAAGAAGATCTTTCTTTGCTAGGGATCCTGCTAGGACATTATTTCCAGAGATAGGAAAAACAAAATTAGAAGGAAGAAAATCTTGGAGAGTTGTTGGAGATCAGCAGACAAGAAAAGGGATCTCCATTGATGAAAGTGATTAGCCTATCATTGAAGACTACAATTCAAGTGCTTCTGAATCAGGTAGCTCTTTGTGGAATTGAATTCTCCAACTAGAGAGGGGCCTTCATTTGATTTTGAAATTTTTCTTCTCATTTTTCCCCTATCTTTTCAGAAGTTGATAGGGATTTCCAAGAAACAAGGCCTTTGGGGGGTATCCATTCTTAAAGTTATACCCCTGTGTTTCAAAGACCCTCTACCCCTTATCAATTTGTCACCCCTTTAGGGTCACCTCCTCAAAACAACATGGCCCTACCCCCACCCAAACCTCCATTTGTTGTAAATACCTTTGGACCTATAAATTTTGTAGGGATGGTTGGTTATCCAAATGTAGTTCCCAAGAAGTAAGGAACAAATTGCCTAAGTTCTAAGGAAACAATGCTATAACTGGTGATCAACATCTAAAGCTTTTTATCAATATGATGGAAGACTTTGAGATTGAACATGAAGATGTATATATCAAATTGTTTATCCATACTTTGGAAGAGGATGCAAGGGATTGGTATAAAGCTTTACCAGATAATTCCATTGATTCTTGGACAGAGATGAGCAATGCATTTAGATTGTAGTATGGTGATAGAACTAACCCTAGGTTTCTTTTGACAGAATTTGAAAATATCAAAAATAATCCTAATGAGTTAGTACATGATTTCAACACAATGTTTAATAAGACCTTGAGGAGATTTCTGTTAGGATAAGGCCATGTGATGAATCATGTTTGATCAAATATTCAGATGCATTTGATAAAAAGGCTATGCTTACTACTTGAGGGACAAAACCCTACTAATTTGAGGTAGGCATTCACCATGGCCCTGCAAATTGAGAAAAACATCAAGGCAATTATAAAGCTTCCAAAAAGGGAGGGTGTAAAACTAATTAACCCAAAAAAACTTTAGACAAGTAAGGTTGCTGATTTGAAAGAAGTTGTGAAGACTTTGTGAAAATGTCAAAGAAATTTTCTACAAACTAGCCCGGATTGAGAAAGGAATTGGGCAAAGCTCACAAGGTCAACACAAACAGCAAGGCCAAGAAAGGTTCACAAATCACCAAATATCTAATGATAGAGGCAAGGGACTTGTTGGATTTGGAAATAGGTAGCCCCAAGGCAAGGAAAAAAATGGTGCCTAATCCTTTGGCTGCCAGAGTTGCTATTGTGGAGAAGATAAATGTCATTGATTGGTGTGACAGATGTTTCATGCCCCACGCTCCTTGTGAAGAAGATTAGTAGGAAGAAGAAGAAGTTGATTATGATAATGATGGTGATGTATGCATGATGGGTTGTTCCATGATCTCACAACAAGGGGAAACTTCAACTGAGGTGATAAGTGCCCAGAATGCTACCACTTTTTGGGATTGCATTCATAGGGTACCTATTCTTCCTCCCTCTCATAATTTAGAAATAGATACTATAAAATATTTTGAATTGCCCAATAATGACTTTGAATACTTAAGGGCTTTAATGATAAAGAATTATGATGGAGGAATCCCATCTGAGGAGGATAGACAATTACTGATGAATGATGTTATTACTCAAGAGAAGGAATATAACACAAGAAGTAAGGCTGTCAAAGGGACAAGGCCTCAAGCCAAGCCAAAAGCTCCATTGCTATCGAATGTTCCTAAAGAGGTTCCTAAGAAAGATGCATCTGCTAAGGACCTATTGTCCCAAACAAAAATCATACCCCTCCTCATGCCCAAGCTATAAAAAATCATGTGCCATCTAATGAGTGTGTCAACCTTCCTTCCAATGCCGCCTTGCCAAGGTCTATCCCTTATGATATTGCTCAAGTCTTGAGTTAGATCAAGATCTTAGTTCCAATTGTTGAGTTTCTTAGGATTCTTGAGCACAAAAAATAGGCTCTTGAGTATTTAGGACTGAAAGAGGAGAAGACTGCCCTAGGTAGAAACATAAACATTGTGGAGACTCCTCCAATCATTGAAGAACTAGAAGCACCACCAGCATTAGAAGAGCTAGATGAACCACTTGAGATTTATTTGGGAACATCCTTGGTAGATTCTCAGCTGAATGTGGATCCATTCTTCACCACTATGATTATTAAAGACAAATTACTCCACAACTACATGTTTGACTCAGGGGCATCATGCAATGTCATGCCTCTGGAAGTCATGAACGAGATGAATATCAAGTAACAACAACATATGGGAATTGCACTGCCATGGACTCCAGAGAAGTGCCATTAGTGGGATGTGTGAAGGGTTTGGTGGTGTAGCTTGCTTCGCTTATCCCGGGGGAATTTGAAGCTTGATGTAGTTATTGTTGATTCTTTGACCAAGTGGGGTATGTTGTTATCTAGAAAATGGGATGTAAGTGTTGGTGGGAGTGTTTAAATGGATATGTCCTATGCCACCATCCCAATTGAGGGCAGCCTTGTCAAGTTTTATGGGGAAAATAAGATGTTGCACCTTATTGAGGATCCCAACAATGCATCTTATGAAGTTTTGTACACAAGTGTTGATGATGATAACTTTGTAGGATTTTGCTATTGGAAGGAGCACAAGATTGAAGAATGCAAATGCCTTGAAAAAATGGGCTCTCCTTGGACTCTATTGTTTGATGGAGCTTGCTCCAAGTTTGGGAATGGTGTTGGTGTTGTTCTGCTTTCTCCAAGTTAGGAAAATTTGTTTTTCCTTCAAACTCAACTTTGAGTGCACTAACAACATTGTTGAGTATGAGGCACTGTTGTTGGGTTTAAGAATTTCTTGGAAGTATGGTGTCAAAGACATCATTGTCAAGGAGACTCAAAATTAATTATAAAACAAGTCAGAAAACTATATGCCACAAAGAATCAACGAATGAAACAATATAAGCATGCAGTTTGGGATTTCATTGAGATGTTTGATTCATTCAACATTGTGCATCATGATAGGAAGTTCAATGAATTGGCAGAAAAACTTGCAGTGTTGGGGTCTCATTTTGACAATTGTGTAGTGTCCCCATATTGTGAATATGATGTGGAAGTATTGACAAGACCCTCTATCCCTGACAACATTAAACACTGGCAGGTATTTGATGATGATGCTTAGATCAGAAGATTTCTATAGAACAAGGGAGAGTTTTCTTATCAATGCATTGATTTGGAGCCAATGGTATGTGCCACAGAGGGGAAGGAAACCTTGTTTGGAAAGGGCATCATCCAACTAAAGACTAATACCATTCCTAGAGGGATGGTTGCTCTTGAATCAAATTTGATAATGTTGATTGCATTATTAATAGACACATGGCAGCCTCAAGTGATATTGAGGAGCATGACCTTGGCACAAAGGAGAAACCAAGGAAGATTTGGTTAGGTAGCAATCTCAGCAAGGAGGAGAAGCAGTCCTACATCCAATTGCTAAAAATTTATCAAGATTGCATGGCTTGAACCTATTCTAAACTAAAATCATACAGAGAGGACCTGTTTTAACATGATATTCCCTTGGAATCTAATGCAAAGCCATTTAGGCAGAAATAGAGGCCAATCAATCCAATCTTATCTCTTAAAATGCAAGAGGAATTGAAGAAGCTAAGAGATGGAGGGATTATTCAGCCCACAAGGTATTCTTCTTGGGTTACAAACCTAGTACTAGTAAGAAAGAAGAATGGTGATATCAGGCTATGTGTAGATTTCAGGAATCTAAATAGAGCATCTATGAAGGATAATTATCCTTTACCAAATATGGAAAACATGCTGCAATTAGTGATTGGTTCTGAATTTCTCTCCACCCTAGATGGTTTCTCTGGTTATAACCAAGTTGTGGTGAAGGAATCAGAAAGGATCAAGACAACCTTTACTACTCCTTGGGGACGTATGTGTATGTTAGGATGCCCTTCGGTTTGATGAATGTTGGAGCCACCTTTCAAAGAGAAATGGATGTTGCTTTTGTTGGTTACATCAATGAGTTTATTGTAGTTTATCAAGATGATGTAATTGTATTTTCTAGGAAGAGAAGTGATCACTGCTGCACTTAGAGAAGATGTTGATAAGATGTAGAGAATATGGCATCTCACTCAATCCAAAGAAGTGCCATTTTGGAGTGCAGAAGGAAAAATTTCTTGGCCACATTGTGTCATAAGAAGGGGTGATGATTGATCCAGAAAGGGTAGAGGCCATCAACAAGGTCCCAATTCCAAGGACCAAGAAAGGAATTCAGTCTTTCTTTGGGTAGATAAACTTCATTAGGAGATTCATATCAAACTTTTTGAGTTGACCATTCCAATCACTTCCATGCTAAAAAAGGACCAGGCCATCAAATGGGAGGAGGCTACCATCCAAGATTTCAATGGGATTAAAGAGGCACTAAAGCATGCACCTATTCTAGCAGCTCCAGACTATAAGAAGTCCCTTTCAACTGTTCTCTTTTTCTTCAGAGAACACTATTGCTTTTGTCTGCTGCAGAAGGATGATGAAGGGGCTAAGAGGCCAATTTCCTTTTTCAGTAAGGCATTGTAGGGGCTGAGTTGAAATACACTATTATGGAGAAACAAGAATTTTCCTTGGTAAAAGCAATAAAGGTTTTCAGGCCTTACATTTTGAGTTCTAAGATTGTTCTTATGTTCCCCACACCATGGTGAAAGACATCTTATCAGAGATGGAAGTCTCAAGCAAAGATGTAGGTGGGTGAACAAGTTGCAAGAATATGATATGGATATCCAAACCACAAAGTTGGTGAGAGGTTTGGGCCTGGCTAAGCTTATGGCTGAGAGCAACTTGTAAACTATTGAGGTAAATGGGGTAGAAGAAGGTAGGGTAGATGATTTTGGAAAAATTGATGAGTTTTGAGTGGTACAAAGATGTAATTTTTTATCTCAGACATCTGAATTTCCTTGAGTATTTAAGTAAGAACTAGAAAAGAGCCCTTAAGTTGGCTTCCTAGAAATATGTCATTAATGATTATGGGTTAGCTTGGAAGAACCCAGAGGGAGTCCTCTTAAGGTGTATTACTAAAGAAGAAGCCCCAAGATAATTGTTGATCTCCATGGAGGAGTTTGTGGGGGGCATTTTGTTGCAAGAGTCACAACACACAAGATCCTGAGGGCTAGTTATTGGTGGCCAACTCTCTTCAAGGATACAACCTTGTTGGTTAGAAGATGTGAGAGTTTCCAACACTTCTCTGGAAGACTGAAAGCTTTAGGCCCCCTCCTTTGCAACCTGTATCAATTGAAGATCCATTCAAGCAATGGGGAATGGATTTCATTGGTGAGATTTCAAACCCTTCAAGTGTTGGCCATAAGTGGATTCTTGTAGCCACTGATTACTTTACTAAATGGGTGGAGGCAAAACCACCAAGAAGGAAACACACCAAATTGTCATGGACTTTGTGCTAAACCACATCATCTGCAGGTTTGGAGTGCTAGTCAAGATTGTTGTTGATAATGCCATGAGCTTTAGAGCTAAACCTTTGGTGGAAATGTGTAAAGAATATGGGATCAACTTGACATATGCCTCTAATTACAACCCCCAAGGAAATGGAAAAGTTGAGTCCAGTAATAAAAACCTGTTGAAGATTATCAAAAGAACCTTTGAGCTGAACAAAATAAAATGGGGTGAACACTTGAATTTTGTTGTTTGGGTTGATAGAATCACTATTAAAAGAGCCACTGGAAAGAGTCCATTTGAGTTTGTGTATGGAACTCAGGCCTTGCTCCCCTACATATGTAATTATCCTCATATCGGTTCATTCAACAGTTGGAGGATCAATAAGTGAGTCCTTATGATGCTCGCATTAACCAGATTGTTGAAATTGATGAAGAAAGGAGGGCATCCCACAAAAGGCATGTAAAGTTCAGAGAAAAGATGAAGAAGTTATTTGACAAGAAGGTCACTCCAGAGCTTTCAATGTTGGAGATTTTGTGCTACTATGGGATAGACAGACATGAAGATAAGGGAAAGCATGGAAAGTTTGACTCATTATGGATGGGCCCTTACTCCATTGATATTAGAATTGGTGAGCATACCTTCTTCTTGAAGGATTTGGATGGTGAATTGCTTGAGCTGCTTGTTAATGGTAGGCATTTGAAGCATTTCTTGGATTGATTCCCAAGATCAAAGTAAAAATCTTTTGTATAGTGTATAGTTTGTTGTTTTTCCTATCTTTTGTGTTTTCATTCGCTCTGGTTCTTGGTGACCTGTTTTTGCTAGTTTTTCTATTCATTTTTAGAAGATGGCTCTGTTTTCTACTCTCGTGCAAGTGGCTCCTTACCTAATGGATATTTTTGGCACTTGGTCTACCATTGTTCTTGTGGCACTCGCAGGGAGTGCCCATCCCCGAGTCGAGCCGACGTTGGTGCTCAAAATAGTCTCGCCCCATTTTGCCTTTGCAATCCATCAATTTATGGCCTCTGTCATATTTTATTTCCCTTGTGTTGCTTCGGGAGATCTCTACTTTCTTTTTGTTGCCATAATTAATATGTTCCTAGGTCAAAGCTCATGTATGGGTCCATTTATGTTTCCTTGTTTCTCTGTTCCTCTAAAGGGTCTCCCATTCTCTGTTTATCTAAAAACTTGGGCTTTCCCATTCTTTCCGTCTCTCACAGTCGAGATTTTCTAGTCTTGTCATTTTTTCCCTAAATACATGAAGGAAAATGAATGGATGTAGCTCTAAGGAGCGTATTTGAGCCTTGTAATATTTCTAAATCCTCTCCTTGGAAAAATTTCATTTCTTCGGGCTCAAATGGTTTCTCTCTCGCATTTTTTGAGTTTGATGGGCATTTCTCCAGTCAAATTTGCATCCTTGTGTCGACTGGGGGAATGTGGCCTCATTTGGTTTTGATGTGGCTCGGCTAGGTACTTCAAAAATTTTATGAATTTCCTCCACCTAGAAATTTGTCCACGTGGAGGAGCGACGCTCATTTGAAGATTTACTTTTGGTTTGGCCTTAAAGTAGCGCTGGGAGGACACGTGGAGGCTTCGCCCAGTCCTCCCATACTTAGTCTTTTTAAAAATGTTTTTGGTGGTCTAGGACACATGGAGGAACCACACATGTTTGGGGACTGGCCCTTGACTTTCATTTTAAAGAAGCACCAAGAGGACACTTGGAGGGCTCAGCTCACTTTGCATTTTTGGTTGGACTTTTCAAATGACCAAAGGAGATTTCCTCAAAGGCTGACACATGGCACCACCTTTGCCGAGCTTTAAGCCTTCAAACAAATTTTGCTGAGCCAGGACACGTGGAGAGCCTGCGCTCATTCAGGGTTTCAAATTTTTGGGACCATCTCAAGGTGTGACATTGTGACACATGGTAGTTTGAAGAGTCAAAGGACGGGAAGCGGACCATCGGGGGTAACTTGTATTTTTTTCCTCTTAGGGATTAAGGTATCAAAATGGCCCATAAGCCTGAAAAAGGGAGGTCAAGGTTGGCTTTGAAAATTCAAAGGGGCGGGGAAGTGGACCATCGAAGGTAACTTGGATTTTTTTCCTCTTATTAACAGAAGGATTAAAACATCAAAATGGCCCGCAGACCCGACAGAGAATAGTCAAAGTTTCTCCCGATCAATGGCAGAGCTACATGGAAAATTTGGAAAATTTTCCCCTTTCCAAAAAGGAGGTGAAATGGTAAAATTTATCTGCGGTTCCTTTGGGACCCACCTTAGGACACATGTCAGGCTCATTTCTCAAGGGCGGAGGTGTGGAGCAAAATGGAATTTTTTTCCATTTTTTCAAAAGGTTGTAAAAGTCAAAGGAACCCCAGGACTAGTTTAAAATTGAATCTTCCACATGGGTGGTGCAAATTCAAATTAGAGATCAATGACCGGTTGTGAGTCGAATATGATTTTCCCCCATATTTAATGAAATGCTCCTAAAAGTGCAAGTCTTCATGATTTCTTGGTATTTCCTACATGCCAAGTAGGGAGGGGAGTAAATTTTGATATCTAAGTTTGGTGAGGGAGATCTGGAGACATCTTTCACCATTAAAATGGTCTAACTATCAAGCTCGATCTGATTTTCCATTTTTCTTCTCCCGAGCATGCAAGGAACTAGATTTGACATATTAGGGGCAGAAGTGGTTGGAAAATAGAAGGAAGAGTGATTTGTTAGAGGAAGGAGTTGAATGCGGGATATTTTTGAAGAGATATGCCCCCTGAGCAGCTAGCGACTTTTTGTAGATTTGATTCTAGGAATCATGATCATGATCATGACAAGCACTGGTGGCACTAAATGTTTGGATTTTTCAGGGGGAAAAGGCTGTTGTAAATTTTATAAATGGCACAAATTTATCGTGTAAATGGTTGGAGTGTGAGGGGTCGGGACTGATTTTCCTAATAGAAAAAGGCTTGATAGAGCCCATCCTTTTTGAGAAGCTGATTGAGAAGCTTATATATCTCTTTTGTATTGAATTTGATCATGTCAAGGTGGTTGCAAGTGTACATCCATTGACAATATCTAAGATTGTTCTAGAAACTTTCCCTTGCTGATAAATTTAATCAAACTTGAGTTATTCTGTGTGGATCTTATGTAAAATGTGTGGCTTTACTTTTGAATGTCTGCAAATAGTTTTTCTTGTTCTGTTGTAATCTTGTGTCAAAATCTGTCTCAATCACATAGGTCTCAATCCTTGTGATAGTTTAGTGGCATCTGTAATTTCATTTCTCAGAAGAGCTTTCATCTGGGAGTGAAATAAACGATTTAAAATCACTTTTCTCTCATCTGTTGACAGAGATTGTCTGTAAGCCTCTGGGTGTACCTCAAGCATGATTGGGCTTAGATCTTGATGTTTTGTTGGGTTTTCCAACTCGAGCCTTCGTGTTAGAATCTCATAGATTTTATGAAAAAGTGCTAATTTGGGCCTCCATTGAAGCACATATTCTGGTTAAAGAAACATTTTAGCTTCTCTATGGCATTCTATTGGTTTAGTTTTCCATTTTGCAAAAGTTCTCAAAGATTAGGTATAATCAACTTTATCCTGCTTCACCTCCCACCAAATTCACTCAAAACAACTAATCCTACCCATACTACCCCTATTTGTCATGTGTGTATATAAATGCACAAATTTTACTACCAAAACATGTAGAAACAATCAGGATTCCAAATTTCTTTAGTAGCATGAACCTTGCCTAGAGAATATCTCCACTATCGAGAGTGACAACTCATGAGAGTTATATTTTGTTGCATTGATCATATTTTCTTCATGGTCTCCTTAAAAACTTCATTAGGAAGGATATCTTCATCTCATGCATAAACAACAAGCTACAAAAGGGTTATCTTACCTTGGTTGAAAGGCACAACCTAAAATAGTGAGGATAGATTCAAATCCTCTTGAGGGCTTATCCATTTCTCCACATATGAGTGATTAAGGCTAGTTGGATCCATCCTCGGCAATAAAATGATCATCATGATCTATCTGTCTGTAAGCTTCCGATAAACTGTGATGCTACTTACTTTCTGACGAAGGAGAATCAATTTGGGTACCAACAACCGGCACGAGAGCACCTAGGGCATGGCATGAACACACACACACACACACACACAACACACACACACACACACTGGAAATACATCAAGGTATATAATGTAGTGCAACGCTTAGTGATAAGTCCACTAGCTTGGTGGCTAAGGTTAGTTTGACCCATTTATATTCATCTCTCATTTTTTAGGGTTTCATTACTTCTCCTTGAATTACGGGTCATTCACGAGTTCATCCAACTAATCCAAAGATGACAAAAAATAAGTAATCGAGACATTTAGAAACCATACTAAATTTAGATTATGAGAATTTTCAGTGTTCCGAGTGCCCATATTATGGACCAAGGCACCCCATGGTGCCTCAAGTACACTCCCAAGTACTGTGTCATCTGGACAGTCTAGATCTACCCTTCACAGGGTCCTTGAGGGTTCATTTGCACTTTCAAATTTTATTTTGAGATCTATGATATTGTGACAGATTCTATAATCAGTGAGTCTTTTCCTTACTCTTCTCTTACACATTAGGGTTTCATTTCATCTAGAGTACTTTAGTTACATTTATTTCATACTTCTTTAGTTCATTTAGAGCAATTTAGTCCTCTAAACTAGATTAACATTAATACCCTAGACACCTCGTTGAGCCATCTAGGAAAATCCGTGTTTTATAAATCATTTTGGTGAACCCGACCTCTCTTCTTGCACCTTTTAGGGTCCCAAATCTGCACTTTCCACCATGGGTAAGCGTTAGAAAAATTCCTCTTCTTCTAAGCCTCTAGTTACTTTACAATTTGATAGCCATGGCCATGATTTCACCAACACTCCCATTGATTCTTCTTGTTATAGCCCTTGTCCTTCCTTTATTGAACTTCCATCTTCTAGGATGGATCCTCGTGTTATTTCAATGTTGTTATCTCCTACTTATGTACTTTTAATCTAGCTACTTTAGCTCAACTTGTCACTAAAGTCCAAGCTCTTCCTTCTAATCCTATCATTATCTCTCCCACCTTAGATGTAAATTACTCTAGCCCTATACCCCCTCCTTCTTCCTCCACAATTGTGTCTCCACCAACTCCATCTACCCTAGTCCTTATTGTTTGAAGGTTGATCTAGTACCTTCTAGATTTCTGTTGTTACTTTGACACAATCCACTAAACCCACCCCTTAATACTCGATTTCTTTTCCCATTCTTCCCCTATCTCCCTTTCTTTAGGAGATGCCATTCACGTCTATTATCCGATAGCTTAGTTTAATCTCTTCCCCACCATTTGATCCTACCACCATTATTCTTCCATACCAAGGCCCTTCGTCATCTATGGATCTTCCCTTGCCTCTTCTCCAACATTATCCTCCTTCGTACGCCCACATTTCACTTGCACTCACTTCATAAATAATTCTTATAGGGAACACATACCAGTTGACACATCTTGCACAACCACCTATATGTTCCCACTATGGCATCCTCGAACTTGGGTTTGAGTTCGATGACCTTCATACTCCTCTATACTACCCCCACTTGTATCATGGTTTAGTCATTCTTTCGATGCATACGCCTGCTTGTTTTCCACTTTATCATTTTTCTTGCATGTGCTCCTCCTACTTCTCTACTCACTCTTGGCCAATATAGGCTAGATTATATCTAGAGGGACACTCGATCCTGATCATGTTGATATCACTTTTCGCATGCCATTTTCTGATGTGTGTATTTGTTGTAGTTATTTCCTTTATTATTCACTCAACTTCACTATTGTGTATGCCTTAGACTAGCTATTTCCTCCCTTTACCAATGAACAATATTTCATGGTCATGCATATTTTACACGTTCATGGTTATCTAGAAACCAACCACATACCCTTGCTTATCAAGTATCTCATGTTGTATAATACCATTTTGATGCCTATCTTGATGATTCTCTAGAAGACCTTCCTTCTCCTTTAGCCTCTTCCATTAACACCGATTCACCTCCTACTATAGTACACTCCTTTCTCCTCCGAGAGAGTTGACAATTCTTACTTCACAGTCCTTATTCTAATACACACCTATGGGAGCCTATACACACATTAGAAGTTCAATGTGAGTCTATGGACACCACAATTACATTCCTTCATGCTACGATTATGTATCTTCATCATGCTTCTACTCCCTCTAAAACTCTTACTCCATCCACCTCCACTACCGGTCTCCTCCCTAATCTATCGGTTCTACTTTTCCCTTTACCCATCCCTCTAACACTATGCCACAACACATTCTAGTCACCTTATTTACCACCAACTCCTTACGTGGCCACCTACTCATTTATATCCTCCTTCACTATTGATCCACACCCGTGATTGTTCATTTTTTCTCTATAATCACATTTAGGGTCATCATACGATTATTATCATACGTTATCTTGTGTTATCTCGAGATATCAAAAATTAGGCCTCCTCTTTCAAGCATCCAACCTACTCCTATTCTACATACAAACCCTCAGGTGTACCCTATTTGTTAGCGCACCCTATTTGTCAAAGCATCCTATTTGTCGACGTCAAACATGCCCTACCCACATATTGTCTCAACACCTAACCTCTAATATCGCATTACCTTTTGGGTTTTACGAGAATATTCATCGCTAGGTTGTCCATCATGCACATATCAATTATGCTTTCTTGCATCACCCATCTCTACTATATCCCCATTGGTAGATCATGGCCTCCATTTGCATCATATCAAGCACCAATCGAAGGAAATTTGTCCTTCAACATTCTTAATTAATTTATATTTTCAGAATGCTTTAGGGGGTACATCACAATATTTTCTCCCCCTTATAGTCTCACATACTTATACAGTCTACCATTACATATTTTTATCTAGGTCATCATTCCTTCTATCTCACATATTGTTAGACCCTCATTACCCGATGACGCACCCTAGTGATTTGTTTCACACCTTTGGACTGTTGAGGGATTAACATTACATTGAACTCCAAACACTATACTACATGACCTATACATTTACATTCCATCATCCTTCATTATATCTCCATAGCATATAGTACACTATTCATCACCTTATATGAGCCTAGTTTTGCATTCCATCCTCTCATTCTACATTTACGATAGGTCATATTGTATATGAGTCTAGCTTTATCTTTTATCATCACATATTATGCCTACACCTATACATCACATATATTCATAGCGTTCATCATCCATATACTACGCTAGTTGTCATTACATATGAGTCTAGTTTTCTATTCCATATCTACATTATACATTTATGCTAGAGTACATTATATCTCGGTCTAGATTTACATCTTACCACTACATGTTTCATTTTCTATCTAAGGTTATTACTACATATTACACACCCACACCATGTCCATACATCCTATACATTCTATGTGCTACACTAGATTTCCTTATACATGGGTCTAGTTTTATCTATCATCATTACACATTCTATTTCTACCTACCCACATATTCCATTACATTCCATACCCATTACACGCTGTACATTACATTTCCTACACTACACATTCACATATCTTGGTCGTTTATACTACATTTTCTATGAATTTCACTCACCACCCTATGATGCACTTTAGTTCCTTAGTCCATACTCAATTGTCGAAGGTTTATCGATCAAATGGACCTTACCTACATGTGACATGTCATCATACAACATTCAGCGGACTAGTGACCTACGCTCTAGGCTATATCGTCACCCACACTTGTCATCACACCATGGAGTGATATACACCTTAGGTTAAATCACCACTCTTTTCATTAATTTCTCAGTATCCTATTACATTTTGTCATCACACATTCTATTTATCCTATCCTACGTCATTCTACTACATCATCATTTATCCTACTCATCACTTAGTGGTATACGCTTTAGGATAAATCACCACCTCATTCTTATTCATCACGTAGTGGTCCATGCTTAGTGCTAAACCACCACCTTCCGTTATCCACTACATACTCATTTACACTCCATCCGACTTCATCACCCATCTCGTAGTGACATATGCTATCAGTTAAATCGTCACCTTCTTCTTCCATCATGTAGTGATATACGCTTAGGGATAAATCATCACTCACACCTCCCACATGTTGTGGTATACACTTATGCTATAGGGTCCACACACATATTTCCATATATCTCGTTCCCATACACTCATTCTATAGTGATATATACTTAGGGATAAATCATCACTCGTCTAATCAACAAATTCGTGATATACGCTTTGGCTATAGGGTTTGCACACATCTTCTCCCCATGTCACATTTCATCACCACTACACATAAACACTCATCACAATGCGCTAGAAACAACCTACACTACTTGATCTTTTCTTGATGACGTAATCTTGTTTACGATTCATTATTAACTACCGATGGGGAATGAACCTCACTGCATACAATTCCATACACTTGGGGGCATGTTTCTCCTATCATTCCATCTTGCATTCCATTCCATCCATCCACAACATATTGCATTGTCTTGGTAGCATTTAATCTTGCTTACTAGTGTTTTACATGATCACTTTACTACACATGTTAGATTTCTTTCTTCTATGTCATTATCAAACACACAAACATGTTCACACCTTTTTCTAGTGTGATCGTAGATATAGAACTTTACACGTAGCATGGATGCTCACCTTCTACAATTACCATATTGGTCATTGGGGGCATCCACATTCGTCTCATAAAGGTGTTATTATATAATTTTATACTTAGCATCTTATACTACTGGTTCATACATGATTTGACATATTGGTTATCATTCTAACATTCTAACAGATGTTCCATGTGCAACACTTGTTTTGCAGGACTACATGTTTTCATGAATACATGTTTTTGTTTTGTTTGCGTTATTTTACATTGTATGTGGGATTTTCCTTTTTCTTTTGTACACACTTGACTACTTTTGCAGCCATGATGGCCTTGCATGTCTTGCGACATCGTGAGTGATGTCCCATGTTTGAAACCCGATTTGTGTTGTCTTCTTGTTTTTTTTCGTGTTTACACTACTTTTCTTTGTAGTGTTTACATTATCTGCGTATTTTACACTTGTCTTATTTTGCATGAATGTGTTCGGACTAACACTTGTATTTTCTATCCATCCCCTTTTGTGTGTGTCTTGTATCTACCAATTGTTTCCCTTTCCTCTCGAGGGAAGAGTTCTACAGTCGAGTGTAGTTGGTCCTCTTTAGGGCGGCATTATCCTTCCAAGGTCATCACATGCACCCCTAAAGAGGAGGCATCATTGAGGTTTTCTACTAACACATGTATCTATAATGGTTCACACAATGAGTGAATTCTAAAGTCTAAAATAAGACATTCATGCAAAATAAGACAAGTGTGAATTTTACACTTGTCTTATTTTACATGAATGTGTTTGGACTAACACCCAGCCTACAAACTCCATACACAATAGCCTCAACAGACATGTTGTCCTTCAACAATTCTCAGCAGAGTAGTTAAAGGCTCGGGGTTACAATGGGTGTGCCTCTATACACTTCTTCGTCCAATGGCACATGATCGCCTAAAAAGCAGGACAATATAGAGATCTCTTCCAAAATTTTAGTAGAAGTGGTTAAAGGTTGGAGGATACAACATGGTTCCTCCCTATACTTCTTCAACCAGGGTGGTGTGAGATCAACCAAAAACTCACGACACTACATGATATCCTTCTACACCCTTTTTCTTGACATGGATCAAGTGCACATGTTCCATTTTTCCATTTACACTTTCTATTCTAGCGTATTTTACATTTGTGTATTTTTACACATCATTTTTACATACATACATATTTGACTACTTGATCGTTTTCTCCTTGCAGGTCCACCGTATGAGAAACAAGCAATCAAATTTGGGGAAATAATAACAATGAAAATGATAATGAAAACACACGGTGGTGGCATTTTCCATACTAACCATGTAGGTACACACTACACATAGCAGTAGCTAAAAATACATTCTACCCTAGGTTCACTCTCATAACATTTTATACACATTTTTCATCTTTAGATTCCACGCTCCTCCACATTTTTCATTTTTTCATTTCACACTTGAGTATATTCCACTGGCACGTCTTCTTCTACGCTCTACATGGTTATTAGGTACACATCTCTATCTAATTTATGTTACTTGAGCTTTCCGCTCATCAACATAAAGTGGGGGAAAATGTAGACACAAATATTGTACATTAGAAAATATTTAGTCCGGTCTTATACTACTATTTAGAAGGTTCTTAAGTGTACAAAGTACTAATTAATCCCACCTTTTGGCCACCTTTTTCTTATCTTTTATTTCTTCTTTCCCACATATTTCTTGATACCTATCAGCCCATTTCATGACAATTACGACATTCTATCTTGAAATTAGAGTGCCCCATCCTATACTTTGGGGTGCCCCGAGGTGCCCTGGTCCCATTTTGGGTGCCCCGATCTATATACAACCTCTTCCATTTCATTTTAGATGACTTCTAGCTGCATTGGTCATCCTTATCTTCTTCTTTGTTGGCCTTATCAGATTATTTATGAAATTAAGCTTGATATCCCTATTAATATAAAGCTATAAGACCATAATAAGGGTCTAAGGTCATTTTCATATTATCACTACTATCACTCCATCTAGGGATGCATCCATTGCATAAATTTCATCAACATACTACCATGCATTCAAGCTAGGAGATCGCATTACACACACTTCATAGGGGAGGGATTCCATTCTATTCACATGCACACATGTTAGTTACATTTTGATAACTACTATTTCTCGCTACTTCACAAAGTATAACTTACATAAGAGCACCTAGGGCACGACATGCACACACATACCATAACTACATCGTAGTCTCAGTAATGGAGTGCAAAACTCAATGATAAGTCCACTATCTTCGAACATGAGGTCTTTCTAACCCATTCATATGCATCTTTAATTTTTATAGGTTTGATTCTTATCCTTACATTATGAGTCATTCTCCATTTCATCCGATGAATCTAGCACAACAAATAAGAAGTACTTTTAGACATTTAGTGATGCAGTGCATTCAAATTCGAGGATTTACAATGTTCCATGTACCCAGATTGTAGACTAGACACCCGAGGTGCCCCAAGACACTCGAGGCACTGTGTCATCTCGGATAGTCCAAATTTTTCCTTCACAAGGTTCTTTTGCACTTCCATATTTTATTTTTTAGATCTGCGACACTCTATGATAGTCTTCTATAATTAGTTTAGTATTTTCCTTACTATTCTCTTGCACATTAGGGTTTCATTTCATCTAGAGTAGTTTATTTACATTTATTTCATCGCTTTTTTTTTTACGGTGTTTTAGTCTTCCTAACTAGATTAACATTAATACCCTAGATACCCCCTTAGGCCATCTAGGAAAATCCTTAATTTTGTTAATCAACATCAAAAATGCTACAAAGTGTCTTATGAAGTTAATCACATTCATTTTTATATATTCAATCCTAGACATGAAAGATAAACAATATACATTCAATTATTTCAACGAACACTAAATGTAAACATGGCATTAGGGGTTTAAACACTAATATCTCTCATTGGCTAACAATAGAAACATTTATATGAAATCGTAAACTATATATCATAAACCATAAAAGCAAAACCTTACACACTATATCATAAACCATAAAGACTCAACACAAACTCTCAACATTAAACACTTTGTAGAAACAAAATCTATGCTCCTAGGTACATTTCTAAGTCATAAAGCATACTAATATATACATGATTTCAAAGAAATAAAACTAGTCATTGAAAACTCTTATTGGACTTCGGTTGATTTATCTCTTTCACATTACTATTTCTAAGCTTGATTGAGCATTATTTTAGTTTTACACATATTACATTTATGTCAAAAGTTGACTAGTTTACCTTTTGATGGCTTGGGAACTAGCACCCAATTCGGTTATAAGCGCATACGTGCTCCCCGTCCCTCTTGATCTCTCTTGTCTTTCTTTATATTCTTCTTACTCTTCCGGGGCCCCTTTCTCTTCTTGGTCACCTATTATTACTTTGGGTCAGCCTTTTAGTTGTCAATTATGAAATTCAAAAAGGGAATCGTATATATATATATATATATATATATATATATATATATATACTTATTTACTTCTTCCAATTAAGGGGTCAAACACTATAAGAAGAATCAATCACCACCTAAGGTTGAAAAAAGGCACAAGAGCACTACAAATTATACATATAACACATTCATAGAAATGAAAAGGGATACATTGATTTGCATACAATGCATAGGAGGGGATGTTATTCTATTCCATTACACATATTTTTCATATTTGGGACAATCTAGATGTATGCCGCTATCATCGTGCAACTTGCACACGGAAACCTATGGAATGAGACATGGATAAACAAACATACATAGAGGACTACATCAATTTCGAGATGTAGTGCATCGCTCGATCATAAGTTCACTCTTGGGTAATCCTGTCACGGTTATTTTGACTCGACATTATACATCTTTATTATTATATTTGATGTGGTTTCGGGCATTTGTAGGTAGTAATTTATTTTTTGGGTTATAGGTGTGATGAAGACCTAACAGAAAAACTAGAATGATAAAGAGCGAGTAAAAATGAAGATATTCGACCTAGAAAATGTCAAATACGGAGCATTTTAGCATACACATGTGCCCAAATAATTCATTAGCGCATGCGGTGCTCCTATCCTCCTTTGGGTTCTTCATTCTTGTACATTCATGGCATTACGAACCCTCATCAATTCTTTGCAAAATTTTACAGCCCGTTCTAATAGATAAATAGTCATGACCACTCTCTAGTTCCACAAAATTAGCTAAGTCATCTTTATCTCATTAACTTTCTTATGGTTTTTATATATTTTAATGTTGTTTTATTATGCGTTAATATACTTAACTATGAATGTCATTTTTCACTATAAGTTACTTTGAAATAAATATTTAATTACAATTAGATTAAATCAACTTAACAAGAACCTCACAACTTGCATAACACAATGAAGGAAATGTAAATGATAACACAATTCTTGAAATAAGTGTTGTGTTTCAAAGTTATATGATGATTTTTGTTTATGATATGAATTGGTATTAAATAGTTTTTTTATGGTTGTTAGGGTTTAATTTGATCATTAGGCATGAACTATTATGTGACATCATTGAGTATGAAATATGAACACTAAAAACATAACTCTATACATGATGAGGAAATTCGTAAGTAGAAATGCACCACCTTAAACACTCATTCAACATGCTACAAAATAGATCTTCTTTTATGCGGGATACTCCAAGAAATGATAAAAAATGAAAAAATTTTGCATCCCTAGAGTTTTGGAATAGAAATGGTATAAAATTAGATACAGATGCATAGTTTCCGTTGATCTCTCTTTTGAATCTGGACCGTCCATGTGGGAGATTTGAGCTAAGACGGGCATGGGGGTTCCTTTTTACCCTTTACACATTTTGGAAAAATGCAAAATTTCTCAATTTTCTCCACCCTTCTGCCTTTAAAAAATGGGATAGACACGTGTCCCAATGTGGTTCCCAAAGGAATCACAACTAAATTCTGCTATTTCACCTCTTTTTTGGAAAAGGGAAAATTTTCCAAGTTTTCCCCCACAGCTCCACCCTTCCACTTCTAGTTCATGATGTGGGTCCCAGTGGAACCACACTTCCTTTTTCACTTTTAACTCCTTTTCCACAACAGGAAAAGTTGCCAAATTTCCCCAAAATTCCACACCTCCACCATTGACTGGAGAAAACTTGACCATTATATTGGACTTACGGGTCATTTTGATGATTTTAGTCTTTTGAATATCAAGGGGAAAAAAATCAAGTTGCCCCCGATGGCCCACCTCCCCACCTCTTTAACTTTTCAAACTACCACACGTCTCAATGGTGCATCTTGAGATGGTCCCCAATAGTAGAGACCCTAAATGATCATGGGCTCACCACGTGTCTCGGGCCCTTTAGGAAGTTGCTGAAAAAACTAAGGAAAGAAGACCGGCGTAGAAACCTCCACGTGTCATTATGGCACAACTTCAAGAACCTTATAAGGCTTCAAAATGATTTGGCAGGGGCACGCTTCCATTTTATAATTTTACTCCATTTTTCCAAAAGGGAAAAATATCCAACCTGCTTCCGAAGGCCCACATCTCCACTTTTAACTTTGCCATGTGTCCTTCTACGGGGTCAAAGTAAGAATTTTTCCCTACCGCTTAAATTTTGCTTTAATCAAAGCCTGGTGGGGCCTGAGGCAAGTTCAATTTTTTTCCAAAGTAGCCAAAAATAATAAGTTCAAAAATAAACCCACCACACCCTATCCAATTAGAAGAAGCCATATAAGTACCAAAAGAACCAATCAGAATTGAGTAGAGCTACGGGACCAAATTTGCCTTTTTGCCAAAAAAGCAAAAAGTGACAAGTTAAAACATTTTCCCACCATCCCTAACCAACCAAAAGAAGCCACGTGACCATCGAATGTTGAGGAATAATTTTGATAGGAAAAAGACGCCCGCCAGATTGTCAAAAACACAAAAATTCACCATTCATGCCCAAAATCTAATTTTTCGCTAAGGATGAAATTTTTTTGAAACAAAACCAAGTGAATCATGGTTCCAAGCATCTTTTGACCATGGATTTGGATTTTCAAAGGAATACAAATATAAATTGATCATTCTCGAGCTTCCATGGTGGGGGAAAATAGGAAAAATGACAAAGCCCACAGATTTTGAAGAAATTAGGGCAAAAACAAGGCAAAATCAGAGACTTCTTCAAAAAGGGGCATGACAATGGATTCTGCAAACAATTCAAGGCATTTCAAATGGAGGTAAAAGCTTTAGAACATCCACATCGAGAGACAAAACATTTCACAACATGCAAATAAGAGGAAAATCAGGGAAAAATGGTGCGAGATCAAGATGAGCACCAACATCGGCTCTGACTCGAGGATGGGCACTCCCCACGAGTGCCACAAGAACAACTAGCAGACCAAGTGCCGATAACAAACCATTGGGAAATTGAGAGTCAAAAAAATCTAGTATAATGGAACAACCACAACCATCCTCCAAATACCAAACCGAGAAACCAACAAAACCAAGTCATTGAGGACCAGAACAAGTAAAAACACAAAAGACAGAAAGTAACCAACAAGTTGTACACTATACAAGTGATGTTCACCTTGATTTTGGGGAATCAATCTAGGAAATGCTTCAAGTGCCTTCCATTAACAGGTAATTTGAGAAATTCACCATCCAAATATTTCAAGAAAAAGGTATGCTCACCAATCCGAATGTCAATGGAGTAAGGGCCCATCCACAGTGCATCAAATTTACCATGCTTGCCCTTGTCTTCATGTCTACTATCCCACAATAGCACAAGATCTCCAATGTTGAAAGCTCTGGGAGTGACCTTCTTGTCAAATAACTTCTTCAATTTTTCTTTGAACTTCACATGCCTTTGGTGAGATGCTCTCCTTTCTTCATCAAGTTCAACAATCTAGTTAATGCGAGCCTCATATGGACTAACTTCTTGATCTTCTAGTTGTTGAATGAACTGATATGAGGATAGTTGCATATGCAGGGGCAACAGAGCTTGAGTGCCATACACCAATTCAAATGGACTTTTTCCAGTGGCTCTTTTAATAGTAATTCATGTCAGCCCAAACAACAAACTTCAGTTGTTCACCCCATTTTCTTTTGTTCAGCTCCAAGGTTCTTCTGATAATTTTCAGCAAATTTTTATTATTGGACTTAGCTTGTCCATTTCCTTGGGGATTGTAATTAGAGGCATATGTCAAGTTGATCTTGTATTCTTTGCACATTGCCACCAAAGGTTTAGCTCTGAAGCTCATGGCATTGTCAACAACAATTTTAACTAGCACTCCAAACCTACAAATGATATGGTTCAACATAAAATCCATGACAATTTGGTGTGTTGCTCTTTTGGTGGGGATTTCCTCCACCCACTTGGTGAAGTAATCAGTGGCTACAAGAATCCACTTATGGCTAGCACTTGAAGGGTCTGAAATCTCACCAATGAAATCCATTCCCCATTTCTTGAATGGGGCTTCAATTGATACAGCTGCAAAGGTAGGATGCCCGAAGCTTTCGAGTCTTCAGAGAAGCGGCTGCAACTCTCACATCTTTAAACCAAAAGAGTTGTATCACGAAGAGAGTTGGCCACCAATAACAAGCCCTCAATATCTTGTGTGTTGTGAGTCTTCCAGAAAAATGCCCCCTATAAACTCCTCCATGAAGATCGACAATTATCTTGGGGGCTTCATCTTCAGTAATGCACCTTAAGAGAACTCCCTAGGGTTCTTCCAAGATAACCCATAATTAGTAATGACATATTTATGGGAAGCCAACTTAAGGGCTCTTTTTTGGTTCTTACTAAGATACTCGGGAGCAATATAGATTTACGAGATAAAAATTACATATTTATACCACTCAGAACTCATCAATTTTTCAAAAACATCTACCCTTCCTTCTTCTACCTCATTTACCTCAATAGTTTGCAAGTTTCTCTCAGCCATAAGCTTAGCCAAGCCCAAACCTCTCACCAACTTCATGGTTTGGATATCCATGTCATATTCTTGCAACTTGTTCACCCATCTGCATCTTTTGCTTGAGACTTCCATCTCTGATAAAATGTCTTTCACCATAGTGTGGGGAACATAAGCAACAATTTTAGAGCTCAAAATGTAAGGCCTAAAAACCTTTGTTTCTTTCACCAAGGTAAATGCTTGTTTCTCCATAATAGTGTATTTCAGCTTGGCCCCTTACAATGCCTTACTAAAAAGGCAATTGGCCTCTCAGCCCCTTCATCATCTTTCTGCAACAAGACAGATGCAATAGTGTTCTCTAAAGCAAAATAAAATAGTTAGAAAGGCTTCTTATAATCTGGAGCTACTAAAACAAGGGCATGCTTTAATGCCTCCTTGATCCCATTGAAATCTTGAATGGCATCTTCCTCCCATTTAATGGCTTGGTCCTTCTTCAACATGCTAGTGATTGGAATGGTCAACTCAGCAAAGTTTGATATGAATCTCTGATAAAGTTTATCTACCCAAAGAAGGACTGAATCACCTTCTTGGTTTTTGGAATTGGGACCTTGCTGATGGCCTCTACCCTTTGGATCAATCATTACCCCTTGTCGTGACATAATGTGACAAATTTTTTTACCTTTTGTACTTGAAATATCGTTCTTTGGATTGAGTGAAATGCCATATTCTCTACATCTTATCAGCATTTTCTCCAAGTGTTGTAAATGATCACTTCTCTTTCTGGAGAACATAGTTACATCATCTTAGTAGACAACAATAAAATCATTGATGTAACCAGCAAAAGCAACATCCATTGCTCTCTAAAAGGTTGCTCTAGCATTCATCAGTCCAAAGGGAATCCTGACATATACATATGTTCCCCAAGGGGTGGTAATCGTTTCTTAATTTTTTCAGATTCCTTTACAACTTGGTTATAACCAGAGAAGCCATCCAGGGTAGATAGTTTCTCATAACCGATCACTAAATACAACATGTTTTCCATGTTTGGTAAAGGATAATTATCCTCCATTGATGCTTGTTCAGATTTCTAAAGTCCACACACAACATAATGTCACCATTCTTCTTTCTGACTGGTACTAGGTTTGCAACCCAAGAAGAATACCTTGTAGGCTAAATAATCCCTCCATCCCTCAGTTTCTTCAATTCCTCTTGCATTTTAAGAGATAGGAGTGGATTGATTGGCCTCTTTTTCTGCTGAATAATTTTGCATTAGATTCCAAGGGAATCTCATGTTGAAATATATCCTCTCTGTATGCCTTTAGTTCTAGAATAATTCTAAGCCATGCAATCTTGATATTTTTTAGCAATTGGACATAAGACTATTTTTCCTCCTTGCTTGAGATTACTTCCCAACCAGATCTTCCTTGGTTTCTCCTTTGTGCCAAGGTCATGCTCCTCAATATCCCTTGAGGCTGCTATGCATCTATTAATAATGTGATCAACATTATCAAATTTGGATTCAAGAGCAACCAACCCTCTAGGAATGGTATTAGTCTTTAGTTGGATGATGCCTTTGTTAACAAGGTTTTTACCCTCTGCTACGCACACCATTGGCTCCCAATCAATATTTTGATTAGAAAAATCCCCTTTGTTATGTAAAAATATTTTGACTGAGCATCATCATCAAAAACTTGCCAATGTTTAATGTTGTCAGGTACAGATGGCCTAGTTAACACCTCAACATCATATTCACAATATGGGGATATTGTACAATTATCAAACCGAGATCCCAATACTACAAGTTTTTCTACCAAATCATTAAACTTCCTATCATGATGCATAATATTGAATGAATCAAACATCTCAATGAGATCCCAAACTACATGCTTGTATTGTTTCATTCATTGATTCTTTATGGCATAAAGTTTTCTGACTTGCTTTACAATTAATTATGAATCTCCTCTGACAATTATATCTTTAACACCATATTTCCAAGTAATCCTCAGACCTAACAACAATTCCTCATACTCATCAATGTTATTAGTGCACTCAAAGTTGATTTTGAAGGAAAATACAAACTCTTCCTAACCTGGAGAGATCAGAACAACACCAGCACCATTTCCAAACTTGGAGCAAGCTCCATCAAACAATAAAGTCCAAGAGATCCTTCCTATTCAAGACATTTACATTCTTCAATCTTTTGTTATTTTCCATCAACAAATCATAAAAATTTATCAGCATTAACACTTGTATACAATACTTCATAAGATGCGTTGTTGGGATCTTCAATAAAGGTGCAACATCTTCTTTTCTCCATACAACCTGACGACAAGGCTGCCCTCAAATGGGATGGTGACATAGGACATGTCCATTTGAACACTCCCACCAACACTTGTAGCCCATTTTCTAGATAACAACATACCCCACTTGGCTGGGCAATCAACAATAACAACATCAAGTATCATGTTTTTACCTAGATAAGTTGTAAGTTGCACCACTAGACCTTTCACACATCCCACCACCGGCACTTCTCTCGGAAGTCCATAGTAGTACACTTCCCATATGTTGTTGTCACTTTGATATCCAACTCATTCATGACTTCAAGAGCCATAACATTACATGATGCCCCTGACTCAAACATATAGTTGTATAGCAATCTATCTTTAATGATTAGAGTGGTGAAGAATGAATCAACATTTAGCTGAGACTCCACCAAGGATGTCCCCAAATAAACCTCAGGTGGTTCACCTAGTTCCTCCAACACTGGTGGTGTCTCGAACTCTTCAATGACTTGTGGAGTCTCCATAATATTTATATTTCTACCTAGAGTAGTCTTCTCCTCTTTCACCGTAAATACTCAAAATCCCTTTTCTTGTGCTTAGGAATCCTAAGAAACTCAACAATTGGAACTAAGATCTTGATCTAACTCAAGACTTAGGCAATATCATAAGGGATAGAATTTGCAAGGAAACATTGGAAGGAATGTTGATATACTCATTAGATGGCACATGATTTTTGACATCTTGGGCATGAGGAGGGGTATGATTTTTTTTGTGACTATAAGGCCCTTGGAAGATGCATCTTTCTTAGGGGAATATTTAGAAATATTTGAAAGCAATGGAGTTTTTGGCTTGGCCTGAGGTCCTGTCCCTTTGAAAACCCTACTTCATGTGTTGTACTCCTTCTCTTGGGAAAAACAATGTTCATCAATAACTACGTATCCTCCTCAGATGGGATTCCTCCATCATACTTATTTATCATTAAAGCTTTCAAATATTCAAATTCATTATTGGGCAATTCAAAATCTTGTATAGTATTTACTAATAAAGTATGAGAGGGAGGAAGAATAGGTACCCGGTAGATGTAATCCCAAAAATCAGCAAAGCATTTCTAGCACTTATTACCTCATTTGAATTTCCCCTTGTTGTGAGTTTGTGGAGCAATCCATCACACAAACATCATCATCATCATCATCATCATCAACTTCTTCTTCTTCTTCCTAATGATCTTCCTCACATGGATCATGGGGCATGAAACATCTATCACACCAATTAATGACATATGTCTCCTCCACAATAGTAACTCGGATACTAAAGGATCAAGAACCATTCTATTTTCCCGGCTGCACGGGACTGTTTATTTCCAAATCCAACAGGTCCTTTGCTCTCGTCATCATATCTTTGATCATTTCTATGATGATTTGTAAACCTGTATTGGCCTTGTTTCTTGTGTTGACCTTGTGAACTCTTCCCAATCCCTTTTTCTACCTAAGCTAATTTGTATGATATTTCTTTGACATCCCCTACCAAAGTTTTCACAACTTCTTCCAAATCAGCAGCCTTACTTGTTTGAGGATTTTCTGGGTTAATTAGTTTTACACCCTCCCTTTTTGGAGGCTTTCCAATTGCCTTGATGTTATTCTCAATTTCCAGAGCCATGGTGAAGGCCTGCCTCAAATTAGTAGGGTTTTTTTCCCTCAAGTAGTAATCAGCCTTTTTATCAAATGCATCTGAATATTTGATCAAACATGATTCATTACATGGCCTTAAGAAAATAGGCAATCTCCTCAAGGTCTTGTTAAACCTTGTGTTGAAATCATGTACCGACTCATTAACATTATTCTTGATGTTTTCAAATTCGATAGAAGAAACCTAGGGTCAGTTCTATCACCATACTACAATCTAAATGCATTGTTCATCTATATCTAAGAATCAATGGAATTATCTGAAAAAGCTTTATACCAGTCCCTCGCGTCTTCTTCCAAAGTATGGATAAACAATTTGATATATACATCTTCATGTTCAATATGAAAGTCTTCCATCATATTAATAAAAAGCATTAGATGTTGATCACTAGTTATAGTGTTGTTTCCTTTGAGCTTTGGTAATCTATTTCTTACATCCCGGGAATCGCATTTGGATAACTTGACATCCCTATAAAATTTATAGTACAAAGGTGTTTCCAATAAAAGGAGGTCCAGGGTGGGGTTTGGGCCATTTTTTTTGAGGAGGTGACCCTGAGGGGAGACAAATTGATAAGGGATAGAGGGTCTTTGAAACAAAGGAGTATAAATTTCAAAATGGATATCCCCTAAAGGCCTTATTTCTTGGAAAACCCTATCAACCTTTGAAAAGACAGGGGTAGAATGAGAAGCAAACTTTTCAAAATCAAATGAAGGCCCCTCTCAGGTTAGAGAATTTAGTTCCACAAAGAGGCTACCCGATTTAGAAGCACTTGGAATGGCAGTCTTCAATGATAGGTCGATCACTTTCATTAATGGAGATCCCTTTTCTTGATCGCTGATCTCCAAAACTCTCCGTGCTCTTCTTCCTTCCGACTTGTTTTGCCTAGCTCTAGAAATAATGTCCTAACAAGATCCCTAGCAAATAAATATCTTCTTCCTTCAATCTTTTCAAATATAAGTAAAAATATCACTTGACAAAGGTTAAGACACTAGTACTCATCAAGAATCAAATCAACAGGGAGTCACCACTAAGGATTTCCACCTTAGTTGTGCAAATGCACTAAAATATGATCTGTCAAATGTATGTCAATACTAGAAACTGGAAATGGGATGATCTGATTTTCTTTACCTAGATTTATCAATGAAATCTAGTGCACTAGGTGTGGAAACTGAAATAATTACACATAACACTTGCAACTTTGAATACTTCTTACAGGCCCGAACACAAGATGATGTTTGAAAAAATGTATTAGCACTTTGAGCATATAAGAAGTGTTTACCAGGGTCTAAATATGAACTACAACCACTATGTCCCCATTATGCAGTGTGAATCGGTGTTGGTACCCAAATTGATTCTCCCTCAGAAGTTGAGCAGCATCACAAGTTTGGCAAGAAGCTTAGAGACAAGTAGAGCATGTAGTGTGTCGTTTTGTAGCTGGGGATGAAATGCAGCTTGCTCTTTGTCACTCAAATGTGGAGAAATGGGTAGCACCCTCAAGAGGATTTGACCTATCCTCACTACTTTATGGTTGTGCCTTTCAACCAGGGTGAGAGGACCCTTTTGTAGCCTATTGTTTGTGGAGGAGATGGAGATATCCTTCCTTGTGAAATTATTAAGAATACCTTGAAGAAAATATGATCAATGTAACAAAACCTAACTCTCACATGAGTTGTCACTCTAGATAATGGAGATATTTTCTAAGCAAGGTTCATGCCACTAAAGACAATGAAAACCTAATTATTTCTGCATGTTTTGGTAGTAAAATTATGCATTTGTATACACACATGACAAATAGGGGTAGTATGGGTATGATTGGTTGTTTTTAAATGAATTTTTGTGGGAGGTGAGGTAGAAATGAACTTGATTCACCAGATTCTTGAGAAATTTTACAAAAATGGAGAGCTTGAACAACAGAATGCTTTGGGATAGCTAGGATGTTCCTTTAACCAGAATATGTGCTTCAATAGAGGCCCAGATCAGCACTTTTCACACAAACTTCAAGGATCCAAAATGAAGGCTCAAATTGGAAAACTTAACTAAACATTATCAACCTCTATTTCATCACACCTAAGATACCCTCAAAGGCTAACAAACAATCTTATAGTCATGCTAGGAGTCACAGTGATTTTAAATTTGTTTATTTCATTATCAAATGAAAGCTCTTATGATAAATGAAATTGCAAATTCCACCAAACTATCACAAGGATAAGATCTTGTGTGATTCACATAGATTTTAATGTAAGATTGCAACAGGAATAAGAAAACTACTTGCAGACATTCAGAAATGAAGCAAACAAAAATTTTTCCAAAAAATAACACAAATTAACTCAATTTTGATTAAATTTATCAGCAGGGGAAAGTTTCTAGAACAATCTCAGAGCTTTTCAATGGCTATACACTCACAACCACCTTGACATGATCAAATTTATGTTATCTTTGTGGAGCCTATTTTCATGTTAGAGTTTGGTATGCCTTCCATGTGCTACACTCGGATATTTTACGATGGTACCACTAGCCGGTGAGTGGGTCAAGGGGCTTCGGGGGTGAATCCCCCTCGATGGGGGCTCGGGGTGAAGCCCCAGCAAATTTTCATGGGTGGTTTATTAACCCATGGGTAATTGGTAACCATTATGGGCTAGTTTTGGGTCCGTGGTTTTTCGGTACCCATTGTTTTGTAAAACCACCTCTTCAGCGACCTACTGATGTACTTATAAATAGATGGACATATAATAGGATTTATATGAGTGTGCTTTGTGAAGGTGAATAGTGTGTGTGGATTCAAGTGTGAATTCGGAGAGGGTTTGTTAAGCATGCTCCAAACAAGATCTAATTATTGAACTATGAAGATTGTTGGCTTGTAATAAAATATGAGTAAGTGTTCTTGGTGGATGTAGCCCACATTGGGTTAACCACATTAAATATTGTCTTACGTGTTGTGTATTTTTCATTTATGTAATTCTATTCATACTTCTTATTATTGCAATTCGAGGAATTATTCCGCATTAGATTCTATTAATTCCTAAAATTTAACACAAAGGAGATAAATAGGTTTCTTCGATGATTTCTTAGAATAACGAGTTTTATTAAGCTTTTCTCTTAGAAAATCAGTCCCGACCTCTAACACTCCAACCATTTGCATGAAAAATTCATGCAATTTATAATACTTCATTTACAACAGAGTTTTCCCCCAAAACTAGAGACATTCAAAGCACCATTGCATGTTGAGACTCCCAGAATCAGATTTGTGAAAAATTTGTCAGGTGTGCAGAGGGTAAATCTCTCCAAATATTTCCAATTCAATTTTTCACCTGGTAGGTCGTTCTTTATCTCACGTGCTAACTACTTCCTGCTCCAATCTATCAAATCTAGTTCTTTTCATGCCAAGGAAAGAAAAACTGAAAAATCAAATCGAAGCCAATGATCAGATCATGTCTTGATTGAAAAATACATCTTCAAATTTTTCCCACCCAACCATGATACCAAATTAATGTTCATCTTCATTTTACATGCAGGATACTCTCAAGAAATGATAAAAAAACCATAAAAATTTGCATCCCCAGGAGATTTGGGATAGAAATGGTAGAAACTTAGATATAGATGCACATTTTCCATTGATCTCTCTTTTGAATTTGGACCGTCCACGTGGGAGATCCGAGCTAAGATGGGCCTGGGGGTTCCTTTTTACCTTTTACACTTTTTGGAAAAAATGCAAAATTTCTCAATTTTTCTCGCCCCTCCGCCTTTAAAAATGGGACTGACACGTGTCCCAATGTGGGTCCCAAAGGAACCATGGCAAAATTCTACTATTTCACCTCTATTTTGGAAAAGGGAAATTTTCCAAGTTTTCCCCGTAGCTCCGCCCTTCCGCTTCTAGGTAAAAGCTTGAACATCCACATCGAGAGACAAAACATTTCACAACACATAGATCACAGGAAAATCAGGGCAAAATGGTGCGAGATCAAGATGAGCACCAACAATACACACTAAACCTCAAACCCTAAAAAATTAATGGATAAGTGTGAGTTGCAATTATAATTAAAGCATATTTCGAACCAAACAGAGACCTAAAATTGAATTATAAACCCTAAAATTTATACACAAACAATAAATGTTCTCCCTAATAAAAAAACCTTATACTATAAATAGAATTTCTAAACACTAAATCCTAAATGCAGGCTCAAGACAAGGGTTTGTGTCTGTGGTGTAGCATTTTGTATGTGAGTCATTGCATGAGTATTTACAAAATTATGTTAGTGCTTAGTGTTTGAATTTAGGGTTTAAAATTCACATTAAATGTTTACGATTCCACATGTAGGGTTCTCTTGTAACAAACACCTTTTACACACACAAATAAAACAATAAAAATACGAATAATTTTTTTGACCTAGATTGAAGTACACATGACACTACATGAGATTACTTAGGACTACGTAGAACACATGATATGTTTGCACAAACATTAACCCACATAGATAACATGAAAACACATGATGCACATCAAGGCCATTTTTCAAATGAAAAGGCACAACATAAGATTCCAACTACATGACACAACTATATGTAGGGTCTTTCCACGAAACAATATTTTAGGATTGCACATTTACTACAATCATGTTTCAAACTTTAACTTAAGTCCTAGAAAGGTTCATAATATGTGAATCATACATTCCCTTTTCCTTTTTCTATATTTCCTCTATATTGTTTAACATTTAACTTTTGAGTATCTCAATGAATAAGGATCATCTACATTATTACAATTACTTGTTTAATTCACTCATTTGTTATTAGGGTATTTATTTATACACAAGACTACTAGGTCTTATATCATACCTCTGTTAAACACAAAACAAGGGTAAGTCCAAGGATGTGAAGTTCACTTTTTTTTTTTAAGGATTTAGGGTCGTGTTTCCTTCACTCATTTATAGATTGATTTAGTACATAAGAAGTATTATATACGAATAGGTTCTTTATCCACAGCAAGAGGGTTTAATCACACTTACCGAGAAGATCATGTTTCAATTTTCCTATGGAATAACATCTCATAATTACACTTTCCAAAGCCAAGTGTCAATTCTAATTTCAAAATAGTTTTTCTTCAATAGTTAATTTAAAGGAATTGAAGGCTCTAAACATGGAAACATACTTCCTTATTTTCTTTTTCTAGATTAGGTTTTCCGAGTATCATTTTACTTCCAACTTAAGAGGATTTCCCCTAATAGGTTCATATGTATTTTCGTAAAGAAATTGCGTAACCTATTTGCTAATGGGGCATTTGTATCCTTACGAGACTACTAGTCCCTGTCTTAGGAGATTTATCTCTAAGGACATGATCACATAGTTTCACATCATACATCTATTACCTAATAGGACTAGTGGGGAAGAAAGATGGAGTAGTTCATTGTTTAAAGGTTAGGGTTCACATTAGATTTTACACAACGTGGATCCCTTTCCTCACCACAAAATGGTTTGAACACCTTATATGAGTGATCTAAAATTCACCTTTTTCCAAGCACAACATTTTTTCGGTTACATTTTCACCAACTAATCATAACTTAATATGTTGCTAAGTTTCACAATTAACCCTTAGTATTACACCATTAAACCCAAATGACAATCGAGATTGGGTATCGAGTTCATTTATGATCCCAACTCTTAAAGGTGACTTCCAAGGTTAGTTGGTGATCTTCACCACTCAACATGTATGTCGGTCCAAGAGGATTTTACACTATGTTTAATGTTGGTTCCCAAGGAGTACTACCTTAAGAGAAATGCATTCGCTTACTACACACACGACTTACAAATCCTAAAAAGAACCAATTACTCTACATAATTTTTACCATTGCATTCTTAACTCATGGGTTCATGATGATGTCACTGAGCATAAATGCTACGAAAATAAACTCAAAATTGGGATCTTATTTACTTAACTCAGAAGGTGTCATAGAGTGTAAATATTTTAAGTTCATTCTAAGGTTTTATTTTTCTATGTTAAAAGAAATCACACAGAAGGGTAGTTGTACACAAAATTTATACTAGGGTTGATTATTTCATTTAGATCTCTATATTACATTTCCAAGGTAAGAAACACACCACACTAATTATTTAATCATCAATTACACACTGGAATTGAACTATAAGTTATTAAATTAAGTTCATTTGACACATATATCCAACTTTTTACAATACATAATTTGGGAATCAAAATAAAACCCATGTTTAGATGAACATTCCTTTAAACACTAGCATCTTAAAATTATTACAAAACTTCAATAATAAACCCTTTTAATACTTCACAAAATGTGTAATTATCCTCAATTACATATATATATATATATATATATATATATATATATATATATATATATATATATCCTCTACAATTACACACACACACACACACACACACATATATATATCCAATCCCCTTTTTACTACCAAATTTTGAATCAACATGACACTCATGGTTAGGTACACATTTCCCAAACCACCCTAAACACTTGCAACTCATACTCATTACAATTTTCAATAATAAACTTTATTGTAACATAGTAATACATTTTTCTTTTCTTTTCCATTAACATACATAAATTTAAATGAAATAAAATGAATTACAATCGTGTTGTTTTTTCATCTTACATGTATCCTACAAAAACATGTGAGAATGAAATCAATGATAAATCATTGGCATCTCATCCACCTAAATAAATCATAATTAAAATTTTAGTTTTCCATTTACATAATAATTATAATTTTCACTTGAAAATAGAGGGTTAGAGACATATATTCATTTCACTTCATTTCTTAACTAAGGAGAGAGAAAGAGATAGAGAAGAGAGAGAAACATTATTTTTCCAAAAGTCCAATTTCACACAACAAGTCACAAGATAGAGTTTAAAATATTTATTTACAAGTTTTAATAAGTTTCCACGATGGTTTGCTAACTTGATTGGGGCCCTACAACTTTCTTTTTAAATTTTTCCGTTAGTTGCAAAAATGCCCAAATTAGGCTCAGAGGCTAAGAAACCATGTTCAAAATTTGCTTTCTATTAGGCGATGCACAATGGGTAAATTCCTACATTTACTCCTATATACTAGACTTCACATAAACCGACGAGAATCAAAATTTGAGAATGGTTTTTAATTGGCGGCTAGGTTTCTGAAGCCACCAGTCATAATCGGTCTAATTTAACTTAGTTAACAACAACCAAAGGCCTAAAAACCCCCTTCGCAAAACTAGTTGGGAATGCATTTTTCCCAAAATGAAGGTTTCAGGGAAATTGCTAGTAAAATACTAGAGGTTTGCAAATACAGATAAGAATTTAATTTCTCAAGGCTCAAATGGCGAGCCGAAACGAAACCCAAATTGTTCAATTTTAGCAACTTCCTACAAGTGCAAAATAGAGTAACAGGGCCCCTAGACGAGTGGAGATTGGAGCACAAATGGTCAAACGAGGTTAAGCTAATGCTTGACATGACTCTCTACATAATAAGGAACACATACAACACTTGACATCTCTTTTATGGGGCTCAGAGTGTTGTTTTACAAGTATCTTGAAATTGCATTTTTCTAACTTTTACAGGTAGACATAAAATGTTTTTTAATTAACTCATCTAGCTCTCGCGAAAACCAACGGATACAAGTAGGTCAATTTTTGACACCCTAGGTTTAGCAATGCATGAGGTTGTCGTCATGACACAGTTGAGGGTCAAATTGTAAATCGGTAGCAAAATCATGAGGTGTTGTTTTATTGATTGCATTAGCCATCTGGTTAAAATATCCAATTGTTTGAGCAACTAATAGTTTAATATTTTTATTTTATTGCAAATGAATAACCAAATTATACAAAAATTATAAAAGATAAAGGTAAGGAGACCATGCCTGGATTTGATCAACGATAGAAGTTAAATTGTTTTGGCATTTCATGAGTTGGATGTGGTTACTAAAGGGGTTTTAAAGCCTTTTCCACCAAGCTCATCTTGTGTATCTTCCGTATTCCTCTCTACAAACAAAACTAGATATCCAATACTTGAATTCCTAGGTACTGATGAAGAGGCTTTGGAATGAAAAAGGTAGTGTGACCAGCATACACCATCAATAAAGGAAGTGCTGCAGTTGAAGGTAAGGACAATTTTATGTGCCAAGGAATGACAAGGACATCATCCAAAAACCCAAGAAAAAGAATAAAGTAAATGGATCCCAATGTAGAAATTTTACTCCACAAGCCAACTTTTACGGAGCCCTAAGGAGATCCCTTTTTGTTGATGTCATACCAAAACATTTTCTCTAGAGAACATATTTGAAAGCTGGTGGGATGATACAAATTGTGGCCAAAATGCTCTAATGCTCATCGTCATGTTTAACAACAAGGATGTTTGTAACTCCCCTTCTATGACATAATAACATAACATATAAAATACGGTAGATGTAAATCAATGGAATGAGTAGTATTTGTTTGTATTTTGGTTAAAAGAGTATTTCTTTAGATGGTGTAGTATTTGGAGATATAGATACACGGTGAATCATATTTATAGAAATTCAACACTAGGCCAAAAAGGAAAGGTAGATATCACTAACCAAAGGAGAGTTATTTGAAAATCAAAGAGAATATAGGTCCCTAATAAACAAAAGGTGGAAAATCAAGCCAAAGCTACAAAATGGAGAACCATTTGGCCATAAAATCTCAACATACAACCACAATAGAAATGGCCTCTCAAGCTAACGTAGAAAAGGAGAACTCACCCACAACCATAAGAGAGTCACATAGAAAGATAAATAAAAAATCTTCATTCAAAGTAAAGACAAGGTAAATATGAGGTGGGTAGCTCTCTGGGAAGGAAGAGCTCTCTTGAAACTTTCAACGTGAACAAGTTTGTGTAAACCCCGATAGTGAGCATCAAAATATTTGCATATTAAAGGAACTGAGCGGATGATGCAACTCACCTTGGGGCCACATGCTCAATGTATAGAATAGGGGAAGAACCCCGACATTTGAAATAAAGCCCACAATGAATATAGTTTACATAAGAAACATTTAAACAAAATTTCAAGCCATTTGGAAACAACACCATGAATCCATTGGGATTATAGATCTACTAGAGCATTTGCAACTACAATATCTCGAAAAATTTCCTCTATCTTTTATTCTTTGTTAGATGTCCATACCTTGTTAGAACTCATATTTGACACAGGTGGGAATATGTAGGAAATGTAATTTAATCCAGGTTGGAGAACTATTTTTTGCATAGTAAAACATTGTGACTGTCTCGTGATGAACCCATGTCTCTTGTACACTAAGACACCGCAACTATCCAAATACTACAAAATTTACAATGTTACATGGGTATTTAGCATGGTTTATGTCTACGGATCTCAAAAAAAGTGAGTGTATTATTAAACAAGGATAATGACAAGTGTGAATGGCATAAGAGAGGTCCATATGGATGTAAGAGATCCCACATGTCTAGGGAAGTTGCAATTATTTTTGGAAGATTTTCTAATTCCCCCACATGCGAAGAATCCACTACCAACCACACATTGCACTTACATTATTAATTTATTTTTTTCCTTTTACTTAATGAGGGCACTACATTTCCTTCCCTTATAAGAGCATCATCCTCGATGTGACACAATACCGAAGCTCGAAGGATACATAGGAAAGAAAGTCAATAATGATACTGTCATTAATGAAACAACTTGACAAAGACACCATGACCAAAAAGAAGCAAGCTAATTTCCACAATATCTTAAATTTTAATGTTCTCTGAAGATTGGTAGTTAGTTATATTTTACTTTATTACTTAGTTAATATTTTTCCTTTAAAGTATTCCTAAAACTCAATTTCTTAATAATTACCCTCTTAGGATGTTAGTATATCTATTTTTATGGGTTCCCATCGATCGATATCGACATCATGATGCGACACAAAGACCCAACACAACACTAATGGTCCACAAGACATATCTCTACATACTTCCATGATTGTATCACATCACAAGAACTCAACCAAACCATGGAAAGGAACATACATGGTCCACACAATATAGTACTTGTCACACACATTCCTATGACACAAAAGCACTTACAACATAAGCATACTATAATGACATGGAATTCCCGACATTGTGTAAACAAAGGTTTAACTCAAATAAAAATGATAATTGTAGCTATATAGTGTTAATACAGAACAATATCACAAGGCATAAACCATACTCACAAGAGTACACATAAATCATAACACCAACTCCATACATCTCCCAAAATATCACAAAACAAATTTTTATACCTCCCAAAGCATCGTATAACAACTCCATATACCTCCCAAAGAATAAAACAACATCTCCATGTACCTCCAAATGCTCTATCCACACACACAAATCTCTTATCCCTTCTTCAAATCTCTTATCACTCCCTCAAATCTCATATCACTCCCTCATGTATAATATACAAAGATAAATAAAGAAATTTCTCTTATCCCTCCCCCAAAGAGGTCAGTCACCCTATGGCTCTAGGTACATAGAGTCCATACACCCTAACCTAAGTGACATATATAACTCATGGTTCAATTACTCGCTAGTTATCTATAACTCCTTGGGGCGTACCCCCATACAACGAAGCGGGTCCATAGGTTCAACCACTCCATAGTGAATCCCATGACCCTATTCCAACACATTTCAACATTAGAACCACCATAATAATATTTTTCAAATGCCATGTGGAAAATCCCTAACGTTAGGCTAAACTATATAAAAACTTAAACTTGATACACAAATTAAAAACTAAGAAAAAAAGGCCAAATAGTCATATTTAGTGCAAAAATCTACATGTTAGTGCAACAACCAAATAAAATGCCTAAAATATAAGAACACATCATTCAAGAAAATTGTTGGTTTTGATAAGAAAATAAATAATGATCAATTTACGAATAAAATATGTATAGAAAAATATCACATTACAAGCATTATATGGCCTCGTATGACCATCGAAGGGTACTCATCGAAGTTTCGCACTTAGATATCAAGCCTCGACTCGTAAAATAACATATCAAATAATAAAAATGTCATAATCCCTGCTGAATCATCCGTCCACACTCCCACTAGGCTAAACATAATAAAAATCACATAGAATTGTTCGATGGACAACCAATAGGAGAGAGGAGTGACACTAGTTTGCATAAGTTGAGCCTAAGGTGGTGCTCATCCATAATATATTGAGAAATCTTGAAGTATACTAAACATATAGAAGTGGGTTTTCAATGTATATAAGTCTCCACTTCCTCACTAATACTCGGCTCATGATTAACAAAACCTGGTCGATGCCTCGTCTTTCCACACAAACACTCTTAATGATTTCTCCTTTGGGTCTTCTAGTGTAAGGTTCACCACATAACACATAACTACATCACTAACACAATGGTGATTCACGCACATTAACATTAACCATAATATATATATATATATATATATATATATATATATATATATATATATATATATATATATATAGGTTATAACAAAGTCTTTACTTTCACACATTACAATACATCACGCTTCAACATAATGCACCCAAAGTGCAAGTATTGTACAATAGGGGTCATACATTCACAATATGCCCTCAATCACAACATGAACTATCACATATTAAATAAATAATATGTATGGTGAAGAAAATGACTAACATTACAACATATAGTCAATTATAATACAACATAGTGATGCACGCGATTCATCACAACATGGTGATGACATCATGATAGAATCCAATTCACTCTACACCAATTTTTTTCATGCAATAAACCTAGATATAATATAATAATAAAAATTTCCAACACTCCACAATCCACACTAACATTATTTTCACACACACAAAGGAAGCACATCACATGTGGACTCCTTATGAAACCTCAAGGCCCAAGGTCCCGCATTCTAATCCGGACAGCTCCACCATCACCTTCCCCGATCCTACACCTACAATGTGATCTAATCTAATACGTGAGAAGGATAAAAACTATATCTCCTAAGCATAAAATGTGAAACACATCATGGACATGAGACAAGCTAGGAGGCAACGCTAGACGATAGGCTAAGGGACCAATGCGTTCCAAGATCTCAAAGGGACCCACAAACCTAGGAGCAATCTTAGAACCTTTTCCATAATAGATAGGGTTTTATGTGGTCTGACATGAAGAAATACCTTGGTGCCCATCTCATAACCACGATCTATCCTAGATGCTGGTGCGCATACTTATTCTACCTATCATGTGCCTCCTACAATATCTCGTTTGATCATAATAACCTCCCGCTCCATATCCCGCAATAAGGATGGCCCAAGAGAAACCCTGTCCTCTAACCTATCCCAACTCGAGGTGTCCCGCACTCCCGCCATAAAGTTCCCGAAAAGGAGACATGCCTACTAAAAACTATTATTTTAGGAAAAATCCACCAAGTACAAATACTCCTCCCATCTCGACTGATGATCCATAATGTACATCATAAGCATGTTCTCTAGGATTTGATTCACCCGCTCACCTGTCCATCTATCTCATGGTGATACGTTGTGCTAAAATTATACAAAGGATCACGGTTGCAAATGATCTTCTACGGAATCTCGTGTAACCTAAAAATCTCATCAAGATACACTCGTGCCACTGCACTAGTTATGTAGGTGGTCTTCACTAGAGAAAAATGAGCTACTTTCTTCAATTTATCCACCGTGACCATGATGGCATCGTGGTGGTATCTCGACGTCGGTAACCCAACAATGAAGTCCATGGAAATGGTGTCCCATTTCCACTCCGATAAGCATGAGGAAAGAGTAGTCCAGCTTTGATGTTTATGCTCAACCTTCACCCTCCGACACTCTAAAAGTGTGATACAACCGAGCCATGTCTCTCCGAAGTCCTCTCCAATGGTATAGTTGTCTCAAGGTGGTGTGCATCTTCTTCACCCCGGATGGGCTGAATAAGGTGCATGATGAGACTCTATAAAAATGTCTTGTCTCAAGCCTCCATCTCGAGGAACATAAATATGACCTCTATGCCTAAGAAGGCCATCTGTCTCTAGTGAAAAAGCATCAAACGTCCCCTCAAGGGGTCTCTTGAGACTCAATCTCCACTCGGCTATAAGGTAAAATCACATGAGGAAGCTGCCAGCAAAATCCGCTCGCAAATTTGTACCAATCAAGTAGCCATAGCCACATGTCTTTGTCTACTCGGGGCATCCGTAACCACGTTCTCCTTCCCCTTCACATGCTCTATCTCCATATCGTACTCACAAAGCAACTCCATCCAATACCACTAATGAGCGTTGAGATTGGGTTGTGTTAAGAGGTGGAAAAGGCTCAAGTGATCAGTCCCGAGTGTAAATCTCGGAAAATAAGGAAGTGTGTCCACCACACCAACATGTGTGCACAACCGATGCAAGCTCAAGATCATGATTTGGATAACCGAGCTCATAATCCTTGAGTTTTGAGACTCAAACGCAACTACTCTTCCCCCGCATCAACACACCTCCAAGTCCTCGCCAAAGAAGCAATCAGTGCAAATGTAGAACTCGCCTTGAGGATCGACACGCTAGAATAGGCTCTATCGTGAGGCATTCCTTTAGTGTCCTCAAGGATTAATCACATATATCGACCATAAAAACTTCTTCCCTTTCCACTGAAGGGAAGTGATGGGGTGCGTAATCTAAGAAAAGTCCTGTACAAATCTCCTATAATATCCTGCCAAACCCATGAAGCTGCGCACCTCGGTCACACTAGTGGGTGTTGGCCAATCCATAATAGCTTGAATCTCTAAAGGATCAACAAAGTGATACCTTCCCCAAAAATGATGTGGCCCAAATACTACACCTCTATCTAAAAGAACACACACTTCTCCAAGTTCCCATAAAGTTTTTGCTCACAAAGACACTAAAGAACCTGGTGAAGGTGCTCCTTGTGCTCCTCATGCGTACGTGAGTATATCTAAATGTAGTTAAGGAAAATAAGCATGAAGCTATCAAAAATTTCCTGAATACCCCATTCATCAAACTCATAAACATTGTGGGGGCATTAGTTAGACTAGAAGGCACCACTATGAACTCGTAATGGCCATATCTCATATGGAAGGTAGTCTTATGAATATCTACCTTCATGATCCTCACCGATGATACCGTGACTTAAGATCTATCTTAGAGAACAATGTATCCCCCTTCATTTGATAAAATAAATCATCGATGCGTGGAAGGAGGTAATGATTTTTATCATTACTTTGTTCAGCTGGTGGTAATCAATACACAACCGCAGTAGGATCCATCTTTCTTCTTCCCAAAAATTACTGGTGAACCCCAAGGACATACACTAGGATTAATTAGGTATTTCTCCAAAATGCCCTCAAGATACAACTTGAGCTCACATAGCTTAGGGTTAGTCATCCGATAAGGTGCTCGTGAGATAGGATCTTCACCCGGAACTAGATCTATGTGCAAATCTATCTCACTTGGGAGAAGTAACCCCAGAGCTCCCTTGGAAAAATATTAACAAACTCTATCAAAATGTGATTTTCATAAAGGGATGGTCCACAAAACTCATACTCAAATCATTACTAACCATAATAGCATACATCCGACAACCTCATAGCCCACACCATTTAAGCTACAGAGCGATGATGGTGTAAATGGAAACAATCCTCCTAACTCCCGCTATCATTGACTCAACTCCTAGATCATCTCAGTACAAGTAATGGTCTTATGGTAACAAATCCACTCTAGCTCTGTGTGTAGACAACCAGTCCATGCCCAAGATGACTCCATATGAACCCAAAGGAAGGATACAAAGATCTTGAGGTAGTAGTAAAGGGTCCCAAATCCACTATACAATTCTTAACTAAGGATTCTATGGAAATTTTGGCTCCAAAAGCCATCTCAACATCCCAACTATGACCCTACCTAACCGCCACCACCACCTACAACGCTCTATTAAGGATGGTGAAATAAAAGAACCAAGAGAACCATAATCAAACAATATAAGGCACAAATACCACCAATACTACCTGTCATCTCTATCATGGTACTGTCCTCAACTACCGGGAAGGTCTCGACCACTACATAGATCTCGATGGCTCCACAACCCCATGTCTTGGTCCTCTCCAGTGAGAGGCTCGAGATCTAAAGGCATGATGTGGATACCCTTGTTGCTAGGGTTCTATGGGAACTCTCTCCAACGAGGAGGATCTCCGGCATGCCACAACCATAAGGTGGGCGGTCTTCGATGGTCCTCTCTCTGGCCTAAATGAGATGCAACTCCATCCACCACGAGGAGGAGGTACTCTAAAGGTCTTTGATGTGGATCCCTGACGACCTAGATAATGAGTCTTCCCCATGCAATAGGCCGAGGCCTCTCGTCGATGAGATCATGTTGACCGAGCTCTCGATGCACCCCGTGTGCTCATCTTGATGGGACCCTGGAGGAGGAATCAACCCATACTCCACCCCCTATGTGTGTGGAATATCTAAGGATGTCTATAAGGTGGGCTCTGGTGGTCTCACGATGGGGTGGATACCGCTCCTGGTCCTGCTAGACCGAATGAAGAAGACTATAATAAACCCTATCCACCATGAGGAGGAGGAACTCGACCCCCTTGATCTACCATACCTAATCTAGACCCTAGGTCTCTTTTGCATCTTCCTGGATGTGGCTCTAACCTCCTCTCTAGCTCCCTGCCTAGTGGCCGAGATAATGAGTCTTCCTCATGTCTCATCTACAATATAGGCCTCCTCTCCATGGCCTCTGAAATTAATGTCTAGGGAAATGAATGCACACCACACCACCGAGATGAAATTTATTTAGGACCCCCCCGATGAAATTGTGAATCCGTCTTTTCTTACATGCTCATCAATTCTTAGCATATATTCGACATAACCTAGGTTAAGTGGATTAGGTCCGATAAATCAACTCTCATTCTTAGAACTAAATGTTCTTATCCCAAGAAATAATAAGGACCTTAGTGTGCATTTCTCAACTTTACCCAAGGAAATTAAATGGCCCCATCCACCCATCTAAAACACATACCCTTAAGGATTTAATTAAAACATTTTAGTTTCAAAAAATACATTTCTACCAAAACTAAAAAGTAGGGTAAATGATCCTCCACCCTTAGATCAATTCAAAATGTGGCCACTATATCCTAGGGTTCCAAATTAGCCAAAATTAGCCCTAAAATTCCTTATGAATTCTTATTAATATTCTATTCTCTCCTCATTTGGTCTATTTTCACTTGTAGATTTATAGGTTGGAGCAAAGGAAGCCATGAGAGCAAGAGAGGAAGAACTATGGAGGATTCTACAAGGAGATCAAGCTTAGATTAGTTTATATTGTAGTTTTATTATTGTAATTTCTCCCATGCAAGGATTGAAGGGATTTCCTTTACCAATCTGGTTTTATTTCAAAGCTATTTGTATTTGGGGTTCTCTATTTGGGACAAACCCTACCCCCATTAATATGAATGAGAAAGAGTGTTTTTAATTTACAATTTAGAGGTTATTTTGCTCTAAAAATAGGATTTTGCTATTATTTAGTTGTTGGTGGTTTCTTGTGGTTTTTACAAGCTAAAAAAATCTAATTAGAACAAGTTAAAACTTGCATAGGTGCATAATTGTGTTTTTCCACTAAAAGTGATAGAACCGCCACCTAGAGGAAGCCGGTGGTCCTGGGACCACCGCCCCACTGGGTGACGATTCACGAACCGCCACCTTACCGGAGTGGCGGTTCTAAGACCGCCACCTTGCCGAAAGAAGTTACAGGATCGCCACTCACACGTAATGACAATCCTATTTCTTAGAAATAGAACCTAAAATTCCAAGTTTTCCCAAAAATAAAAAGTTACTAAAGTGTTCTAAAATTCATTCTGAGCTTAATTTAATATGCATAAAGTTTTCAATTGTAAGATTTAGTTCCATTCATTCATTCCTTAGTTAAAATTACTCATTTTAAAGCATTTTCAAATCCAATGGTAGCAACAACAACTACAAGATCAATTCCATTTTTTTCAACTAATTTTCTTTCAATTCTAAGAGTAAAAGGGATCTAAATCTACTTCTAACATTGTTATTTTCTTGCTATAAAATGCAACATTCCCACATAACAATATACCTCAAATTTGTTGCCTCTTTCATTTTCACTACAACTTATTAGTTCAAACAACTACTAACAACTTGGTTCTACATACAAGTTTACTATGCATACATTTTTAACATATTACAACTTCTATATTTCTTCTTTCTCATTTACAATAATACAATTTCACAATGAAAGTAAACTTTCTTTTCCCATTGAGCATAGCTCATTTCTTTTAAAACAAAGAATTTCTTTTCACACAATACAAACTAAAACTTCAAATAAAGATAATAACTTTCTTTTCTATTTCACAAGACTAGCTTTACAACACAAAACTTTCTTTCTCTTTTTCAATATACAATACAACTTCCATATCCAATAATTGAATGCAACTTTTCTTCACAAGATCATTACAATTTCTTCCACTTAAAGTGGGAAATAATACAAGAATGTAAGCTAAAAGAGAAATACAATATTACAATTTCCTCCACCCTAAGTGGGAACAACAATAAGGCTTCTCACAAGAAGGGTTTCTTAAGGATTCCAACAAAACTCCAAGCTTCACATCACCAACAAGAGAGCTCCTTCATGATTTGCTTGATCCACAACAAAAATGGGGGGAGAGGAAACACTCTCCACCCAACCAAAATATCCAATGAGGAGGAGAAGCCATCCTCCTCATTAGCCCCCAAGCCCCAACCACATTGCAATGAAAGGTGGATCCAACACATGGCAACAAACAAGCTTCCACAACACAAAACCAAGTATTTCACAACCAATCCAAAGCACATTCAACTCAAACTACAAACACAATAAGGAAAACCAAAAATATACAAGGCTTCAAATATGAAAAGCCAAAGGAGCAAGAACCTATGGGGAGGTCACTTATGCCTCCCAATGGGAAATGGGTGCCCACCTTAAAAACCTCCAATACATATCTCAAAACCCCTACACACTCTTATGCCTCCCTCAAGTACCTCTTATGCCTCCCACATACTCTTATGCCTCCCTCATTCTCTTTATGCCTCCCTCATTCTCTTATGCCTCCTCATAAAACAAACAAGTAAGAAATACAAGCATTCCTTGTCCAAGGTGGGGCACCCAACCCAAAATCCCTCCAAAACATGAAATAAACTCTTATTCCTCCCTACATGAAATCTCCCCATAGTCCCCTCCTACACCACACTTAGGCAATCTACCCAAGCACCCAACAAGCATTCCAAAACACTTAAAAACAAGCACATATACATAAAATTAAAGAATAACATTAAGCAAGAGTAAATCTCCTACCTTTCCATGGTAGAGCTTGTTCCAAGATTCACTCTCCAAGCTCCTTCAAGTCCATAAAAATCACCAACAAGCTCCAACAAATCCACAAGCACTCCAAAATCCTCTAACTCCTAAAAATACAAGAGCACAAAAATAATGAAGTAATCCCAAATCAAGAAAAAGAACTTGAATAAATATCTTTAGAGATGGCCCCATCCCCCTCTCTATTCTATTCTATTATATCTCTCGCCGCCCTCCCCATATAGATAGGTTCCTCTCCTCTCTCATTGAGGAGGGTGAGGTGGCTCCATGTAGGATGCCACATCACTCATCCTCAACTCCACCTCACAAGTCAAACCTTAACCCCAATGCACCATAAATTGGTGGGTGAGTGAAATGAAAATTACTTACACAAACAAATTAAGCCCACACCCCTAAGGACAAACTTTAAAACCCATGTAAGAAAAGTGCAATAATTGTCACTTTTTAACTTACGAAACACTTTATGGAGTCTATTTTTGACCCCCAATCCATAGGTAGGGTTGGCATAGAAATTTAACTTGTCCCACAAGCCTTCAAATTTGGCCCTTAAGGCCAAATTCGAATTTCAATGAAGGTAAAGTGTACAACACTCAAGATCCCAAGCACTCAACTTTCAACACAAAACTCAAGAGCCATCTAGTATAATAAATGAATTCCTTTGTCCCATCCCTAATTAGTTTAGAACATGATTAAATTAACTCAAATAAGACACCTAAACTCATTAAAGATAAAAGGGAATATAAACAAAATCTAAATAATTAATACAAGGAAATTACATCACTAAAATTCACATACTAACATTAAATAAAGGAAACTAAATAAAAGACAACACATAAACCCTTGGTCACAATTAGAGGTGATCCCCCATGGGAACCCCCTAACAAAAATTCAAACACACATACACAAAAATACATGTTGCCATGGCACCCCTTGTTGAATTCACCTAGCATTCCAATGTGGTTGATGTCTAACCCCCCGTTGTTTGTTGTGAATATATATTTTACTTGCAAAACACATAATACCTCCTTCGGCCTCGTGGCCGCATCAAAACATCCAAGATAAAATATGCAATATAAATCCACAATCATCTACATATGCATCAAATCATCATCTAGGCAATTATGATATCATTTACAATTTCTAACAACATCTCTATTCTACATTTCATCCATGTCAAAATGATCACAACATTAGTTCAATTATCAAGGCCTACTCAGTGTGAAGAAAATATTGCATGTCAGAAATATATATAACCATGTCAATAAAGATATCATCATCAATATCAAAATGTCTCTATAAGTCCACACACTTCATACTAAGAATTGAAAACCAAAATAGTCTCAAAGATATCTAACATCTAACATCATGCTAAGTCAAAATAATATAAAATGTCTATAAGCATAATCAATAGTATTGAAATCAACGGTAATAAATGTCAAGGGAAGTGGGCACTACACTCCTAGATTTGTCCATATGTCATGTAGCCTTGTCTCCATGACCTCTTTGTGGTGAATCTGCGTCGATTGACTCCACATGGGAGTTTTGTGGCCTATGTTCATCACTATGTGAGAAGTTACATGAGCCTCTACTGATGGCTCTTTGTCCTTTCTACTATGTCTCCCACCTAAAGATCCTCCACGATAAAGAAAGCATTAACATCTTATAACATCTAAAGTATCTCGAGGAACTATGGCGCTACTACCTGATTTGGGGGTGGTAAGTCTAGGTACACGTGTAAGAACCCCTCCTTGGTCCACGCCTCCTACACGTACTCAATGTGAGAGTTAGTCTATTGTTCTAGATTTTGTTTTTGTTTTTCTAGGTTTTCTACATTTTAAAACATCATGCAATGTTGTGTGATCTAGGTTTAGAGTTGCGCTAAGTTATGCCTTATATTTCCAAGTGCTCTTGGGTCCTAGTGTTGAACCCATGGCTCGATACCAAGTGTAACTCCAGAAATTCAACATTCTAAAACCACATTAATCCTTAAACAATTATCCAAAAGGTTACGACAATTGTTTTTTGTTTTAAGTTATAAGAGTGTCAAACCCTAATATACATTTAATTAATTCCTACCAGCAATGTTACATTTCGTAGGATAGATCCAGATAGATTATTAATTAAATATTCTTAATCCAGATCTAATGTCAATTTAATTATAGTGTCCATTAATCTCCCTTACTAGGTTAAATAGTTTCCCTCATGGGAATTAACATTCAACCCACATTTAATAAACCATTATCCTTAGTTTCTTTAATTCTCTTAATTTATTTTCTTTAATGTCTAAAGAATCATTCACTACAACCTACTAGAAGGGTTTCTTTTTTAACTTAACACACTAGAGCCCTAAGTGGCCCCATTCACCCATTTTCACATACATTTAATTTATTTAAAATTTACAACCATGATATGAATATTCTCACCTAACAATTGTAGGGTTGATTCTTAACCCTTGGATCAAATCAATAGGGACCACAAGATTAGATCTTCCAAAAGATGCCCTAATCATCCTTAAGGGAGTCTTCTTAAGTATTTCTTACCATAGGCTCATCCATTTGTTTTTCTTTGGTTTGTAAGTTGAAGAAGTGGATGCCACGATTAAGGGAATAATTATGGAGTCTTCTTGGACCCAATGTGTAAGAATGGAATTCCATCCATTTGGCTCCTCCTTTAGAATAGTTGAATCTTAGATTTAATCATGTATTATTAGTTATTTATTGCAATGCAAGTAACTATCCTAGATCTGGTTTGAGATCTATTGTTGATTAGTTCTCTATTTTTTTTTTTTTTCATTGATGGGGAAGAAACCCATTTTGTAGATCAAGAGTTTAATGTATTTAAATCCCTTTATGTAAGTTGGAGTATGGGTCCAAACAAGCATACACGACCCACATAGGCTGGATCTGCATTTAGGTGAAGTTTAGATCCATAAGAGCCAATGGCTTGGCCGGAAACACATTCCCTTAAAAACAATTCACATACAGGTGACTGACGATAGTCTCTTGATCGACCGCAAAGAACCTCTGTGCTATCGACGTCGGTTCCACCACCGGCACTAGTTTTTGTGTTAATTATAATTTTTTAGAATATTATTTTAAATGCATGGGGGGTGGTAAGGTTAATTCCATGAGCAACTTCTTATTCAATTTTAAGAAGTATAACAGTCTCATAAGCAGCTAATATAAACAAGGCCCAACAAAAGACTGTCAAGTTTACAGAAATGAAATTGGTGTAGATCCAATGACCAATGTCACACAGAATACCGACAACGGTCACCATCGACGCCGCCATTCGCAGATGAGTCTATTTTATAAATTTTAACATATCTTCAACATTCGAAATTCACACTTAATTAAATGACTTTTACAATAATTATTCATTAAGTTTAAGGTTGTTGAGAAAGACATGATATCATTTAAGTTGATAACTAAACTTGAAGATAACATTTTTTTCTAAAAATGCAATATGAAATAGTGACCGATGTTTGTGATGCATTTGGAAAATGAAGGTAAAGGTTTTGTGCTCTCGTGGTAATTGAAAAACGACATCAACAAGACTATTGACGAGGGGAATTCTAATTTCTACCTTAATCTATGGAGAGAAACCTTAATCACAAATATGCATGAAATATACGATATAAGGAACCCTAAACACAATGTTTCCATATCTAACATATGCTTGTTTTGTATTCAAAGATTTGCAAGTTTCCATTCTAGCTATTGATTAACAATTCATTGGTTTCTAAGATAACTCAACAATATGTTGCCTTAACAACCTACACAATTCACTCCCTTTCTCCTTTAAACATTTGACAAAAAGTAGCACGTGTTTCATATATTCTTGGTTATAAGAGAGAAGAGTCTCACATTAATTCTCCCTAGCATTTTCTCCACCCAATGACTTTTCCTTCCTAATACCCCTTCTTCACCACCCCTCTTCCTCAGATATTTTCTTCCCTCAAGTTCAATTTTTGTATGTATTCCCTTTGATGTTTCCCTCTCACCATTCATAATTATTTGTGCAAAACCACTTTCTATATCTACACTGGAAAACAAACAATGACCAATGGGCAATATGTTGATTTCCATCTACCTTATATTAGACTAATGTACTATAAAGAATCTTTGACGTATTAGTTATCCGTGCACTAGCAAAAGTATAGTACTTTAACGTGGGTGTTGTATGTTTGCGCTTAACTTTCTAAATAATAAAATTAAGCACATCGATACAAAAGGTATTTCAAGGAACTCTCAAACTTCTTTCTTTAATTAATATTGAAGAAGATACCATTAATCATTAGCCATTGCGAATTAAACAGTCTTTATTTCTTGATTATTGTAAAGGACAGTTCTATCCTCGATATTGTGTAAAACCAGATATAAAAGGAGGCGTTACAGGAGTTACTATATATGACTAAATTAATGACGGAGGCCACAGAAAAAAGTGGTGCACATTTGTGATAGAGGTACGTGGGACCCTGTTTGTTTTGGTGGAGACTGGTCCAGACCTGGAAAGTCTTAGACCGAGGATAACTTTACTTCAAAAGCAAAAAACCACCGTAGAAATCACAGTGGAACAAAACCAGAAACGAGATCAAGATCAACATCATAGAAAGAGTTCGTGTGCCAAAACGCTTGTTATTTTCGCATTATTACTCGTCTATACTTATGGTTAGAGCGTGACGCTGACATCCACTTCAAACATGGCTGCAGTAGTTCAGATGATAGGGTGCTGAGGATTTTATTTTACTGAAAGGTTTTCGGAGGAACCCATTTGCGCGAGTCAGGGCTGAAAGCAGAGGATATTTGAACAGGGAAGAAAGAATGAGAAGCGGGGATTCACCCAACACCACACACTAACTGTCGACGCGGCGAGCGTGATGAGAAACGCCGTGGGTATGGCTAGGGTTCGGGGTCACGCTCAGGCAACGCCCTTGCACGTAGCCGCAACGTTGCTCGCTTCCGAATCGGGGCTCTTGCGCCACGCATGCTTGCTTTCCCATCGCGCAGTCGCTCCTCTGCAGTGGCGGGCGTTGGAGGTGTGCTTCAACGTTGCTCTCAATCGCCTCCCCGCCGCCATTAACCGTGGTCAGGCATCACTGTCAAACGCGCTCGTCGCCGCTCTTAAGAGAGCGCAGGCACAACAGCGGCGGGGTCTATTGAGCAGCAGCAGGCGCAACCCGGGAAGGTGGACATGGAAGAGCTTCTTGTCTCCATTTTGGACGATCCCAGCGTGAGCAGGGTCATGCGAGAGGCCGGGTTTCACACAACTCTTGTGAAAGAAAGCGTCGAAGAAACTCTCCGCAGTTGTAACTACGCAGGTATAAATTCTCCGTCCGAGGGATTCTCCTGTAGGAGCAACCACAAACAACATTTACCGGAGTTATCTTCTTTGACACCATCGAACCCTTCGCCGGCCACAGAATCGTTTTCGAAAGACATGAAATCACTACTAGAGGCACTGGCGTCTCCCAAGAGAAATAACACAGCAATTCTTGGGAAGAAACGCATTACGCGCACAGTATTATTCGCGAGATGATGGTTTGCATTGATTCGGGAAATGTACCGGATGGTCTTAAAAGTGTACAATTCATTAGCCCTCAGGTTTTTTCTTCCCTTCCTCTGAGTAAAGACGAGGCGGAGCGGAAGCTAGCAGAGTTGAGCAGAGATTTAAATAAGCTATGCTGGAGCGGTGGGGTTATTCTCTATGTCGGTGACCTGCGCTGGACGCTGGGAAGAAGCGAAGCTCAGGATAGCAACTCAAGTTATTCTTCAGTGGAGCATGTGATTATGGAGGTGGGGAGAATGTTGGGATTTTACACGGATCGGCTCTCTTTGTTGGGAAGTGCAACATATGAGACGTACATGCGGTGTAGAACGGGGAAGCCGTCTTTGGAAACCCAGTGGCGGCTGCAACCCATGGTTATTCCGCCAGGAGGTCCCAGATTGTGTCTACAGTCGAGGTTGGTTAACAAACTATCTCATAAATTGTCTCTCTCCTCTTAGAACTAGCAACAATTTTTTTTAAAATATAACAAAATTTGTTTATCCTCCATAGAGCAGTTGGGAAAGGGATAAATTATTTTCAGGTTTTATTGGTATTACTGTGATCACCAGAATAAAGGTTAACAATTATAAGCTATATTTTGTTTATGTTTTATTTTTTAATTCATATGTTAACAATTATAATCTCCCTGCGTTAGTTACTTCAGCCCGACCTTAGAAAATCCTTGTTGGTTTATCATTTTTACATTTCATTTCTCATTATTGTATTAAACAAGTAATTTTTTTATTCGATGTTATACTAATATCTTTGTTCAGTACTTTGGTTGGTCTCTGTTCATTTTTATCATCGAAGTATTGGACAATAGTTCTTTTCCTTAGAATGGTCATATGTTAATATGGTATTTGGATAACCATGTCTTATCTATTTTTCACATTACCATATTAAACAAGAAGTTTTTTTAATTCAATTTTATACTGGATTATCATTCTGCAATAATTCTTTTGAGGTATCTCCTCTACTTTTCCTAATGTCATACTGAATAAGTTGTCTTTTTCCATTTGATACTATACCAATATTGTTTTTCAATTCCTTAATATACCATTACAAAAACATATTGAGAGTTTCTTACATTCAATTCTATAAAAATATAAAAGAAAAAATAATAATGCCTACGTTATGATTATTTTTTCTTTATTTAGTGTATAAATTTACATATAATTCTATAACTAAGGTTATAAATGAATCTTCACTAATGCATAGATAAATTTGTTACAAGAACTCACTATTGTTAAAAGAATTTAATTGGAGTTATATAATTTATACTTTTCAAAGAAAATATAAACTCAATATTATTAAAAGGAGATTTACACAATTATATAATGTAAAAGAGAACTATGGAGGACTAATTTATGCTTTCTCGTATAACAAGAGCGTAATTTTTGGTATATCTAGCAATAAATAAAATATGATATATTTGAATTTTACAAAATTCACATTGAACAAAAGTGGTAAGGTTTAAATGTTTGTAACTATGAGGTAATAAGCATAAATTATGGGCCAACAATCCAAATAAATATCATTCATCAACTATTGACCATCAGTTGGAGTCAAGTGCCAACAATCCAAATATATAAGATACAATATTTATAAAAATGCAATGCAACATCTTACATATCTCTTGAAAATCAATAACTCAATAACATAAAATTGGTCACCTATAAACTTGACAATAGAAAGTAGTTAATTATATGGTCAAAATATAATGTCAATGACAATACAAATTTAAATAATTATTCCAAAAGATCAAGTTACTACCAATTAGGTAGGGTTAGTTGGTTCAAACATATCAAATGTAGAAATAAAACTTGTACCCTCCCAAATCACACACACACACACACACTTTTTTCACCAAAAGTAGATACATGACTATAATTATTTCGTTATTTTTAAAGATTCTACAATATGAATTGTCATTGGAATGTACCATAAATTATCCAAAAAAAATTAATTAACCATATGCATCTCCTAAGAGTAGGTAGGGGCTCATAGAAAACATTACTTGTCTATGAAGGGAGTAATTCCAAGTGGCATACATACACTTTTAATTTATTCGATATTTTATTGGGTTTATTAATCATTTCTTTTGAAATTGGAAAAATATTTTCTAATTTTTAAATATACTATATTTTTGAAATTAAAATTTCAAATAAATGAAAATGAGATGAACATCATCTCTATTTGATGTTTTGAAAATTAATTTATATTATAAGTTTTTCAAATAAATGTCTCTCCCAAAAGTTACTTTTCTTCTCAATAAACTACTATATATTTTCAATAATGGTTTTTAGAGGTTTTACCCTTCCAAAATGTATGAAATAAACACATTTTTGATATTGCTCTATAGGATGTGAATAATAATAATAATAAAATTAGTTTCCTTAGAAGAGGATTAGAAGTGTAGGGGCCTTAATCAAAGGTTAGACAAAGTAGATTTATTTCTAAAAACAATTCGGCCATCTCTAACTTATCATATAAAATTTTCATAGTATATGTCTTATTATCCTAATTCCAATATACCTTTTCAAGTACCTCTTGAAATTATTTCTACCATGGTGAATATCCTCCTCAAATAAATCAATGTCATAAGATATATATTTGTGTGTGTGTGCACACATGCACATGCACATGTGTGTGTGTGTGTGCACATGTGCACGTGTGTGTATGTGTGTGTGTGTGTTACTGACAAAAATAAATTTTATATAAATTTTAAATAAGTTATAACATGTTTAATAAATTTTATGAATTAGAAATGTCCTTTTTATAAGGCTAATGGGTAAGGGCTATGAAAGGGCCTCATTTATAACCTTATAAAAATGAATTTAATATAGCAATGCAAGAACAAAATTAAAAAAATAATAATCGAGGTCTAGAACGTCATGCTCTAAGACCATATACATGAGTCTCGTGAATCATACTACAATAGTCATCCATAAGTTAGCAAAGACGCATAATTAAGTTACATAAATGTGATTCCAATGTTAATGTTTTGAGCTTGTGCCCAGGATCTTTATCCTTGTAAATTATTTATTTTTGATGTCCCTTCTACTTTTTCTAAAAATAATCCGTGTCTCATTGCTTCTCTTTGGTTAAGGATCACATGGAATATAAACTTACAGCTTTCTCTATTACTTGAATTTTTGTTTAGAAGGGTCCATCCTTCCACATATAGACAAGATGCTAGATGATCTCTAGAATATGCCATCGAAAATAGTAAATAATCATCTTTATCCGTATTAACCTCATCTTCTACTAGATTACGATGGGCCTCATCTACAACCCTTGTTTCTAATTCAAAATCTAAACAACTATCTATATTACCTTCCACACCAAGGTAGTGGTGTAGAGCATTTTTCCATAAATGGACTTTCTTGGATCCTTTACGTTTAAAGAAGCGTAATTTAGACGCCAAGTGACCTAACTCAAAACATATTTGGCATCTTAAGTCCAAGCCTTCATAATCGAGACATTGAAACAAAAATCTTCCCTAAACTTTCAGCTCAATAAAACATGGGATGTGAAAAGAAGCATCCAAATCAACCAAGATGCGCTGTATAAGTAGAATGAAGAGAATATTCATTGCTAAATCAATCACTTGTATTCTTTCTAACGCATTCCCAATGCCAATTAACTAAGAATCGCTCCAAAAATACAATGGAAGATATTGCAAAGTTACGCAAACATGTTTGATTTAAAAATCTTAGGTTGTGGAGTTGAAATTAGATTGGTACCATCATAATTTCATTATAATTAAATATTTCCTTTTATAGAGCGAGAGCATATATCCATGATAAGTTCTATAGCTACTATTTAAAAATCTCCAACACAAGGGTAGATATCCACATCACCTATTATTATTGTCTGACAAAGTTTAGAGATCCGAGAGTAAAATGCATGAAGCATTTTACAAAGTCTATTGAACTTGTAGATTACTCTTGTTCTCATGAACTAATGCTCCTTATATGAATCTTTCTCTATAAAGGAGGCAAAAAGGTAAGAAAGTGGTGCTAGGAAAAGGGTTTGGCTCCAACTTTGAAATTCCTACCAAGAGCCACGACAAAGTTATAGATAAGAAAATATGTGAAACCACACCTTTTGAGATCCCAAAAATTGCAAGAGATTATTGATTTGAAAGCTCATTTGACATGTTCTTAACAAATGGAGTTGGAATAACTAAACCTTCGCTGCAAAATTTCTTTTTAGGCACCGTTGCTTACATTTGGTTTAATTCATAACATCAAATAAATATGAATATAAATAAATTTAATATTTAATATGAAAATTAATTTTCTAAGTTGTGAATACAATATCACATATTTATGAATGGCTAATAGATAATTTACATTCAACTTGATTTCACTTATAAAAATAGAATTCAATTTCATTCAAATTATAAATATCATCTCAAATTTATTTTGAATTATCTTCCATCCTTATTTCAAAGTGCAACTAAGAAAATAGTATAATATGTTAAAATTTAAATTAAATAAAATGGATATTTAAGATTATAAGGGTGGGATAAATTTGTTTTGTTAAGAAATAACCATAATATTTTAATACTAGCATAACCAATTCTAGGGCGCAAGGGATTCAACAACAAAGCGGTGGTGGGAAATAATTATTACTAACTCAATTGATTTGTCTCCATATATTAAGAAAACCTTTCCACTCTAGTTCTACACATGACAAACCATTCAAAATTTCAAATAAATTTAGGCAGCTCACACATAGCACATTATTATAGAGTATATGATTTAGTCATCCATTTTCAATTGAGATAGATATATGTTAATGTAATAGCATTTGTATAAAATAAAGAATGTTTACTATAATCTTACAAGAAGTTTTTCCATGGATTTATAAGGATTTAATCGCCATATTTATGGAAAATAAAAATTAAATTTACATCAAATGTTAAGGAATTAATAAATAATAATGAAAATAATAGTGGATGATTGAAAAATACATAAATAAATCTTTGCCTCCTTGTTAGATGGTGAATAGACTGCGCAAGCAATGAACGATCATGCAACATCAATGGATTGTTTCTGGCCCGACTTAAAAATACTAAATCACAATTTCTTCTTCATACAATTTTTCACAATAAAACCCTCAAAATATTTACACCACTAACAAAAGTATAAAATGAAGAAAGAAATTTAATTATCTAAGATTGATTTTGAGCAATTGATGCTTACTAGTGAATTAATAGAAAAAATGAGTGAAATAAAGTTTCTTATGACTATTTCGAGACAATATAATTAGTTTGGATATCAACATGAGATAGATTTAAAATGCCAATTGTTAGAATGCATTAGAGAAAAATTACAACCTATCATCTTATAAAACTAAAATCTTATAAATGTGTCATTAACTACCAAAAATTGAAAGCTATGATGACCAAGTTTTTTTAATCAACACTTGTCAATTCTAACATAGTCAAACCGTAGATCAAAAAGTGATTTTGCCAAGTGTCAATTGAAGTTTGCCACAACAGAGGCTTAACTGAGTCTTTGATTTCCTTTAAATATCTATTTAGATTCAGTGTAGAATACAAAAAAAAAAACAGCAGATATTTGTTTGTACACAACAGTCTATTTGTGTATTTTTTTAATAAAAAAACAGAGAGTCTCTGTTCTGAGTATATCTCAATCTTTTGTATAGAATGCTATTTTCTCAGTAGCTATTCTCGCTTGATCATATAATATCAATTCTATTTTTTTTTCATTCTGATCTTTCATTGGGTTGTGAATTTTGTTTTTTCAACATTTCGGAAATTTTATTTGTTGGGTTGTGAATTTATTTCATTTAAGTCCCTATTTAGTTTTTAAATTGGTATCGAGCTACATATATAAGTTGTTTATTTGACTGCTACAAGCTAGTATAATGTCCCGGACTAACAATATTGTGCGAAGATCGATTCCTCTTTTCAAAGTGGGGAGAACTAAGAGTATTGGAGTGTGAAGATGAGAACTCTTCTTATCTCACAAGAAATGTGGATGCTTGTTTCTTCAGGATATTCAAAGCCAGCTGATGAAGCCACATATAATCTTTTGTCTGCTGATCAAAAGACAGAGTTGAAGGAGAACAGAAAAAAAGATGCCAAAGCTCTGTTCATTCTTCAAACAGGAGTTGACATCTCAATATTTCCAAAGATTGCAGAGTGTTTGATGTCACATGATGCTTGGGAATCCTTGGAAAAGGCCTACAAAGGTTCTGTCAAGGTAAAAATTGTCAAACTCCAAATGTTAAGAAGAGATTTTGAGTCTCTTTCTATGAAAGAAAGTGGAAGTGTTGAAGCTTTTATTACTAGAGCTCAAAATATTGTGAATGCTATTCATGCCCATGGTGAATATCTTGAAGATAGGAGGGTTGTTGAAAAAGTCTTAAGAAGTCTTCCTAAAATTTTTGATCCCATTACCATTGTTATAGAAGAGTCAAGGGATTTATCACAACTAACTCTTAGTGATTTATTTGGAAGCCTTCATGTACATGAAAACAGGTTGAAAAGGAATGAGGAGCCCCCGGAACAAGCCCTCCAAACCAAGTTGAAGGTTGATGACAAGAAAAACAATCTTCCATGAATGAGGCTTCTATTTTTTCCTCATCATATAGAGGAGGTAGAGGCCATGGAAGATTTCATGGAAAAGGAGGTCGTGGTAGAGGAAGAAGCAACAACCCTAGGAGAGGCCACCTTCATTGTAACTATTGTGGTAAAGATGGTCATATTGAACAATATTGTTTCAAAAAGAAAAGAAACACCTCCCAAGCAAATTTTAGTAAAGACGAAGGTGAGAAATCTCAAAATTTGTTTTTCACATCAAATAGCTTTGAAGCTGAAGATGATTTTGTTTGGTATTTAGATAGTGGTTGTTCAAATCACATGACTGGAAATAAAAGTTTGTTTGCAAAGTTAGATGAGAGTGTGAAGGGGAAAGTCAATTTTGGTAATGATAATCAAGCAGAAGTAATGGGAAAAGGTGTTCTTTCTTTAAAAATGAAGAATGGGAGTACTATGTATGTACATGACACTTTGTTTGTTCCAAGCTTAAAGCATAACTTGATTAGCATAGGGAAACTAAATACTAAAAATTACAAGACTATTTTTGAAGGAAAGTCTTGTAAGATTTTTAACAACAATGGACTAGTTGCGAAGCTCCTATGACACATAATAGGATGTTTTTGCTAAAAATGGAATATGATGTAGCTTGTTTGAAGGTATCTGTTGATGATCCTTGGATTTGGCACAAGAGGTTTGGGCATCTTAATTTTGGATCTCTCTCGTTCATACAAAAGAAGAACTTGGTGAGAGGTTTTCCATCTTTCATAAAGCCAAAAAAAAGGTATGTGAAGGTTGTGTAATAGGGAAGCAACATAGAGAAAGTTTTCCTAATCATCATTTTAGAGCACATGAGCCTTTGGCTTTAGTACATGCAGATATTTGTGGTCCCATGCAAACTTTGTCTCTTGGAAAGAACAAATATTTTCTTCTCTTTGTAGATGATTTTTCAAGGATGTCTTGGGTCTATTTCTTAAGTGAGAAGTTTGAAGCTTTTAGTTTCTTTCAAAGATTTAAAGCACTTTTTGAGAAGGAATCAAGTTTCTATTTGAAAGTTTTAAGAACTGACCAAGGTGAAGGATTCACCTCTAATGCATTCAAAGAATTTTGCATCTCCCATGGCATTAAAAAAGAGCCAACTACAACTTATACTCCCAACAAAATGGAGTAGCGGAGAGGAAAAACAAAACTATTGTAGAGATGACCAGATGTATGTTGAAAGAAATGTGCTTGCCAAACATGTATTGGGTAGAAGGAGTGCATTCAACTATTTATATTCTCAATAGAAGTCCTACAAAGATGGTAAAAATTCTACTCCTTATGAGACTTGGTTTTGTAGAAAGCCAAATGTTTCTCATCTAAATTTTTTTGGGTCTACATGTTTTGTTCATATTCCTCAACAACAAAGAAAGAAGTTAGATGAGAAATCTGTGAAATGCATTTTTATTGGATATTCAGAGGAAAGTAAAGCTTATAGATGTCATGATCCTCTTACTAATAAGTTTCATATTAGTAGAGATGTGATCTTTGATGAAGGGGGAGTTTATTTTAAAAATGAAGGAGAAGATAAGATAATTACTCCTCATATTGAAAATTTAATTCTTGATAATAGTATTCAATCAGTGCAGCCCTCTATAGCAACAAATATGGGGTCACCTTCAAGGAATTCTCCATCAAAGGAATCCTCTTCTACTTCATCAACTAGTTCTCATGTTGACACCCAAGTAAGGACTCCATGTAGCCCTCATGGAAAAACAAGAAGTTTGAAGGAAATATATGAGATAGCCAGGTATGTTGATGATAATTTTGCTTTGCTTTCTTCTACACATGTTGAACCTTATAATTTTAAAGAAGCTTGTACTAATGAGCTATGGATGCAAGCCATGGATGTTGAAATGTCTCAAATTAATAAGAATGATACATGGGAGTTAGTTGATCTGCCTGATGGAAAATCAACGGTTGGAGTAAAGTGGATTTACAAGATAAAATTCAACATGGATGGAAGTATTTCAAAATATAAAGCACAATTAGTTGCAAAAGGATATGTGCAACAAGAAGGCATTGACTATGAGGAGACATTTGCTCCAGTAGTAAGAATGGAAACTGTAAGAACCTTTCTTTCCATTGTGTCTCGATTCATGCTAACAGTTTATCAAATGGATGTTAAATCTACATTCTTAAATGGATATTTGAAGGAAGAAGTTTATGTGGACCAACCACAAGGTTTCATTGCTCAGGAAAAGAAGATAAGGTTTATAGGCTTAAAAGGGCTCTTTATGGTCTTAAACAAGCCCCGAGAGCTTGGTACTCTAGAATAGATAACTATTTTCTTGATCATGGATTTGTTAAATGTTCTTTAGAGAGTACTGTTTACAAAAAAATGTAGGATCAGATTTCATCATTCTTTGCTTATATGTGGATGACTTAATATTTTTGGGCACCTCATTCTCACTTGTGGAGGAGTTCAAAGAGGCTATGAAATCTGAATTTGAGATGTCTGATTTGGGAAGAATGCAATATTTTTTGGGTTTGGAAATTACCCAAGAAGTTGCTGGTATATCTATCTGTCAATCCAAATATGTTGAAAAGGTTTAATATGCAAGGTTGTAAATCAGTGGGCACTCCTCTTGTTGTTGGGAGTAAATTGATGAAGGAAGATGAAACTCCGCCTTGTAATGCCACTCTTTATAGATCTCTGGTTGGCAGTCTTATGTATCTAACATCTACTAGACTAGACATTTTGTTTGTTGTAAGTCTAGTTGCTAGATTCATGCAACAACCTCGAGAGTCTCATTGGCAGGCAACTAAAAGAATTCTCAGATATGTAAGTGGAACTAAATATTTTGGATTGTTTTATAAAGCTACTAATAATTTCAATGTTGTAGCCTACACAGATGCGGATTGGGTAGGCAGCTTGGATGATCGAAAGAGTACCTCTGGATATGCTTTCTTCTATGGAGTAAATCTCATTTCTTGGAGCAGTAGAAAGCAACTCACTGTAGCTTTATCTACAGCTGAAGCATAATATATAGCGGCATCATCAACAAGCACACAAGCCATTTGGATGGCAAGACTATTTGAAGATTTGGGAATGGAAGTATGTAAGCCCATTCAAATTTATTGTGACAATCAAAGCACAATATCCATGACAAAGAATCCTATTTTCCATAGCAGGAGCAAACACATTGATATCTCGACATCATTTCATTTGGGATCTTGTTCAACAACAATTCATTTACTTTGAATTTTGTCAATCTGAAGATCAACTTGCAGACATCTTTACTAAGGCCCTTCCAAAGGATAGATTGGAGCATCTTCGATCACTATTAGGAATTCAAAAACTTCGCATCAAGGGGGAGATTGAAAGCTATGATGACTAAGTTTTTTTAATCAACACTTGTCAATTCTAACACAGTCAAACTGCAGATCAAAAAGTGATTTTGCCAAGTGTCAATTGAAGTTTGCCACAGCAGAGGCTTAACTGAGTCTTTGATTTCCTTTAAATATCTGTTTAGATTGGGTGTAGAACACAACAACACAGCAGATATTTGTTTGTACGCAGCAGTCTATTTGTGTATTTGTGTATTTGTCTATTTTTCTTGTAGCTATTCTGCCTGATCATATAATATCAATTTTTTTTTTTTTATCATTCTGGAACTGTTCTTTGCTGGGTTGTGAATTCTGTTTTTTTATCATTCTGGAACTGTTCTTTGCTGGGTTGTGAATTCATTTCATTTAAGTCCCTGTTCAGTTTTTCCAAAAATTATATTTTTAAAAAGTCCTCTTTTATTCATAAATTACAGCTCTAGGATATTTAGCGGCGCTTTTCATCTTGTGGCATCTGTGATCATACTAGATATTTGCTACGGGATTCCACGTAATTCTATTCTACTTTGCACTGGCCGGACTATCTCATTCAGCTGAAACAGAGTGATTTCATTGTGAAGCTTTTACAAGATATATTTGGATCCCGAAACTGAAAAATATTGTTTACATGTTGAATCAGTGTATTAGCGAAAGATCACAAGGCTGAGGAGGGCGAGAATTATTGCTCAAATAGTTTTCCATCGTGGCTTCAACAATATAAAAAATACCTGACTTCTACAAAGATTCACCTTCTCCCGAGGTAACCATATATCTCTTTTACTGTATCACGAAACGAAAAGTAAACAGCAAATGAACCATGTGGAATCTATCTGTTGGATATCTCATACAATACATTAAATTGATGCGGTTTCCTCGGGCTATAGTGAAAATATAATACAAAGATTTGATGTGGTTTTCTCAGGTTCATACGTCAGGAAAAATGTCACCAGATTTGAGTAAAAATGGAGCCAAAATGGTGTACATATTGGTTACGCATGCTCAAGTAATACTAATGAAAATAGCATGATCGAGGACTCTCATTTACAGCAGCAATCCTCTCTCAATTCCACCATAAAACATAATGTAACTGTTGAGAATTTTCCGTTAACGTATTCTGGTCAAATCCCATCTGACGTCCATTGGTCTATTATGGGGTCGTCAAGTCTAGAGAGCATTGAAAAACTAACAAAAACGTAGCTGCTGCATGTGATGAAAGCGAATCAAGAGCGGACGTGGAAACCACTCTTACACTTGGTAGGTCTCACCCAATGACCACGACAGTGATTCAAATCCAAGCAAGCGGATTAAGAAACAAGACGATGGTCAAATATGGTGGCTAAAATCGGCAAATGCTTCGTCACTTTGGGCGGAAAATTACGGAAGTACTTCGGCCTATAAAATATGAGATTGCTGTGCAAGGATTTCGAGGAGAACGTTACCTAAAAAATGAAGGTTTGGGGCGACTACAGGGCGGGAGACGGAAAAACTCTCCCGATGGGGGTATATGAATGTTAAGTCGAATGCTTAAAACTCTTGGGGTTCGATCCTGCGACCTGCCTGTTCGTTTAGGTGTCCACCCTGCTTTGTGGGCGGGTTTGAGAATGGCCGTCCGGGGGCTCTGTTTTGTATGAATTTTATGTCACGTCATGACCTATCTACTGCATCTCTAAGAAAGAAGTAGAACTTTCAATATTAAAATTCCACAACATCCACTCTATTTTTTCGTATGGAAATGTTGAAGTAAAGCGTGACGGTAAAAATCATCAAGACTAATATCTGTGCTCGCTCGGGCTTTGAAGTAACCAAAATTTGGTCCAGATTTAAAACAGTGCAATAATTTTATCGTGCTCATTTTTGTGGGTATGACATCAAAGCATTCTTGTAGCTCCCTTTAGTTAAGTTAATCATATAATCATGGGCGTGGAATTACAGGTTAAAAGAATCGCACTCTAAAGACAAAGAAAGTATTGAATATTCTTTAGCACGAAGAGTCGTTTGCCCGTTTCGTGAAACATACCTGCTACCTACCTTTCCATATTGGTGGAGAAAAGAAGCGTTGAGATTGATTCCGTTGTTCCACCACCAATCTAGTTGTTAGTAAAGGTAGGACGCTGAGTTAAATGGACATTTTGGTGTTGTGGCATATAGTTTCATTGTGCCCCAATACTGATATAATCAGCAAAATTTGAACGGATGGGACTGTTATTCAAGAAGACAATCTCTTGACCTAGATGATAAATGGGTTCTTTGGTTTAAGAGAGTCTACAACCGGTTATAAGACAACAATTGTCACTAACAAGTTCCAGAACAATTCCAATCCACTAGAATATACTTTTCTTTTATTAACAATTATTAGAGGTCACAAGGTCCCAAAATTTAGGGTTAGAAGGTTCAATAAGGTTCAGAGGGTAATTCCTCACCATACCCACTCTCTAACAGGCTTAAAGATTCAACTTGATTTTTCTCAAAATTAACGCATTCAAAATTTTCCTAAATCATTCCCAATGGATAGGAAATTTCCTCACCTTTCCATTGATATAAAGAAGTCCTAACTCCTCATATTTATCAAGTTATGGGTCGGGCCTAGGGGTGAAAATTTTCCCCAAGAGTGGGCATGCGAGCCTAGGGGAGAAAATTTTCCCGTGGGCGGGTCTCATGGGGCCGTGGGGAGAAATATTTCCCGGAGGAGGAGTCGGGTCGGTGGGCTATGGAGACATTTTGGAAATTTCCCGCGCAGGGCAAAAAACCACCTTTGCACCCACACTCCCGCGAGTCTCGCAAGTCTGCAAGGACACGTGGTGCCTCCTAAGCCGCCGTGGGGAAAATGGGACAATGGGATAAAAGAGTTTTAGCACCCCGAAGGGCAAAAGGGTAAAATTCACCCGCACCTCCGCCGATGCCTCGCGATGCCACGTGATGAGCCTCCCGATTGGTCTGCGGGCGGTGGGGAACTTTAGAAAAAAATTCCAAAAATCTCCGAAAATGCGAAAGGCAAAAAGGAACCCACTCTTCCGCGATGCCTCGTGATGCCACATGACATCTTCTAATTGGCTATGGGCTGGCGAGGAAAATTTAGAAAATTTTCTCAAATTTTTTTTGAAGCACTAAGTTAAAAAGGATTCGCCCCTCCACGAACACCTCGTGGTGCCATGATGACATCTAATTGGTCAGGTGGTGGGAAAAATTAGGAAATTTTTCCCAAAAATTTTTAAAGCGCTAAGGGAAAATTCAGACCTGCAAGTCCGCCAAAGAAATTTTTCCCAAATTTTTTTAATAGATAGAATTTTTAGATTTTTTTATTAATGTCGAATGAAGAAAAACTTCATAAGGCCATAACTTTTGATAGAAAGCTTGTTTTTTTTGCAAACAAGGACTTTCAAAGATCTCAACATCCTCTTTGCACATGATTCATTAATTTTTAATTTTGATAGAGTTTAAAGGGTCAATTTCATGAAAATAATCTGCAGTATTTTACAGTGCAAACTGATAAATTTTAACTTATGAGATTTATTCAATTTGATCTTCTTCCTCTCTCAACATGTCAAATAGACATGGAGAATTGTTCTTATATGAATCTAGGAAATATTTCAAAATTCAATTTGTCTGATTGATTTGTAATCTGCACATTTACATTTCTTGACAAAGCAAAACGACTATGAAAGCTTTGAGCTTGGTTTTGCCAGGTTTTGAAAGATTTCCTTTAAGTGTTTTTTTCTAATTGAACTCATTTATATCTTGGAATGTTCAATTTTAATATTTCATTATTATTTCTTGATTGCAGGATCAGTTTGTTCATTTATGGTAAAAGTTACAGAGTTTAATGTGAAGCAAAAATGGAAACAAAAAAATTAACTCAATGGTTCTTATTTTACTTGCCTTACAAATGAATTCATTTCATGCTAGTTTCAAAAAGGTTTCATTCCTTTAATCAAATGATAAAGACAATAATGTAACTTTTATTCTTTTCAAATCATGCACTTCACAAAATAGAGTATTACATTTCCTTCATACACATTTCTTTCTTTCAATAAGAGATTTCAATTACATTTAAAAGATCATATTCAATACCACAGTGTAATTTGAGAAAGGTAATACATCATTTATTGATTCCAAAAGACAACTTTGTAACATCCTTCTTTTATTCTTCGAATGCAATTTCTTTCACATTCTTTCAAAACAAAAACAGAGTTTATCTCTTTTATATTTCAACTTACAAATTTCATAATCAACACAACATCTTTCCATTACAAAAAAATTTACAAGTTCAACCACTTCAAGTGGAAAAGGTTACAATAAATTTATTTCAACAAGGGACTGTCCAACTATCTTTTTCCTTGCTCCAGAACAACAACATGCGTATTTCTCATTCTTCCAAATTGTGATCACAACAAGAGTAGGGGAAAGACAATTCTCTCCACCCAACCAAGACATCCAATGAAGAGGAGAAGTCATCCTTCTTCATTGGCCCCCAAGCCCCAACCACAATGCAATAAAAGATGTGATCCAACTCATGGCAACAACAAGCTTCCACAAACACACAAGCAACATTTTCACAATAAAAACACAGTCCAAAACAGAATGTAGTTTACAACTACATTAAAGCATGACAAACATTACTGAGGCTTCATCAACAAACCAAAGGAGAAAGAAACTATGGGGGATGCTTCTTATGCCTCCCAAAAGGGGAAATGGGTATCACCACCTGAATTACAAACCGCCAAAATATAGTATATCAAAACCCTAACATTCCTTATGCCTCCCCCAAGTACCCCTTATTCCTCACATTTCCTTATGCCTCCCCAACCTCTTATGGCACCCCATAACAAGTAAAGAAATGCAAGCTATTTATTTGTAAGGTGGAACCCAAATCCCATCTCTCTTCTCCCTTATACCTCCCTAAAACACATGTGTGCCTCCCACAAAATAAACCCCATAGTCTTCTCCTACACCATTCCTAGGCCATCTACCCAAGAGCCCACAAACATGCCAAAACATTCACACATTACATTTTCATAAAAATAAACGAAGCATTTCAAGAGCCAAACTCCTACCTCTCCATTGTGAAGTTGTTCCAAGTTCCAAAACAACAAGCTTTATCCCAATGCAAGCAATCCAAATCAGCCAAGCACAACCATGAAACAATCTTCCAAAAACTTCTTCAAAGCAAGAGCTCCAAAATAGCAAAAGAATTCTCCCAAGAATGAAGTCTCCAAAGTGAAGCAACCCAAAACAAGGCAAGGAATTCGAATTTTATATAAGAAGGAAGGGAAGAGGATGTGGTGGATCCATGTAGGATGCCACATCACACATCCTCAACCCCAACCCCAAAATTCAACTTCATTCTCCAATGCATAATAAATAGGTGGGTGAATAAAATGACAGTTTACTTACACACTCAAATCCAACCCACACCCCAAAGGACTGAAATTAAATCATGTAAGAAAAGTGCAATTAAAACTTATAATTTTCCTTCTCAAAAATTATTATAAAAGTCAAATTTAAACTCTCCAACCATAGGGATGGTTGGTAAATTAATTTAAGAGGTATGGAACAAGTTTAGCTTGTCTCACAACCTTCCAAAATCAATCTTCAAGGACAAATTCCAATTTCCAAGAAGATGAAGTGTTTCTCACTCAAAAGTTAACTTACACATCACTTACACATCTCTTACAACACTTAAAATCAAGGCCAACAACTCTATTAATTACTTTTTTTATGACATCTTTTATTTAATTAATATTAACAACATGCTTACCCACAATATTAATACAACATTTAATAAATAAAGAAAGGGGAAAATGCATCACAAAATAAACACATGCAACATTAAATAAAAGGGTCAAATAAATAAATACACATAACCCCTTGGTCACATTTAAAGATGATCCCCCCATGGAAATCCCTAACACACAGAAACACGCACAAACAAATACTAGTTGCCATGGTTACCTTGTTGAATTCATCTAGAATTCTAATGTGGTTAGTCTCCAATCCACCAATGTTTGTTGTGATATTTTAACGTACAAAACACAAATACCTCCTTCGGCCTCGTGGCCATATCAGAAAATCTAAAATAACATAAATATAACTCCCAAAATCATCTAGATATATGAATCACAACAACATCCAAGCAATCTAACCATATTATTTACAATTTTATCAACAACTATATCATCATCCAATAATTTTCATTTCTAGGTCTACTCACAATATCAAAATATCACATGTCCGAACAACATCCTTTATATAACCATGTCAAACAATATATCATCATCAACATATAAAATGTCTCTAATAATCATGATGCATCATAACTGAATCAGGTCAACAATAATCCATGATCTAACATCTAACATCATACTATAATAAAGTCCGTAATCGTGTCCATAATATAATTAGCAGATCATAATCAGTATCAAAATGTGTCAAAGGGAAGTGGGCACTACATTCCCGGTAGAAAGTTCAAAAGAAAACAATTACTATAGAGTAGATAAAAATTCCCTCCCGCTAGAAACTTGAAAATAAAACAATTACTCAAGAGTAGATGAAAAATGGCTTCCGCTATTTAGGTGAAAAGAAAATAATGACTTAGGACTATGACTTATTAAGGCATTTTAAAAATGTTTAGTCCAATTCTCATGTATGTTAACAGTTGACATTAATATAGATAATTGTTGACAAAATTTTCACCAAAAACTAGTGCAAAGACAATGGTGGCACACATGGTTAGTGCAAAATTTTGACCACACCAAGAAAAAGGAAATAGATACTCTTTGGCCTTAGTTGTTTCTAATATATTCAAGCCATTGTGAATAAACTAATTGCTCAGAGGCACATAATCCACTAACAATTGCAAAAAGGTAGATCTATTACGACCATAATGAGAATCATGGCTATATCAAATCCTTTAAGAATAACCCTTAATTTAGCCATAATTACCCAACTAGCCTAGTGAGAGTGGTCTTCGAGTTGAAGAAACAACTAATGGAATAATTTTAAAAAAAATTATAATATTGGTACGGTGATGACTATCTAACAAGATGCACACTAGGTTGGTCTAAACAAGAAAATGTTAAGCCTAGTTAGCCTCATGTAAACATATCACAAATGAATCAACAAACCAATGAAAAGAAAAATCCACGGGGTATTTTACTAAGGTCTATGTGAAACCTCAAATATTCTAGAATTTAGGATTTGTGTTGATGAAGCTTCCTTGTGTAAGCCTCCTTCGCTGTCCTTGACAGTTATCATAGAACATATATTTGATTTATACTGCTCAAAGGAAGTTGTTAATGTGAGGTGTAAAGGAATATATTAATATGAAAGTGGTTTCCGATTGATTTCCTAGCACAACCTCTATTTGTTGTAAGGTTGAAAATAACAATGTCATGGAGTAGGAGCAATAGACGTAGCCTTAGAATTGGAGTTTATAATTGCCACATTGGTATCTCAAGAATCATGAATCTATATAGAACATGAAGAATGAATAAATGAAAAATATAATGGGGAGGAGAGGTTAGTTTGACATGTTAATCAATTGGTCAAGATAATTTTGTTGGGGTTGAATGAGTTTGATTTTGGTTTTTTTTGACCCGGTTGGACTTTTCTTATTTGAAGCAATGCTCTAACACTCACTATGGTATCTTATATGTCATTTACATTTTCAAGGTATATCAGTAGAATATTTTTCATAATCCATTAGTGGAAAATCGCATATCCCATGGTTTTGTCCTTTACACCATAAAACATTTTGAAGAGGTTGATATAAATAATTTTCATTTCCTTAGAAATATATCCATTTTCCTATTTTCTAGAAAAATTGTTTTTTCCAATGAAAATGACATGCCAACTAGAGGAAATAAAATATTTAACTATACAAATACATGGATAAGGACTCCATCTAACTCAACCAATACATTAAGTCAAATCATGGATACATGCTGGTGAAAAACATGAAACGTCATTTTCTATAGTTAAATGTATATAATAAGGGTATTGGAACCGACCATGTGATTTTCTTAGCGTGATTTTCACATGATGGATCTTTTAAGGAACCGAAAAAAACATACTTAACATCACCAAGTAATATTTATTCATATTATTACTTGCGTATAATTTTTTTCTTTGTTCAAATGACATCGATTAGTAATCACTACTATAATGATATTATTCTCTATATTATTGTGTAACAACTACAAGGTAGGGAAAACATCTTTAGTGGACAAGTGCAATCTTTGTTTTCTAGTAGTAGGAGGAAAAGTTAATATAAGCGAATACTTTGGGCTTCCACTCTCTATTCTCTTTCCTGATTTGAACCTATTTTAATGAGTGTAGTACTACCAGATAAATCATATTTACTCATGATACGGATATTGGTTACCTAAATTTCAAGGGTAACTTAGTTTCCTTTTCATCCACGTATTCATATAATCTTTGGCTAGAATTTAACAAACATTAATGTAAACAATAAAATGTTTATTTTTGTCCAAATGAACAAGTTTTCCTTCAACATTTAATTACAAGAATAATATCAAGGTTGAGGAATGGATTCAAATTCACTTCATCATGAAATATTTATCAATACTTGTAATGCCCCGTTTGGCGGTAAACCCTTTTCGAAGGTTGATTGGGCTAGTAACTTTCCTTGAAGCCATTTCCATCCTGCTCCTATTCGTTGTCGAGCCAAGGACTTTAACCCATCGACAAGGCTTGATGAGTTTGGACGTTTGGTTTATTATCGCTTGGGGTTCGGTTTTTGTTATGAGTTGGGATAGAACCCACTGTTAGTTGTAGAGAATTAAAAGACTGAGGTTTTTTCGACTTGCTTTAGCCCAATGAATAAACTTGTTATTGAGTTTCAAGTTAGAGATGCTCGTGACTCGTAAATTTGGATTATATACACTCCTTTTTAAGTATCTGTTGTTGCGTATTTCATTTACATGGGATTATATTTTAAAAATAAAATACCCAGAAGACATGGGTGTAGAACGATATATGTATTTATACACTAGTAAATCGAATCCTTAGATTCGAGTGTGTGGCTTTTAACTGATATGTTTTGGTTTGGGGAAATAGATGAGACCTTAAGCCGTGCAAGCCTCTTAACTTAGTGTGTTTTTCAATTAGGTTATGTTGAGAATTATATTGTAACCTTTAGCTTGGTCTTACATCGTGAAAGCAAGTAGCTTATAATTTTACAAATCGTAGGATTTGAATGCAATAAATACAGATTTATACCGATGGCTTAATTTCTATTCTGATTAAGGTTTGGAATATAATGATCAATGGGTACTGAAAATAAACAACTAAAGGAATGGAGGGGTTGCGTGGGAATGATGGGGGGGTAGGTGTGTGGCGCAGGTTGGAGGGGACAGTGTTTTAAAATCAAATTCTATCTGCTTGTGCCTAAGGCCCTACCGTCCCTCACCCCCTTCCTGCCATCTAGACCTGGTACGTGGCCATCTCCCACTGGCCTTACCTCCGTACCGCCCCACCTTCTTTAATTCCTGTGATTTGCAAATCTAACGCGTCTTTTGCTACCTGCTCTCTTTGACCTGTTCTGGCCGCGTGAGCAGGGAGGAGTGTTGTTGTTGGGATTTGAGATGAATGGCGTGAAAACCCCAATCCAATGGAGTCGCAGGTTTTTGGGAGCTCTTCATTTGTTGTTCCTCTCCTTGCCATGGCCGCATAGGCTGTTTTAACAACGTTTCTTCCAGCTGACGGGTCGTGTTTAGATTGGGGCCGAATGTTTTGAAGTTAAATGCTTTCGCATGGTTGCAGCCGCCTGTTTCCTTTGTCCTATCTACATGCCCTGGACTTGTGGATCCTGCGCATGCCAAGTGTTGCTGCGAATGGAGTCTGAGCCTTCAACAGACTGAAACGAAGGGAACTTTCGCCATGTGTGGCCGCTGCAGTGTATGGTGGTTGGAGTTGAAGCCGCAAGCTAGTGAAGTAGACGTATTACCTCCTCTTCCTGGGGCGCTGTGAGGTGTGTTCTTGTCGGGGATCCACAACAGAGACCTACCACTGTTTCCAGCCAGGTTGCAGGCATGTTACAAAGAATGAAGAATCCTTTTTGAGTGCCTCCAACAAACAGGTTGTCCAACTATGATGTTATCTATTCAGTATCGGCTGCATCCTCAAATTCAGGATTCTCCTTCAAGATATTCTTTTATCAAAATCGATTATGTGACAGTGAGGGTGTTACCAGCAGACCTGATGAAATTTATTTACAAAGATTCTCTATTGAGATCTTACTTGTTGTACGATGTAACTCATGGAAGAGAACCTCATAGAGGCCGATCTGTTTCATATCAGAATATTCATGAAACACAATTTGCTTTGCTATTATATGAGCTTCTTCAACGAGTCACCAAGTTGGCAGGCATAAAGTTTTCTGTTGGAATTATCACACCTTACAAGTTTGTAGTGAAACGCGTTTGCACCGAGAGTTTGATGCTGTCCTCAAATCGATGAAGGAAAAGGTTTATTTATCATTACGGTAGATGCCTTTCAGAGCCAGGAGCGTGATGTAATCATTATGTCTTGTGTCCGAGCTTCAAATCATGGGGTTGGCTTTGTAGCTATTTTTCACCGCGTGAATGTGGCGCTAGCATGAGCTCGCAGAGCACTTTGGGTTAAGGGCAAGCAACGGCATTGAAACAATCATATGCATATGGAGATGGCGTTTTAAACCAGGCATGTTAAACTGCCCCTTGCAATCTTCTGCTACCCTTTTATTATGTCATGAATTGAATGTCCTTCTATTTTTTTTTTTTTATTTGTTATGGCTTTTAGAATGGGCTTCTGCTTTTGCCTTGTGAATCGACCCAGATTGAAGGAAAGGAAGGACTGTTGGGAGTTGTTTGTTTTTCATACCCTGATAGCAACTGTGATAGCATGTATACATTCCTTTTCGCCTCATTTTTTTCTTTTCGAAATAAAAGAGTAACTGCTATGTGATAGCAAAATAATGGTTGAAGTTTTATACTGTGGGTGTTAGATCTTTAACCGGGGTGCTTTCCTGCTTAATTCTTAAAATTCGGGTGACATTTAGAGACAACATAGTGAACAATGGCCGTTGAGTTTGATTTCTAAACTAGCAGTAGCAGATATAAACTTGAGCCATGAATAACATTAGTGGATATTTGTAGATTTGTCGACTCATGGCCAGTTTTAGGCTAAATGTTTGTTTTTGTCTTGGTAAAAGCTTTTCTTGGGCTGAATCTGTGTGTAGACCTCGCATAGTGAGCATGATGTTTTCTTAGAGGCCTACGTGAGTGAAATATTGACTGCTCAATATAGATCCTGTGACGTGAGTCACTGTATCATAAGATAAAAGAGTTCAATCGAACTCTGTAGTAGCAGATGTTTTCTTTGGAGCGACTATGAGGATAGGTCGAGTAGACTGTCGTGAAATAGATGGGTATGCCCAAGCTATTCATATGTTATTTTAGAGATGGAAGAGAAGGCTTAGTTCGTAGGAAGAGTATTTTGCTTTGTATTCCTCCTTCGCTGACTGTAAACCTTGTGATTGGTGACTCGAGTTGGGTCACGGTAGAGGATCTTGTGTCGATTCACTTATATTTTCAACAGACTATCCCTTGCTTGTTTAAATTCAAGTATCGAATGAAATGGGTTTCTATTAAATCCATTATGTAGCTTAGCAAACCTTCAATAATTCAGGTAGGGACTTTCTGAGTAAGTGTTGACTGAGGCATGTATGAAAATAGAATGGTTACCTTTCTTCGAATTGGGTTAGACTTGTATGAAAATGGAAAAGGTAGGAATCGACTCAGTTACATATTTTAGTGAGCTAAGTCCTTAACTCTTACAATGATCATACGAGTGGTGGATTACGGGTTTATTACTGATTATGTGATGTAAGATAATAACAACCTTTGGTGAAAAGACTTCTTCTTGATCCTTGCTTGTGTAATCCAACTATAGTTGTTGAATGTAATTTAGTTGGATAGAATCTAATTTATTTAACTTCTTGAAGAAAAATAATTAGGTTCGGTGAGAATTACTTGGTATTTTGAATCTTCAGATTCAGTTATTGTGTTGTGAGTATTATATGTATGTTGGTTTATTCAGTCGAGTGAAGTTAACTTTAATCTTTGACTGATTTGTGTTCATATATGGTTGGGGCCTATATTCTTCCTAAAAAAGGATCGTGTTAATGCGGTCTTGTTACCAAGCAATTTTGAATATGTTAAGTCATTTGACTAATCTTTATATTTTTGATTAATAATATTAGAATGATGTTTGGGTGTTAGATTTCAATCATGTAATCCATAGGATTACATGACTGAAATCTCAATACTCTCAGCCTTGTTGTCTTCACCAATAAGGTCTCACCTTGATTGTCTTTGGAATATCTCTCTCACTTGAATATTGGGATTCCTCCTTGTTGGCTGGTATAAATCTCTTCATCTTGTGAAACATATTGATTAGTGGTTCATGATTTGATCCATTCTTGAGTTAGAATTTTACTTTCATGATATTATAAAATGTTAGCTTACTGTTGCATTGGGTAGTCTTAACATGCTTAGTTCTAGTGAACTGACTCTAGTTAATATTTGTGCAGATGGATTATGCGAGTAGACTAGAGGAAAAGAGTGTTAAAGGTTCATCTGTACAATTTATGAAGTTCCTTGTAAAAATGCCCAATGTGTTGTAAATTGTGTAACATTGCTTGCAAAGAGAGTTTATATGACCTCTTGCCTGGAATTGTTAAGAGAATTACGTGAAGAAGTAGTTTTGTCCTTTTTTGTAATTTGGCTGGTAACTCTTCTTAGTGAGAAATAATATTCAAACTCTTCACTGGCATAAGCATTGTAAAACTTTGATCTTGAGAATTAAGTGTTAATTTAAATCTTTCTAAGACTTGGTATTGATGTGTTATATGTAATTTTTAATGGGGTGGCTTTTCCTTACAAAAGTTACCTAAAAGTTTTATTCAAAGAAATATGTTGTGGAGGAGATCCCCTTGAGAGCAAACAATGTCTTAAGTAATCAAGAGTGAGACTATCCTTGCAAAGTGAAATTATATCACGTGATATCCCTAGCTAAACTAGTAAACCCTACTCTTTTGGTGAATGCTTAAAACAAGCTTAAAGGAAAACAATGGTTAGTTTCTAATAAGATTTAACAAGTAAGAGAAGAAAATTTAGAAACCACTCAATTTATCTCTCAGCCTATTTAAAAGTAAGTAGCTTCCTCTTGATAAGCTCTTTCGGTGAAGCCTAAGTAAGAGTGCTAATTAACTACGTATAAAACCTCAAGCTTCAATTAAACCTTAGTAAGAACTAATGACGTCTTAAGGGTGAACTCATTTGACCTTCTTCCTTTAACTTTATCCAGGGTACCTTGTAATTTTCTCTTAAGTTTGTTGAACGTGAACCGATGTTATCATAAGGGCATGAATGAGTTCTAGTAACGTAAGTGTGAATAGATGGCCCTGTGGAATTAAATTACTATCTTTATCAAATAAATATATAAAACAAATAATCGTTATAAAGGAGAAGACTTTAAGTGAACTACTCTACAGTGTATAAGAACATAACTCAGTTGGTAAGATGATTTGTGCGAATCATATATTGAATCCTTCTGAAAACTTAAGTCATGAGTTAAAGGGTGTCTTATCAAAATAAATAACCTCCAATCATTTCTGACTGTGGCTTGCCCTAGCTGTGAGAGTGTCTTGTGGTTGGGCTTCTATGTTATTCTGTCAAAAATAAAGAAAAAGTATATTATCCTTTTGGGTGTGAACGTTTCCGTGCTAACCTTGTGGTCATCCCCGTAACAAGTGGTTCCCAGAGTTGGTTGTAACTTTGTGACGACATGTTGTGTCGTGTTTTGTGTCGAAGCAAGTAAAAAAAAAAATATCCTGCCTTTTTCTGTGTCGTGTGTGTGTTGATTTTGGGTCGTTAATGTATTCATATAATCTTTGGATAGAATTTAACAAACATTAATGTAAACAATAAAATGTTTATTTTTGTCCAAATGAACAAGTTTTCCTTCAACATTTAATTACAAGAATAATATCAAAGTTGAGGAATGGATTCAAATTCACTTCATCATGAAATATTTATCAATACTTGTGATCAAATATATGCACAATTCTCCCCTTCATTATTAATTTCCAATGTAGTGATTTGATTCAAGGCCTTTAAATAGATTCAATCTAGGTAAGGAGCATAATTATTTTCAATTTAACTATGATATTTTCAAAACGATTAAAATCTAGCTATATGACAACAATATAACTAGTTATCCTTTATAATTCATCCTTAATGTGAAATAACATCTTGTATGATGGAATGATATGTGATTAACAATCTTGTTTTTGACATGGCATTGTATGAAGTTCTTCCTACATATACATATATAAATTCTTATGAAAACATGCCCTAAACTTACCTATGTCTAGAGCACATAGTAAAAACATCCTATATTCAAGTCAAAAGAACTACAAATAGGTTAGGACTAACTAAAGTTATGTTAAATGTATTTCAAATTAATATAAGGAGTTACCAAGTATGTATACAATAAAGGACACTTCAAGGGTTTTCTAAATGTATTACCCACTTCCCTTTCACACTATTTCATTATGATTTTATTCCTATTGGATAGCTACTTTGACATTTTGATTATTATATCTTGATCGGTGATGATAGACTATATAGATATCAGGACTATGTATATGTGGTTATTTATATTTTGATTATGATGTGTTAAATTACACTAGTAGGTAGTTCGATATATGTTGATTTGTATTATTCAGATTTTATACGATACGTTATATTTTAGATACTTTGCTTATGTATGAATGTTCTAAGTAGAGTTATGATCTCATGGATGTTAGAATCAAATTATTTTGATACGCTGATAGATTTATTTAATATGGATTATGACTATTGATTTTTACGTATCTATTATTTCTCGATGTTGTTCATGTGACCATGAGGCTAGAGAGGAATTTTTTTGTGCTTCGAGGACATTATATCATTATACATTGAAAGGAGATATGAGACCAACCACATAAGAATGTTGGGTGTTTTTGAACATGGACAAATTTGACAACTTGTGTCTAATGATTATGTTGTATTATTAATACATGTTTAGTTAGGAGGTTTCCCATGGGGGTGACCTCACATGTGTGGCTATAGGGTGTAATGGCCCTTTCTTTTCTTTTTGTGTAGTTAATTTTATTGTGCATGTATTTAATTATTGGGAAAATTACTTGAAAGGAATGATAACCAGATCGTACTCAAGCCAAGAACACAGATGCCAATCAAACACCACAATTAATAAGATGAAAGTAATTTTACAGAATAAATTTACATAAAACCTTTACAAACAAATGAGCAGCAATATCATATATTACTATGGAACTCAATGTAATACATTAAGAATGGGCCTTGCTTAAATAGGCAAGGAATAATAATTTAAGAACTAATACGGTCAAGGTCGTAGATCAAGCCATAAATCAAGGAAATAACTAGTCATCAAAGAACTAGTCAAGACCATAGATTTAGGAGAGAACTAGACATCAAGGATCTAGTCAATACCATAGATCAAGGAAAGAACTAGTCAATACCATGGATTAAGGAAAGAACTATACCTAACAATTAGATAATATCTCCTAATATCTAAATAAGATAAAAGAAATATCCACACACATAAGTGGGTGAGGATAAATACAATAAAGGTAAATAAAGTACCTAGGTGAACATGAGCTAAGGTAAATACCTACTCTAACATTACTCACTTTATTAGCACTTGTTAATGTGTCTTAATTAGTGGATTTAAATTAAATTTTAAACTAAAAAGAAGATGTGACATGTGGGCAATAAATAAATAAGATAGTCCTTGATTTGTGCTAGACGTGGAATGAATTAATTGCATTTAGATGGTGTGTACTCTCCCTTTCTTCCCAAACTCGAATTTTGCCTTGTAGGCCACTTTTTGAGACTTGTGGGACAAGTTAACCTTGTCCCTCACATCTCAAACTCTTCTACAAACCATACTTATGAAGTATGGGGCTTATTTTAACTATTTTAATGCATTCATTGAATGTAAAAGTGAAAAAAATTATACTTTTCTATTTAGAATAATTAATTTGTCCTTGATTATAATGGAGTGCATGTTGGAGTGTCATGTGGGCATGTCATAAGTCTTACATGTTCATTTATTACATTGGGTTTGATGCGTTGACTAGTTGAGTGGAATGGAGGGATGATGAAATGATATCTTGTAACGCACATAAATTTCACCGACAAATACAACAAGAAATTACCGGAATAATTTTTTTTTATTTACATTGCTCACTACACAACACCACAAGGGATCCAAGAAGAGAAAATCAACAATGCATAAGACACATAATTCATCGACTCATATAGACACATGAAAACACCATATATGTAGTGCCTATTCTCTCTCGATATTGTTCCATCTTGATATTGATACTATTGGACTGATATTCAAACATTTTTATTATGATACATTGATCAGTAGATGATAGATTATACGATATTTGGATTATTGACATTATGATGTTTACGTTTTATTATGATGCACTAGATAGTGATGTTAGACAATTTGATATATGTTGATTTTCATGATGTGGATTTTATACTGACATGTTATGTTTTGGGATGTTGGAGTATAATTGTAATCTCATGGATGTTAGGGTTAGATTTTGATATATATATTCTCAATGTTGTTAATACGTTTGAAAGGCCATAGAGATATTTTTTTGTCTGTGTGCAAGATTTTTATCACATACATCGAAGGGGATAGGGGACCAACCACGAAGTATGTCGGTGTTGAGCAATGCAATGAGGAAAAATTTGACAACTTGTGAAATGTTTTTAGTGCGTATTTTCCATGTCTAGTTTGGAGGTCTCCCATGGGGGTGACTTCACATATGTGGCCATGGGGTGAATTGTGTTCCCTTTCTTTAATTTTGTATGTGATTTATTTATGTTTTGTGTATTTAAAATTTAGAATTTTTTTCACTTTATTAGTATGTGTAAATGTGTGTTAATTAAGCTTAACCCTTCTTGTTTTAGTTAACCAAATTAGAGATGTGACAAATAGTTATGATGAGATTTGGTAGTCCTTGTGTAAGTAAAATTTATGTTGATTTGGGATTTTTTTACTCCACCCCAAGTTCAAAATTCGTATTTTGACTTGGGGGCATTTTTGGAGGCTTGTCCCATGCCTCTTAAATTTACCCAACAACCCTATCTATGGGTTGGAAAGCTTATTTTTGAATTATTTGTCCATTTTTGAGTGTAAAAGAAGGAAAATTATTACACTTTCTTTCTACCCCAATTTATTATGTCTCTTAAAAGCATGGTGTGCAAGTTTTGAGCCATGTGGGTTGTCATAGTCCTTGGATGCAGATTGATTGTTCTTAGTCTTGGTGCATTGATTTGAGTGTGGGGATGGAGGAATGATGAAATAGCATCCTACATGGAGTTGCCTCATCATCCTCACATCCCATTTCTATTTATTGGTGATTTTTGGTTGGAATGGGGGTTACTTGTTCTTTTCTCTTCTTGTGCACTTTTGGAATTGGAGCTTTTTGGAGTGCTTGGAAATTTCTTGGCTTGGATTTGAAGAGGCTTGTGGAATTTTCTTGGAACTTGATGGAGAGGTAGGCTCTCCACTTTTGTCATTATGTTATTTTTCTTATTTGTATGCAATGTTGTGTTTGTAAAATTATTTGTTTTGTCTTGTGAAGATGTTTGTGTGTTGGTTGGGTAGTAGGCCTTAGTTAGGTGTGGGAGAAGGGTTTATGGGACCATTGGGGAGGGAAAAGGGAGTTTTATTGAGGCATGAAATTGGTGGGAGTGTGAATGGGAGTCTTACCTATGGGGAGTGAAAATGAAATCATGGTTTTGTTGCATGCTTGCAAGGGAGAGATAAGGATTTTGTGTGATTATTTTGTGCACTTGGAGGCTTAAGGTAAGACTCCCACTTCACTTGGGAAGCAAATGAATGTGGTCTACCATAACCCTTGATCTATTTGGTGATCCTAAAACCTTTGTATTTTTTTGAATTCAGACTTGTTGGATATGTTATTTTTGGTTGAGTTGAATGTCTTGTATGTATGTTTGTTGTCAAGCCACTTGGTTGAATGTTGTCATTGTTTCTCAATACGCCTCATGGTTATTTATTTGGGGCTCAAGGGACATTAAGGTAATGGATTCTAATCTTAGTGGAATTAAGGTTGGGAGGAGAGCGTTTCCTATTCCCCCTTCCTTGTTTCATGATCTCATTCACGAGGTTTCAAGAAAGCAAGATTTGGAGCTACCATTGTGATGAGGACATGCATATTGGAAACTTGAAATTTGGCATTGTGGATAGAATTATGTTGTAATTATTCATTTTATTATTCCCACTTGAGTGGATGATTGTAATTTGCAAGTCGATTGAAAATTTGTATCTTCATTTGGAAACCTTTATAGATTGTAACTTTTCGAAGAGTGTTGTAAGAAAAATGTGTTGTTAAAATGTATTAGTATTGAGAAAGGAAACTACAAAATTTGTTACATTAGTTAAATAAAATAGAAAACTTGCAATGGGTGGAAATAAAAATGTATCTCTTCCTATAAAGTTTGTTTCACTTCCTCCAAAGTGTGATTCTTGTCATTTTACAATCATTGAAAGTCTTGTGAAATTTCACTTGTTGTTGGGAATGGTTTGAAATTTAGTTATGGTGAATGAAAGTAGATGGATATTTGTTTTATTGAAAGAAAGACAATTTGAAAATGGTAAAATTTATAGTTATATTCATTGTTAAGTTGAAGGAAGGAAAATATATGGATAAATGTTTAACTTGTAGCTACATTTCTTGTATGAAGAGAAAATAGTAGTTAAAATTCCTAGAACATAGTAACTTCTCTCCTTCACTAACTATAGTAGGTTGAATGTATAACATATAAAAATAAAAAAATTGTGTTAGTAGTAGTGACTTCTCTTTAATTTGGTATAAAAGGAAAGTTGTATTTAAATGCTTGTCTTACCATACTCTAAATGACTTAATTTTGATTATTTAAATAAATAAAAATCATAAGAATATTTATACACATTTACAATTAAAAATTTATTTAATCATATATATGTATTATTAAATTTATATATATTAGATATATTATAAATATTTTCCTTATTAAAAATAAATTTATGAAAGGGGAATGGGGCGGAGGGGAATGGGGAGGCAAAGTCATCGACTCTAGCCCCCACCCCATATTAATATGGGATGGGGAGTGGGGTCGGTGACCTCCCCCTCCCCACTTTTTAATATAATACAAACTATTCGACAACCGAAACCTTTTGCTGTTTTTCTTACTTGATTGTGTAATTTGTAAATCCGCATTTTTTTAATAGTATATACACACACATATATATTATATGTGTGTGTAGATTTGTATATCTACATTATTTTTTCTTAATAATAGACACACACACACACACACACACACACACACACACACACATTGTATATATATTCTCATTGTTATGGAGACATATACTCATGTATATATATTGAAAAAGAAAAAAGAGAGTATCCATTGTAAAAAAATTAATTTTTTTTTAGATCTATTGGGCAAATGACATATACCCAAATGGGTATTTTTATTGAATAAATTTATAACAATAATGGAAATTACATCCAAACCCTAGAATAGGGTAGAATATAAATGCAAGTAAAAATTAAAAATGAAGTAGATTTGGGTGGAGTGTATCCATCCTCCTCTTACATGGCTTCCTCCTCTTCATCCTCCCCTTAAGTTGCAAAAACAAAATGAATGAAATGAGAAAAAGAAAGGAATAAAATCCTTCCCTATATATTTTAGGGTTGATTTGAAATCCCTTCATCCAATGACCTAGACTAGATTCATCCAATGACGCAAATTGTCTCGTACAAAAGTTAGGTGGGGGTTGGTGAGAAATATCTTTTGATCACACGGGTCTTTGTTTGAATGGGGCCACTTGTGTGGTTTGAAAGTTATTTAAGTTATTACTTTTTATTTTAATTTATTTTAATTTAACCACGCTCTTTAATAGTTTAGACCTCTTTTATAATGAAAAATTAAATTAATAACCTTATGTAAATGAAAGGGTTATTTTAGACTTGGACCTTAATTTTTAATTATGGCATGACTTTAGAAACCACTTTATTAAATTAATTTAGTATTATATGAATGAAATATTTTAAACATGACTATAGATTATTTAATATTATTATTTAATTAATTTTGTGACGACCGTTTGAAAACAAAGGTTACCTTATCGTTGCCTTCGTTCCTTTAACAAAAAAACAATATTTCATAATTTTTCTATTATAACCTTTGTTTGATTTTGGGTTTTGTGCAAAAATTTGTGGGCACACTAGAAAAACATGAAACACAAATAAGTAAACCTAGCACAACTTTAAGCCTAGTACACACAACTATGCATGATGTTTTGAAACATAGAAAATTTAGAAAACTAAAAACAAAAGCTTAGATGATTATAAACTAACTCTCACCTTGGTCTATGTAGGAGGTGCAGACCAGACGAGGGGTTCCTACACGTGGACCTAGACCTAGCACCCCAGATCGTGTAAGTAGAACTATATTTCCTCGATATTGCAAATGTTGCATGAGATTAATGCCGCTATATGCGAAGGATTGCTAGGAGGGTGACCAAGCAGGTAGGACAAAGATACGTCGGTGGAGGGTCGTGTAAATTCACATCACAAAGTGCTGAAAGGAGAGGGCAGAGAACTCCCATGTGGAGTCAGTTAGACATGATTCACCTCCTAGGGAGCTTAGAGATCGATATGTGATGGACAGAGATAGGTATATGAGCCTTAGGCCAAGAGATGAGTACATTGAGAGGCCTAGATGGTGACAGTCATCTGTAATAGAGCACATGAGAGAGATACTGAAGTTGTACTCACCTCATTTTGTTGGAGACACATGCAGATTTCAGGATGAGGCATGGTTGGTCAGCTTGAATAGATGCTTCAAGATATGCCTTTGTTCTAGAAACACGAAAAATTGTGTTGTCAATCACCTTCTCGAGAGATGGAGTAGGATTAAGGTGTAGGATCGAGGACTAGAAGCTCCTTGTAGATTCTTAGACAGTCACTTTGGAGCTCTTTGAGGAGCGTTTCAGGAGCATATATTTCCAGGAGGTTCATTCAACAACAGATTGATGAGTTCCATGATATTCAATAGGCCTCCATGACGGTAACAAAGTATGAGGGACGGTTCGTGGATCTACTTCAGTATGTAGAATACATGTAGGACGAGCAAGTTTGAGTTCACAGGTTCATCTAAGACCTAAAACTGGACTTGGGTGGCGTAGTGTGCATTCATTGTCCATACAAATTATAAGAGGCCATAGAGAAGGCCTATATTGTAGAGAAAACTAGGGGAAGACTCAAAGCAGGTACATGAAAAAGTGAGGAGTCGCACATACAAGAGCTGCAAGATAGTAGATTGAGGAGTCAACTCCTCCTCCTCGTGGTAGACACACTTCAAAGATAGTATTCCTTCTAGAATCCTCAACCTCCTCAATAGCATCAACAAGTAGAGTCATCTCGCCATTTCGAACTCCACAAGACCATGATGTGTAGAGAGGGCGTAGCATGGGACCTCTAGCTAGGGGGCCCAACAGGACACATGCTCCACCTCGAGCATAGTTGGTCGAGCACATCCACCGCAACACAAACATATTTCTATGGACAGGATGTGGTCATGAAGACTTTTAACATGTAGTAATCTTGGGCCACCTAGAGGACTATCTGTATAGTGGAGAGGACCACACACTTGTTATGGGTGTGGCGTTCACAAACATCATTGGAGAGAGTTCCCTCGTAACCCTATTAATCGGGGTAAGGAACCTATTTTCGAGCCTAATGTTGGTGACATGGCTAGAGCCACATGATATATGTAGCGGTTAAGAACCGCCAAGTAGAGAACAGGGGCATGGTGATAGAAACCATAGGTAACATTAGTGGTATTTCTATCCCTATTTTATTTTACTCAAGCTCATCAAATTACTTCATTTTACCATTTTTAGTAGAGCGTTGTAGGCTAGTAGCTTGAGTTAGGCAGGGCCTTAGTTGGGATTTTGAGATGGCTTCTAGAGCCAAGATCTTAGTTGACTCCCTAGTCAAGGAGTGTGTAGTGGACCTAGGACCCTTTACCACTACCTTGGATCTTCATATTCTTCCCTTGGGTTCGTATGGTGTTATCTTGGGCATGGATTGGTTGTCTACACACAAAGCCATAGTAGATTTCTATAGTAAGATTCTATCTTGTGCATATGATTTGGGTGTGGAGTCAGTGATAGTAGGAGACGGGAGACCCATCTCTATTTTCACAATTTCCGCTATGCATCGAAGCAATGTGCATGACGAGGTTGTCGGCTATATGCTATTACGGTTAGTGATAGGTCGTAGGATGGGTTTAATGGACCTTCACTTGATTATTACCCAATTTTGTAGTTCTCGAGATGTGTTTCCTAGTGAGCTATCGGGATGCCTCCCCACATGAGATAGATTTTCACATTGATTTGGTTCCAGTGAAGCAGAACCTATCTCTCACACTCCTTACGGGATGACCACACTTGAGCTATGTGATCTCAACTTGCATCTTGAGGGCCTTCTTGAGAAATGCCTAATTCATCCTAGTGTATCCCCTTAGGGTGCATGGGTAATTTTTTTTTGAAGAAGGATAGATCCTTGTGGTCATTGTGTGTGGACTATCATCACCTGAATAAAGTAACGATCAAGAATCATCACCCCCTTCCTCGTATCGATAATTTTTTTGATCAGATGAAGGGGGCACAATGTTTTCTAAGATAGTTCTTAAGTCACGATACCATTAGCTAAGGATTGTAGAGGTAGATATCCACAAATTAGCTTTCCACACAAGATATGACCACTATGAGTTCACAGTGGTGTCATTCGGTCTTATGAACTCCCTACGGTGTTCATGAGTTTGATGAACAGGGTGTTTAGGACATTTTATACCTTTTTCCTCATGTTCCTTAATAAAATATTGATCTAATCTCGCACGCATGAGGAGCACGAGGATCACCTTTGTCATTTTTTTGCATTGTCTACATGAGCAACAACTTTATGGGAACCAAGATAAGTGTGCATTCTTTCAGTTAGAGGCGATGCAAAGATTTGGGTCACATTATTTCCGGGGAAGGTATCACAGTCCATCCTTTCAAGATTATATCCATTATGGATTGGATAGTGTCCACTAATGTGACCGAGGTGCATAGTTTTAAGGGGTTAGCAGGATAATGCGGGAGACTTTTTAGGACTTCTCTCGATTTGTGCACCCCATCACTTCCCTTTAGCGGAAGGGGAAGAAGTTTATCATGTCATATAAATTTGAGTAGGCCTTCAGGACACTGAAGGAATGCCTTATGATAGCACCTATTCTTGCAGTGCAAGACCCTCGGGGTGAGTTCATCGTTTGCACAAATACTTCTTTGGAAGGGTTAGGAGGTGTGTTGATGCGGGAGGGCCGGGTTATAGCTTTTGAGTCTCACAAACTAAAGGATTATGAGATCAATTATCGACTCATGACCCTAAGCTTGTGGTAGTTGTGGAAGCCTTTGTTTGGTGGAGACACTTCCTTCTTGGCCGGAGATTTATACTCAGGATTGATCACTTGATTCTTCACCACCTCTTCACATAGCCAAATCTCAGCGCTCATCAACGGAGTTGGATGGAGTTTCTTTTTGAGTATGACATGGAGATAGAGCATGTGAAGGGGAAGGAGAATGTGGTTGTAGACACCTTGAGTAGACTGAGAGATGTGGCTTTGACCACTTTAGTGGGTACAAATTTGTGGAGCAAGATTTTACAGCAATTTCCTCATGACAACTTCTACCTTGAGCGGATCAAAGATTGGGTCTCGGAGACCCCTTAAGGGGAAGTTTTATGGATTCTCATTAGAGGCATATGGTCTTCTTAGAAAAAAAGATCAGATATATGTACCAAAATATGGATGCTTGAGACAGGATATTTTGGTAGAGGTTCATCGTGCACCTTATTCAGCCCATCTAGGGGTGAAGAAAATGCACACCACCTTTAGATAGCTATACCATTAGAGAGGTCTTCAAAGAGATATAGCTACATAGTGTCAAGATGTAAACAATGTCACAAGACATAAACTAGAATCTCAAGAGTACACATAAATCCATAATTCTAACACCATACACCTCCCAAAACATAAAAAAACACCTCCATATACCTCCCAAAGCATAAAAACTTTATATAAAAAAAAACTCCAAGTGCACTAATAAAAACACACATGTCTCTTATGCATCCCTCAAGTCTCTTATGCCTCCCTCAAAGCATCACAAAAAAACTCCATATACCTCCCAAGCATCATAAAACACATACATATACCTCCCAAGAATCACAAGACAACTCTATATACCTCTCAAAGTATCAATCACACCCACTCAAATATCTTATGCCTTCTGCAAGTTTCTTATTCCTTCCTCAAGTCTCCTATGCCTCCCTCAAGAAAATAAAATAAAGATAAATTTTTATTTTCGCTCCCAAAAAGAGGTCGGTCACCCTATGGCCCTAGGCACATCGAGTCCAGACACCCCTAACCCAAGTGACATAATAACTCGTGGTTCTATAACCCGCTAGCTATTTGTAACTCCTTGGGGCATACCCCTATACAACAAAGTGGTTCCATAGGTTCTACGACTCCATGTTGTTAGGAAATAAGAGATAAAATATGCGAAATAATCCCTTACGTAATCACAACGGTAGAAACTAATATGTAGAAAATATCACAGATCTCAAATAAAAGTGTAGAATAAATAACACAACACAACAGAGAGATAGCATTTAACGTGGTTCACCCAATTTGGGCTACGTCCACCAAAAATCACTTGCTCATATTTTATTACAAGCCTCCACTCTCTCAATACAATATCTAGATCCATTTGGAGCTATGCTCAACAAACTCTACTGAGAATTCACACTGAATTCAAAGCACATATGTAATGCATTTTCTTATATATGTATCATATGCATAAGACCATATAAATAGACAATTGCTTAAGTAGTTTGATACAAAACCGTGGGTATCAAAACAATGGGTACCGAAAAACCATGGGCCCAAAAACAGCCCATAACGGTTACCCATTACCCATGGGTTAATAAACCACCCATGAAAATTTTCTTGGGGCTTCACCCCCAAACCCCCTTGACCCACTCACCGGCGAGTGGGACTGCCGTAAAAATACCCAAGTGTAACACATAGAAGGTGTACCACACTCTAACATGAAAATAGGCTCCACAAACATAACACATGTCGAATCCCATGACCCTATTCCAACACATTACGAAATTAGAACTAACATAACAATCCATTTCAAATGCTAATTGAAACAATCCCAAGTCTTAGGATATGCTATAAAAATTTTAAACTTAAATTTAATTTTAAAATCTAAGCAAAACAAATGGACAAATAGCCATAGTTAGTGCAAAAATTTGCATGTTAGTGCAACAACCAAATAAAATTCCCAAAATATAAGAACATATCAATCAAGAAAATTGTTGGTTCTTGCAAGAAAAGAGAAAATGTTAATTTATGAATAAAATATGTATATAGGAATAGAAAATTACAAGTAAATATGTGGCCTTACATGGCCAAAAAGGGGTACTCAATGAGTTTCGACACTTGGACATCAATTCTTAGCTCGTAAAATAACATATCAAATAATACAACTTTCATCATCTTTGTCTAAATCATCCCGCCACGCTTCGCCAAGGCTCAACATAGTCGTAACTAGACTCAGTGAATCCATATGATAACCATAGAATTAAAAATAAGGGAGTACAAGTCACCATCTACTAAGCCTAAGGTTTCCCAAAACAAAATATGCATGACACCTGTTGATCAAGTGTCATACATACCAAACAAACTAAAGTGGGTTTTCAGCCTATGTAAGACTCCACTTCCTATTTCATACTTCGCTCGAGTGACTGGTCAATAGTACACATTTTCTCACTCCAAACATACACTTTTATTGATTTTCCTTAGAGTTGGTTAGTGTAGGATTCACAACATAACACAACTAAATCACTAACACACTTCGGTCATTCACACAAATTAACCATAATGTTTTATACATGTCATATATACAGGGTATACGACAATCATTACTTTCACAAAGTTACAATACATCACATTACCACATTCGCACCCAAAATATAATCATTGTACAATAGGTATCATATGCACACCATATGCCCCTAAATCATGATATGGACCATCACATATTACATGAATTATAAGTATTAGGTGTTGGTGCTCAAATTATTCTCACCCCGTTTGCCATTAAAATCCATCAGTTTGTGGCCTCTATCACGTTTTTTGTCTCCCCGTGTTGGTGCTTGAAAACTATGTCCTCCATTTTGTTAGCATGATTGGTTCCTCCTTAGTCAAAGGTCACTTAAATGCCCAAATTTTTTTGATTTGTTCCTCTGTCCATCTGCAGTGTGTCTGTCAATTTGGCGTAAAACTCAGGTTGTTCCTTCCCTCTGTTTTTGGCATTTATGTGTTACTATCCTGTCGTTTTGTTCTAGGTACTTAAAGAAATGTGAATGGATATAGCTCGGCGGGTCATGTGTTAACCTTACAACATTTCCAAATTCTCTGTCCTTGAAGAATATTTCATCTTCGGGCTCAAATAGTGGTTTCCCTACATTTTACGGCTTGACGAGTGTGTTTCTCCGTCAAATTTAAATCTCTGCATCAGTGGAAATGTGGACCTTTTTTGTTGGATGTGGTTATACAGGCACTCTAAAAATTTGTGGATTGTTTTAACCCAAAACATTTCCATGTGGAGGAATGACACTCGTTTGAAGACTCACCTTTTTTTTGGCCTTGGAGTTGTGTCGGTAAGACATGTGGAGGATTCCACTACTTTTCCCAGACTTAGAATTTTTTTCATGCAGCTGATATAGTTTTGGTGGGCCATGGACACGTAGTTAGCTGATGCTCATTTTAAGATTTTTCTCAGGGTCCCACCTTAACAAATGCGACAGAGGGATAGGTGGAGGCTTCCGTCGGCTCCACTGGGGACTTAAAATTTTTAAAGAAATTTTCTAAGGCCTAGGACATGTGGTGAGACCATGCTCATTCAGGGTCTCCATTTTTGGTGACCATCTTGAAGTTGTGCCATAAAGACACGTGGAGGTTTCCATCGGGTCTTCCTTCCTTATACTTTTTCAAGCAACTTCCTAAAAGGCCTAAGACACGTGGAGGCTTCCGCTCACTCTCCCTTTTTTCTTGGACTTTTAAATGACTGAAGAAGACTGTCTCACACCTTTGACACATGGAGCCTTCCATCGAACTCTCAATATTTTTAACAGACTCTACCAGAATGAGACATGTGGTGAGCCCACGCTCATTCAGGGTCTATATTTTTAGGGACCATCTCAAGATGCGCCATTGAGATGCATGGCAGTTTGAAAAGTCAAAAGACAAGGAGGTGGGCCATCGAGAGGCAACTTGGATTTTTTTCCCCTTATTGTCAAAAATATTAAAATCATCAAAATGGTGGCAAGCCCGATAGAGAATAGTCAAATTTTTCTTCATTTAATGGCGGAGCTGCGAACTTTTGGGGAAATTTGGAAAATTTTCATTTTGTGGAGAAAGGGGTTAAAAGTGTAAAAAGGAAGCACGGTTCCATTGGGACCCACATCGAAAACTAAAAGCAGAAGGGTGGAGCTGCAAGGAAAATTTGGAAATATTTCCTTTTTCCAAAAAAGAGATAGAATAGAAGAATTTATCCACGGTTCCTTTGGGACCCACATTGGGACATGTGTCAAGACCATTTTTCAAACATGGAGGATGTCCCCAAATAGACCTCGGGAGGTTCACCTAGCTCCTGTGATGCTAGTGGTGCTTCTGGTTCTTCAATGATTGGAGGAGTCTACACAATGTTTACATTTCTACCTAGGGTAGTTTTTTCTTCTTTCAACACCAAGTATTCAAATGCTCTCTTTTTGTGCTCAGGGATCCTAAGCAGCTCAACAATTGGAACAGAGAATTTGATTTGACTCAACACTTGGGAAATATCATATGGGACATTCCCTGGCAAGGCAAGTATTAGAGGGAAAGCCAACACACTCATTAGGTGGTACAGGATTTTTGACAACTTGGGCATGAGGAGGGGTATGACTCTTGTTTGGAACTACGTGGCTTTTGGTAGATGATTCTTTCTTAGGAGACTCTTTGGGAATGTTTGAAAGTAAGGGAGCTTTAGGCTTGGCTTGAGGCCCTACCCCTTTGACAACCCTACTTCTTTTGTTATATTCCCTTTATTGAGCAACAACAACATTCATCAACAATTGTCTATCTTCCTGAGATGGGATTCCTCCATCATACTTTTTGATCATTAAAGCCCTTAAATATTCAAAGTCATTATTGGGAAATTCAAAATATAGTGCATTATCTACTTCTAAAGTATGAGAGAGAGAAATAATAGGTACCCTTTGAATGCAGTCCCAAAAGGTGGCGGCAGTTTTGACACTTATCACCTTAGTTGAGGATGCTCCTTGTTGTGAGTTGGTGGATCATCCCATCATGCAAACATCATCATCATTATCATTATCAGCTCCTTCTTATTTTTGATATTCTTCACAAGGAGCATGAGGCATGAAACATTTGTCACACCAATCAATGACATCTGTCTCCTCCACAACAACAACTCTAGCAGCCAAAGGATCAGGCACCATTCTGTTATCCCTAGATTGGGACTGTCTATTTCCAAATCCAATAGGTCCCTTGCCCTTGTCACCAGTTCTTTGATAGTTTGTGAATCTATCTTGGCCTTGTTGCTTGTGTTGTCCTTGTGAACTCTGCCCAACTCCTTTCTCATCTCGGGCTAGCTTATAGGAGATCTCCTTGACAACCCCTACCAAAGTCTTCACAACTTCTTCCAAATCAGTAGCCTTGCTTGTTTGGGGTTTTTGGGTTAACCAACTTTACACCTTCCCTTTTTGGAGGCTTTCCAATTGCCTTGATATTTTTTTCTATTTACAAAGCCATGGTGAAGGCCTACCTCAAATTTGTGGGGTTTTTGTCTCTTAAATAATATGCAACATTTTTATCAAATGCATCAGTATATTTGATCAAACATGACTCATCACAAGGCCTTATTCTAGCAGGAAATCTTCTCAAGGTATTATTAAAACTTGTGTTGAAGTCATGTACTGACTCATTAGGTTTCTTCTTGATGTTTTAAAATTCTATCAAAAGAAACCTAGGGTCAGTTCTATCACCATACTGCAATCTAAATGCATTACTCATCTCAGTTTAGGAATCAATAGAGTTATCTAGCAATGCTTTATACAAGTCCCTGACATCCTCTTCCAAGGTATGGATAAACAAATTGATATAAAAATCCTCATGTTCAATCTCAAAATCTTCCATCATATTGATAAAAAGCTTTAGATGTTGATCTCCAGTAATAGCATTATTTCCTTGGAACTTTGGCATTTTGTTCCTTACATCTTGAGGCACTGCATTTGGATATCCAACCATTCCCACAAAATTTATAGGTCCAAAAGTGTTTACAACAAAAGGGGGTCGAGTGGAGGCTAGGCCATGTTTCTTTGAGGAGGTGACCCTGGAGGGGTGACAAATTGATGAGGGGCTAAAGGTCCTTGGAACACAGGAGTATAATTTTCAAAATGGAAGTCTCCCAAAGGCCTTGTCTCTTGGAAATCTCTATCAACCTCAGAGAAGATAGGTGCAGAGTGTGAAGAAAACCTTTCAAAATCAAATGAAGGCCCCTCTCCAGCTAGAGAGTTCAATTCCACAAAGAGGCTACCTGATTTAGAATCACTTGAATGGCAGTCTTCAATGATAGGCTGATCACTTTCATCAATGGAGATCCCTCTCCTTGTCTGCTGATCCCCAACAGCTCTCCAAGCTTTTCTTCCTTCTGATTTTGCTCTTCCTAGCTCTAGAAACAATGTCCTAGTAGGATCCCTAGCAAAAGAAAGACCTTCTTCCTTCTAGCTTGGCAAATATTAGTAACAAATCTGACTATGAAAAAGTTTTAAGACACTGGTACTTATTAAGAATTAGATCAATAGGGAGTCGCCACTAAGGATTTCCACCTTAGTTGTGCAAATGCACTAAATATGATCTGTCAAATGTCTGTCAATGCTAGGAACTGGAAATGAAAATATTCTGACCTTTCTTTACCCAGATGCATCAAATGAAAGCTAGTGCATTAGGTGTGAACATTGAAAGAATTACACATGGCACTTGGAGCATACAAGAAATGTTTTACCAAGGTTTGAAAATGAAATGCAATCACAATATCCCTAACAATGGCACCACAAGTGTTGGTCTTTGTTGACGACATAAATAGATATGGAATGACATTAAATCAAGTAAATAAATCTCTCAATGAAACTCCAGTTAACGAATTCCCGGAAATGGTGCCACTGATGTTGGTACCCAAATTTGTTCTCCTTTTCAAGCCAAGAAGCAACAATGATTCAACATGGAGCTTAGAGGTAGCCAGATCTTAAATATATGTGATTTTGTAGCCGGGGAGGAAATTTGACTATCCCTTTGGTACTTAAATTTTTGGAGAGATGGGTAGCACCTTAAAAGGATATGATCTTATCCTAACTATTTTAGGTTGTGCCTTTCAACCAAGGTAAGAGAACCTACTTTGCAACCTCTGTTATTTGGAAGGAGATACAAGTACCTTTCTTTTGTATGGATTTTATAGAGAAGGCCTTGGGGAAAATATGATCAACACACCAGATATTACTCTCACGAGTTGTCACTTCCAGATCATGGAGATATCTTCACAAGAAGGTAAAGGTTACTAAAGACATTTGAGACCCTGATTTATCCTGCATACTTTGGAAAATGGATTTTGGTATTGTGTGGGTATACAGAGTAGAACAGGGGTAGTATGGATAGGATTGGATGTTTTTAAATAAATTTTTGTGGGAGGGGAGACATGATGAACTTGAATCACCTGATCCTTGAGAGCTTATGCAAAATGGAAGGATCCACCAACAAAATGCCACAAAAATTAGAAATGTTTCTTCAACTGAATATGTGCCCAAATGGAGGCCTAGATTAGTACTCTTTCACATAAGCTATGGGATTCTATCATGAAGGATCGAGTTATAAAACCCAATAAAGCACCAAGATTCAAGTTAAACCATGACATAGGTACACTCGAGAGGCTTACGAGATAATCTTTGTCAACAAAATGAAAGAAAAGTGATTTTAAACCATTTATCTCACTCCCAGATGAAGGCTCTTCTGAGAAATGAAATTATAGATGCCACTAAACTATCACAAGGATTGAGACCTGTGTGATTGGACTAGATTTTGGTACAAGATTGCAATAGAAACAAGAAAAACTATTTACATGCATTCAAAGATGAAATAAATACAATTTACTCAAGATTAACACAGAATAACTCAAGTTTGATCAAATTTATTAGCAAGGGAGATTTTCTAGAACAATCTCAAAGTTTTTCAATTGCTGTACACTTGCAACCACCTTGACACAATTGAATTTGATGCAAAGAGAGATATATATGCTTCTTAGATGGCTTCTCAAAAGGGATGGGCTCTGTCAAGCTTTTATGCTAGAAAAACCAGTCTCGACCTTTCCAAAACTCCCAACCATTTTCACAAAAATTCGTGTGATTTATATCATTTACAATAGAGCCTCCTCTCCTGAAAAGACAAAATGTTTAATGCACCAAAGGTGCTCGCCATGATTCTTATTGATTCACAGAATCAGATCTATAAAAGTCTGCAAGTGCTCAACGGGGTAGATTTCATCGAATGCCTCCCGAATTTAACTCCTTGCTTTAGTAGATCATTCTCCCTTCCATTTGTCAACCACTTCCATCCTTAATCTGTCAAATTTGACCCCTTGCGTACTCGGGAGAAGAAAAATGAAAAATCAAATCGGGCACAAAAGTCAAACCATTTTAATGGCAAAAGATGTCCTCCAGATCTTCCCACAAAACTTCAGATATCAATATTAAATTCCTTCTATACTTTGCATGTAGAAAAGACCAAGAAATCATGGAGACTCACACTTCCAAACATGTTTTAGAAACAGGGGGAAATCAGATTTAGACTCACAATAGCCATTGATCTTTACTTTGAATTTGAGCCATCCACGTGGCAGATTCGAGCTTTAGAATAGACCTGGGGCTTCCCTTGAATTTTTACAACTTTTTGAAAAAATGGAAAAAAATTCCATTTTTCCCCACACCTCCGCCCTCGGAAAACAAGCCTGACACGTGCCCAAATATGATTGGAGCAGAACCGTGCTCAAATTCTACCATTTTATTCTCTTTTTAGATAAGGGAAACTTTTCGAATTTTCCCGTAGCTCCACCCTTGGGAACGAGCATGACACGTGTCTAAATGTGCTAAGAGTGGGGCCACACTTCCCTTTTTACTTTTGACTCTTTTTTCTCAAAAGGAAACTTTTCAAAATTTCCCCGAGAGCCTGCACCTCCACCATTGACTGGGGCAAAACATTGACATTTTCCTCATCAGGCTTGTGGGCCATTTTGAAATTTTAATCTTTAAGGAGGCAAAAAATATAAGTTTCCTTCGATGGTCCGCCTCCCCACCTTTTTTAATTTTCAAAATCCCACGTGTCACCATGGCGCACCCCCGAGGCGATCCCAAAAATTTGATACCTTGAATGATTGTGGACTCACCACATGTCTTACTCCAGCAAGGTTTGGTGAATACTTGAAGCTCAGTGGAAGGTGCCACGTGTCATGCTCTAAAGCAGTCTCCTTTGGCCATTGAAAAGTCTAAGTAGAAAATGTACATGAGTGGAGGCCTCCATGTGTCAGCCTGGCACTTCTAAAGAATGAAACTCAAGGGGTGGTCCCCAAACATGCGTGGTTTCTCCACGTGTCTCCATGGTGCAATTTCAAGATGATGCCCAAAGCGGAGACCCTGAATGAGTGCAAGCATGCCATGATTCCTATTCCACCATACTACTTCCAACTGCGTAAAAATTTGTCTAAGTTTGTGTAAAGTAGCGGAAGCCTCCACGTGTCCTCCCGAGTGCTACTCCAAGGCCAAACCAAAAAGTAGATCTTCAAATGAGCGCCGTGCCTCCACGTGGAAACACTTTGAGTTAAGGCTTTTCATTAATTTTTCTAAGTACCCAGCTGAGCTGCGTTCAACCAAAAGGTGCCACGTCCTCTCGAAGATACAAGGATGATAATTTGACAGGAGAAATTCCTGTCAAACTGTAAAATATAGAAAAATGACCATTTGAGCCTAGGAATGAAATTTTCTTTAAGGATAGAAAGCTTAGAAATGTTATAGGGCTCAAATACATTCTTCAAGGATACATCCATTCATTTTCTTCAAGTACTTAGGGTAGAAACAGTAAGGAAGACAAATCGACCATGGAGAACAGAGAGAATGGGAAAATGTGAGTTTTTGAAGGAACAGAGCACGAGGGACTCAAAATATAGATATTTTCAGAGGAACAAAGAAACTAGGAGCAAATCATGGACCCATAAGTGATCTATGACCCAAGAACAGATTAAAAATGGCAATAAAGATTAACCAGGCACAACACGGGAAGGAGAAAATGACAGAGGTCGTAAATCAGTAAGTTTTCAAAGGCACATTTGGGGTGAGACTATTTTGAGCACCACCGGGACAGTCCTATTTATGAGGTGGGCACGAAGGTTTCCTTCATGTCAAACAACAAAAGATCCCTATCTACTACGGAAAAGGTTCTAAGATTGTTGCTAGGTTTGTGGGTCCCTTTGATATCTTGGAGCGCATCGGTCCCTTCACCTATCATCTAGCATTGCCACCTAGCTTGTCTCGCATCCATGATGTGTTTTAGGTTTTTATTCTTTAGAGTTATATATTTTATCGTTCTCATGTGCTAGATTAGACCGCATTGCGGCAGTGCAGGGATCGGGGTAGGTGATGGTGGATCCCTTCCACATTATAGAGTGCAAGACCACAGGCCTTCACGGTAGAGAGACTAACCAGGTTTGGGTCCAAAGTGGGGACAGTATGACGAGACTTGCTACTACATGGGAGGATGTTACTTTGCTACGATTTCAGTTCCCACACTGCTCCAGGTGACTTAGGAGGAAGTCAATTATAAGGGGAGGGGATGTAGTGCCCACTTCCCTTCGACACCTTTTTGCTTTGATTTTGATACTATCGACTACACTTATGGACATTGTTATAGCTTTTTGATTTAGCATGATACTACATGTTAGAGATATTGGACTGCTATTGATTTCGATTCATATATGATGCATGCGGATTATTAAAGACATTTTAAATTGATTTTGATATGTTGTGGACATGATTATTTATATATATTTCGACATGTGATATACTTTCGTCATGATGAGTAGATTTTCATAATTGAAGTAATGTTGTGATTATTTTGACATGGATGAAACATGGATAGAAATTTTCTAGAAATTAGTAAATGATATCGTAATTTCCTAGATGATATTAATTCGTATATCGATTATTTTAATTTATATTACATATTTTGGCATATATGTTATAATGCGCCACGAGGCCAAAGGAGGTATTTTTGTGTTTTGTAGGTAAAATTATTCACAACAAACATTGGGGGATTGGAGACCAACCACATAGGAATTCTAGATTAATTCAACTAGGGTCACCATGACAACATGTAATTGTGTGTGTGTTAGAATTAGTTGGTTAAGGGAAAATTGTGATGAAGGGGTCATGTGTTGTCTTTTAATTTTAGTTTCCCTTTTTAATGTTAGTATGTGTTTCTTTTAGTAATGTAACTTACTTGTTTTAATTATTTATATTTTGATGTATGTTTTACCCCCTTTATTATTAATGGGTTGTAGTGTCTTAATTAAGCTAATTTAACCTTGTTCTAAACTAATTAAAGATGTGACCAAAAGGAGTTCATTTATTAGACTTGATGTGCTCTTGGATTTTGTGTTGTGTGTTGAATGCTTGAGATCTTGAGTGTTGTACACTCTACCCTTCATGAAAATTCAAATTTTACCTAAGAGGCCAATTTTGGAAGCTTGTGGGACAAGTCAAACTTGTCCCACACCTCTTAAATTACTATGCCAACCCTACCTATGGGTTGGGGGTCAAAATTAGACCCTATTAGGTGTTTTGGGAAGATAAAAAGGTAAAATGTTTATTGCACTTCCTTTCTTGTAATTAATTTTGTCCTTAGGGGGTGTGGGCTTAGATTGTGTGTGTAAGTATAATATCATTCCTTCAACCACTTATTAATTGTGCATTGGAATATGAGGTTGACTAAGGTGATGTGGAGTGGAGAGGAAATGATGTGGCATCCTACTTGGAACCACATCATCCTCCTCTCTCATTTTTCTATTTATTGAAGTTCTTTTGCTTGTTTGGGGGTTACTTCATTATTTTTTGCTCTTGTATTTTTGGGAGAGTTAGAGAATTGTTGAGAGTGCTTGTGGATTGTTGGAGCTTGTGGATGCTTGCTTGGTTTTGAGGATCTTGGAGACTTACTCTTGGAAAAAGCTCTACTATGGAAAGATAAGAGCTTTACCTTGCTTATGTTATGCTTTCTTTTGTGTTTATGTGCTTGTGTTGAGTATTGTTTTCTTTGGAATGCTTGTTGGGTGTGGGTAGATTGCCTAAGTTTGGAGTAGGAGGAGAATATGGGGAAATTTCATGTAGGAGACATAAGAGTTTACCTTTTGTTTGGAGGAAGTTTGGGTTGGGTGACCCATCTTGTACAAGGAATGCTTTCATTTCTTTCTTATTTCTTTTATGAGGGAGGCATAAGAGATTGAGTGAGGCATAAGAGTATGTGGGAGGTATCGTGGGGTACTTGAGGGAGGCATAAGAATATGTACGGGATTTGAGATATGCATTGGAGGCTTTAAGGTGGGCACCCATTCCCATTAAGAGGCATAAGTGGCCTCCTCATAGGTCTTTCTCCCTTGGCTTTCATTCTAAGCCTTATTTTTAGTTGTTTTTGTTCTTCTTTCTTGTGTTGTCTGTTAATTTGAATATGGCTGAAATGGTTGTGAAATATTTGTTTATGTTGTGGAAGCTTTTTGTTTCCATGTATTGGAATTATCTCCCATTGTAATTTGGTTAGGGCTCGGGGGCCAATGGGAGGATGGCTTCTCCTCTTCATTGGATATCTTGGTTAGGTGGAGAGAATCGCCTCTCCCCCAATTTTGTTGTGGACCAAACAAATCTTGGATGAGCTATCTTGTTGGAATTGTAAAGCTTGGATTTTTTTTGGAGACCTTGTGAAACTTCCTTAGTATTATTTCCACTTAGAGTGGAGGAAACTTGTAATATTGTGTTCTACTTTTAGCTTATATTCTTGTATGATTTCCCACTTTAAGTGGAGGACATTGTATTGATCTTGTGAAGGAGATTTACATTCAAATATTTATTGTTAAAGTTTTATTGTATGATGAAAGAAACAAAAGAAGAAAGATTGTGTTGAATTATTAGTTGTGTGAAATAGAAAAGAAAACTATTGCATTTGTTTGAAGTTTTAACTTGTTGTGAGAAAAGTAGTTCTTTGTGTTAAAAGATATGAACTATATTCAATAAAAAAAGAGAAGATTTACTTTCATTATGAAGCTGTTTTATTGTAGATATTAAAGAAGGAAATATAGAAGTTGTAAGAAGTTGAAATTTTATGCTTAGTAAACTTGAATGTAAAATAAAGTTGTTATAGTCATTTTTGATATATGAAGTTGTAGTGAAGATGAAAGAGACAACAAATTTGAGATAGGGAATTGTTGCATTTTGTATTAAGAAAATAACAATGTAGAAGTAGATATAAATATTTTATTTTACTCTTGAAATAGAAAGAAAATCTTAGTTGAACAAAATGGAATAGATCTTGTAGTTGTTATTATTACCATTGGATTTCAAAATACTTAAAATGAGTAATTTTAACTAAGAAATGAACTAATGGAATGAAATCTCAAAACTGGAAACTTTAGAAACATAAAATCAAGTTCAAAATGTATTTTAGAACTTTTTAGTAAAATTTTGTTTTGTGAAAATCTCAGATTAATTGTTTTGTTTTTCAGAAATAGGACTGTCGCCTTGTGTAGAGCGGCAGTCCCATAACGACCAATCAGGCTAAGGTAATGGTCTCAAAATTGTTGCTCAATAGGGCGATGATCGTGGTTTGCAACCCGGGAAGGGTAGCGGTCCTAGGATTGTCGGTGCGCTTTGGGTGATGGTTCTTTCACTTACAAAAAAACTCTTTGGATCCACGCCTGTGCGCAAAATTTAACTAGTTTTTACTAATTTATAAGTTGTAAAATTTAACTGATAACTACCAACAATAAAACCATGGGTAAATCCTTGGATTGGGTAATAAAAACCTCCAAATGGTGGATTAAAAATATTCCTTTCATTTACAACAATGGGGGTAGGGTTTTCCCCAAAATTAAAAACCCAATATATAAATAGCTTGAAATCTAGATTGGTAGAGGAAACCCCTCCCAATCCTTGAATGGAAGAAATAACAACAATAAAACTAATCTAAACTAGATCTCCATGTAGAATCTTTCATAGTTCTTCCTCCTTTGCTCCCATGGCTTCCTCTTCTCCAACCTGCAATTTCTAACAAAGCAAATAGACCAAATGAGGGGAAGTGAACAAAGGAAAGGCTTTAATTAAAAAAAAATCATAAGGAAATTTAGGGCTAAATGGGAACCCTAAGATCTAGTGGCCAAGATTGATTTGATCTAAGGGTGGAGGTTTCACCCTACTTTTGTTTGGTGGAAATGAATTTTAAATGTTTAAATTAAAATCCTTAAGGGTATGTGTAGATGGGTGAATGGGGCCATTTAAATTGCCTTGGGGTGTAAAGTCTCTATTAGTCCTTAGTATGT